>VXAA01006387.1:848838-866812 GCA_013399115.1 Anseranas semipalmata
AAGAATGGGTAATTATTATACATCAGTATCTCCCAAAGATGAAGAATTCAAGCAATTCAAGCACAGAGCAATTTCTACCAAAGTCAAAGCAGAAGTACAACTTACATGTACCAGAATCACTTTCATTAGCAGCCTAGAAACAAAAATTACAGTATATACCAATTGGACAATTAAAACCATGGTATTAAAAAAAAAAAAGAAAAGAAAAAGATATGGTACTGGTTAATACAAAAGACAACATTGGTTAATATCAGATTAGAGTAATTAAGGAGAGAACATTTCTCAATGTTAAACTGTTAAAGCTTTCATGTGTACTTTGCACTTTCTTTTCCTCTTCCTAGAATGGAAATATGAAAATGAAATATGAACTAGTCCTAGTGATTTAGGGAATCTTGCTGTTCTTATGTTCTACATTGCTCTCACATGGTACATAATCTCAATGAAAATAAGAAGGTGGCCGACAGAAAACACATTTGTGTAGCATTACAGATAAAGGTAGCTCCTGTACTCTCTACTTACTTGAGTTTCCTGCAGACATGTCCTAAGTTGTTCAGTAGAGGCTCCCACTTATCAACTGTCACCTGCAAAATAATACAACAATTCAAGTAGCTGCAGCTTCCTAGATTGTAACTAAATTTTGTCTCACTACTTAAAAAAAAACAAACAGAAAAACCATACCAATGAAAAAAGGCAATCCATTTTTAACCAAGAAAGATATCACAAGCATTTTCAATTATTTTCAATACATGTATTTAAGCTCAAAACATTTATTCAAAGAAACCCTTTTTCAATAACTAAGTTTTCTAATTCTTCTATTCCCCAAACCCAATTGAATTTCTTTAAAGTGTCAGTGGTATTAAAACTTGGATACAAACCAAACAAAATTTGTTTTCTACTCAATTAAAAATCATATTTCAAGTCTCTCAGCTTAGGAGCACTGAAGACCCTCAAATTAGATATTTATAAAAAACATCCTAAGGGCTGAGGGTCTTTCTACTCTCTTCTCCACAGTCTAACTTCATCTTCTCTAAATAAACCAGCTCATTTATAAGGTACACAGAAGACAATCTAAGCCAACAAAATCCTTAAAATAGTTTTTACTGAGATTAACAAGAAAAAAAAAAAACATTTGGACTTGACCACATCAAGAATTTTCAATGTATTTTAGGTGTTTCCCACTAATTCTAAAATTCTATGTGTGTTTATACACATGCTAATATTTAGTACTACTCTAAACAAGAAAAATGTCACACAAAAGAATTTAGGCTTACGCATAATTTTAAATAAATTTAAGCTAAAAAAAAAATCACTAATCTTAATCACTGATCTTAAAATTCATGAGAAGCCTATCACAAGGTAGTACTGGTTTAATTAAGGCAGCTTGAGTTACTTTAGCACAATGTGTTTCTCTGGACAAGATGACAACATGCAAATAAAATAAACGGTACTGCCAATTGGTACAAACATATTTGTGTGTTCCAGTGTTTGAGGAATCAGGGTCATAATGTCTGACTTTTGATTCACAAAAGTGCCTGAACTACAAGCATGTTTCTTGACAAACTTTTTGCCAGTGATTACTTTGATTACTTTCAGGAAGTTAGTTAAGCATCCCTGGGCCTGTTCCCACACAGAACAATAGAAATCTGATGAAAGAAAACAAATCCATACCTACAGGATGATGTCCTAACAAAACTGGAAGTCAGCCAATAAACGCAATTCAAGGTGGCAGAAGCCATCTTTCACATTGTGTACCCAGTTCTATGCTCAGGCCAAGAAACATTGGTCTACTAAGACCCAAGACTAAGCATAAGACCTGGATTTCACTCCCCAGTCAACACTTAAGGTTTTGTTTTGCTTTTGTTGTTGTTTGCTTTTAATTTCATATAAAAACCACACTTTTTGCCTTTTCCCATAGCACTGAAGATAATGGGTAATGATTCTCATCTGAAAACCAAACATACTCAATTAAAAAGTAGATGGTCCAAATTTGAAAGTCAAATTTATATTGTATTGCTTCCATCTTAAAACAAACATAACATTTTGTCACAAATTATAGAACTTCCTGGAGTTTTATGAATTTATGATCATGTGTATTATTAGGAAACATACCTCATTTCCAATAGCTTTGATTTTTTCCAGTGCATCGAGAAACCACTTTTCTGCAGTTTTCCAGCTAAATATTGGTGGTGGAGAGGAAAGAAAAGTAAATTAGCAAAGAGTTTTCATTAGCAATATGAAGAAAATTGTATTACAATCAACAGTTCTTCATTATTATTTTGTTCTATGAATTAATTTATCTGTAAAAAAAAAAAAAAAAAGTAATTTATGTTTGGCTCTATTTTGCTTACTTTGCCATGTGATCCTAACAGTTGACAGGACAAAGTTAAAAAAAAATCAGAAGCAAACCAAGAATGTTCACTAAGTAGTGCTTATATCCATTATATTTTTTCAGAATATATTTGGAATATTCTGACTTGACAAAATCCCATACAAAATTTTATAGAATGTGTACACTCATGTGCAGAGAGATACCTTTTCAGGGCACGCTCAACCGCAGACACACGCAAGATAATAATCTCTCTGCACGTTCCTCAAACAGTAAATTCTTCCCTTGTTCAAGGTTAGACAAGGAAGAATGATGTAGAAAGCAAGGGTTTAGGTTAAACACTATCTAAACTAGAACCAAATGAAACTTTCTATTCTACAGCTCAACAGATGTACTTTAATAGATACATTAGCATGTTACATTTCAGAATAACCCATCCTTAAGACTGTATTTTTGCAAGCTTACTCTCCGTTTTGAAACGCGACCACTCCAACTTCATGCATAACAAAAGGATCTTCAGGTGCAATGCTTAAAGCTTGGCTGAAAAACCTTTCAGCTAACTTTGAGTTGTTGGTCAAACCATATTCCAGTCCAATATAGAGCATCGGCAAATGACACCTAGAAATAAAATTCATGCACTTAATCAGGAATGGTGTGACAAACTATAGAAGTGCCAGCTGTGTTTGCATATGTACATCCAAGCAAAAAGCTGATTTTAAATGGATTACTAACCTAAGGGGCAGTTAAGAAGACTTTATATCTGTTAGCTATTGACAAGAATTTGAATTCCAACACATAATTGTAACTTAATCTGGAATTACATGCATATATGTTCCTCAGTGCTTTAGTTCTAAGGGATTTTTCTTTTCCTCATTTTCTACCTACATTTCATCTACAAACGGAACATGGAAGAAGCAATAATAATGGGATTACATTTACTAATAACTACACCCAATACGCAATATGTCATGATTAGTCCACTACTCATTTTACAACCTTCTCCACGGTATGGAACAGCTGCTCAAGATACTATTACACAGTAGTTTATGATCGGGTAAGACAAACACACGAGTCACAAATTTTAGAGAACTTTCAATTAGAACAGAGATTACATAAATAAAAACTTGGACTTTAGAACTCCTAAAATTACAACAATAATCAAGTATAAATAATGCAGTCAAATACAGATTAAGTTATCCCCCCCAACTCCTTTGTTCTCTACCAAAGAGTTGTTGCATATGTATACCTACTGTTTAAAGGGATATAGGTGAATTTTGTATACTGTTTATGGATTAACTTTAATTTTCTGGATATGACATTTTTGACATACCCTTTCATGAGCTGTGCAGCTGTGAAGTACGCAGCCATTGCTTGGTCATGTTCACTCTCAACTGCAAATGAATGTCCATATGCTATCCATGCAGGTCCATAGGTTCTCTCAAGTGTAGTAGCTTTGCTAAAAACAAGAGCAGATCACAAGCGAACATCTGAAATTAAATTTTATCTGCTTCAGATGACTACCTACATTACAATATTGTGTGACCTAGTTAGATATCTATTGTGATAATATTCTGTAATGACCAGTGGTAAACAAAGTTCATTTTAGAAGTTTGAACTATTTAACACTTAGTGTTACACTTTTTTTTTTTTTTTTAAGAATTCATTTTATTATTTCTACTGCTGTTCATGTACATAGAAATTATGTGAAAATAAACAATTATAATAGGTGAATTGGGCAAAATATAGAAAAAGTTTGTAGTGACTCATAATATATTACAAAATTCTAGCTCTAAGTTTCAAAATAAATATATTCTTGCAAATGTAAGTTTCACAAGTAGGATATGAAAATACCAAATGAAGTCTTGGGTCGAACCGTGTTGAAGTTTTGCCATAGAATTGTACTAGCCTTAGTGAAGACAAGAGTATTTATTTGTTACATTTTAGACAGTTGCCATGCATCAGAAAAGTACACAAAACTTCACCGAAGTCCTGAGCTGAAGACTGCAACCTGAACATCAAGAGTGCAACCTGGAGTCTTTATAGAAAGACAGACTTGATAGGAACATCAGGAAGTTCTGTAGGTTATTTTCAAGGCAAGAGCATTCGTAAATAAACGGTTCATGACAGATGTTTGTTTCAGACCTTTCCTCAAAAACTTCTGACATGGCGATCTCACTTGTTTCACAAGTAATCTACTCTATTACTTAACTATCCTTAACACTTCGATTTCTCCTAACATTTAGTCTAAATCTTGTTTGTCACAGTTAAACTCTACTTCTTGCCTCAGATCCTGGAGGAGAGTTTTCTCCATCTTCTGGAACAAAACTTTACGTGTGAACACTTGCATCTTCCCACGCTACATCCTAGACAGTTTCAATTACTTCAGAAAAACCTTTCCTCAAACCACCTTCTCCAGAATGCTTGTTTGCTGCCTTCTCTTGAATTCAATTCAAATGCCTCACATCCATCTTGATTTCTCTACACATGTTGACTTGTCAACAGTTACACATTACAATACAGCTTTGTAAAAGCTTTTATAAAAGACGGATCATGTTCTGTCAAAAACCTTGTTTTCCTAATTGGTGCTAAGCTGAGGTAAGCCCTTTTGCAAGATCTGAAGGAATAGATCAGCATGCAGATACCTCCTTCTGGAGCAACCAGAATGATACTTTTCTTACGTACTATTGGGCACTGCCCAGATGGATGTGCCATCTATCATGTTCAGCATGATGTCCTGTTGACTCCACTACTGCCTAGCCCAGTTATCCATAGCCTTGTAGTTGTACACTATCATTCTTCCGCAAGACATTCAGGCATCTCATTACCATTCTATTCATACTCTTGCTAGACCGTTTTTCTTCCTTGCCAAGATTACCCTGACTTCTGTGGTTTTTGTTTTGTTTTGTCATCCCGTGTCCTACGCGCCTGCCCCCACCCCCCTTCTCCTAAACACATCTATAGACCATTCCTTGCTAGGATGCCTGCAGATTTAATAAAGATGTTCTTTATTGCATCACTCAAACTACTTAAGTCACTCAGGACAACTTCTTGAAGAATTTCACTGAGCATAGTAAGAATTGTCAGGAATTTAAATAGTCTACTCATAATAACCAGGCATTCAAATAGTCTAAATTACTGACTCACCTTTACATATATTGTCAGTCTTTAAAGGTCTCCAGAAGAAAAATGGAAGCCTTACATATTGGTTTAAGGCTTTTCGGTTTAAGCTTACAGTACCAAAACAAATGCCGTACTTCACAGCAAGGTTCTGCTCTACAATGCCGACAATACATATACAGAACACAGGAAAGAGCATCAGACTGACTGACCAGCCGAGAATTCCAAGGCTGTTTGTGCAGAGAAAGAACTAGACAGCCAAATGGCAGCATTTTCTATCTAACTCTTCCCTTCTAGATACGAAACCTGAACCAGGGAGAATGCTTGAGTATCCTTAAGCTAAAAACTGAGGCTGATTACCTAGCTGTAGTTAGCTTGGCATCACAAGTGAGTGCAGAGTCTACACCTGCCCGTAACAGGAAAGTGACTGGCAAGAGATTCCAGGTAAGTGTGTAAATCATTTTTAAAGTATCTGGAAGGTTGAGGTCTAAGTTGCCATACCAGAAACAGGGTATAAACAAAAGGAATATTTTAGTAGTAACCAGTGTACCACGGCTTCTGCTTACTGTATGAGCTTATCAACAACTGTGAACATTAAATATTTACTTAGCAAATGAGCAACAGATTCACTGAAGGAAATTGGAAAAACAAGTTTTACCTGAGATATCTTCGAGCATGTTCATTTTTGTGGCCAACCATGAGATAGTAGCATCCTACTGCAAACCATGACACCTACACATTAAAAATCAAAATAGAGTATTACTAGACATATCATGCTGATTTTAGTGAAGCATCATCACAGGTGATGCATAACAGGGTACACATTATAATTAGAGAAGCTATGAATGTTTTCACAGAAATCACAGTCAGCTTTTCAATTTATTTTACATCACAGACAAGCTAGAATTGCTGGCATTTGTACGTCACTAACTGGGTTTGTTCAGCCTCAAGAAGATGGCTAAGTGGAGAACTTAGTGCTGTCTTCAGTTTTATTTAATGATAGGGGATACAGGAAACAGAGCAACTCTTCTCATAAGGTGCACAGTGACAGAATGGGAGGCAATGGGTACAAGTTGCAACATGAGAAATTCAGACTGAATAAATGGAAAACAATTTTCACTATGAAGCTGACCAAACATTGGAATAGGTTGCCCAGAAAAGCATATCCCTTTTATTACTACAGTGCGTTCTAAATGATTATTCAAAGTGAATTCCTCACACTGAATGTTTTACAAGTATTTTGTTAAAAACAAACAAAACCCACCTTGATATAAGAAAATTACAATGCACAGAAAAAGGAGTGGAAAATTTTCACCGGCTTCAATCACAAAAAGATTCTTTTTTTTTTTTAAATATTCCGTTGCTCAAACTGACTATTACATTACAACTTTTATTTGCTTTCACCCGAAGAAAACTACCTGGTAACAAAGGCTTAGAACAACTTACAGGATTATTTGGGTACAAGTCCACCAGTTTATGAGAAAGATAGAAAAGTTCTGCACAGGGGAAGAAAAAAAAGACAAGAACATTAAAATATGCTAAAACATTAAGATGTTTCAAGCCCTTTAGCTTCCTATACGAATATGCAGCATGTCAAGTGTTATTAATACACAATGAACAAAAACGTCTGTTTAGTGGTGATTTGTTTAGGCTTCAGACAGCCTCAAAATAGATGCACTTTTGCAACTAGCTAAAAAACAAACAAACATAAGTCTTTGCAGCACACAAACAAGAAGCTATACATCCCACTCCTTAAGAATTCTGCAACAACTTGGGTCACTAACATACATTAAAGTAAATGCCTGTAGTATTACACTTAAACATATCATGTAAAGGTAAAACGCAGTTCAGCTTTCTACATCTAAAAAGTGTAACATACTGTCTAGATCAATTTCAGAATCAGAGTCCTGTGCATTAATACGCTGAAAACAGGACAAAAGCAACTAAACTATTCTATTATTTGGAACAATTCTATGTGACTACTTCTTAGAATAACTAGAACTACTTTTGTTAGAAGACTTACTACAGATTTTCTAATAAAAATGGAAGTAATCAGATACAGGATAACAATTTTAATGCCTATGCAACTTCAAAAGAAATTGCATTACAATACATAAAACAACTATTTCTTCAGAGCATGGTGCTCTTAAATTGATGAGTTCTGCCCTGGAATGCTTTGCATCAATTCTTTGCTTCAGACAAATCAAATATGAAAGCTTGCTTACAAAGCACAGCTTATTTACAAAAAGCTTCTCAAGGCAGACTTGAAATAAAGACCAGAGTACTGGCCACATTTTCAGGTGTAGCTAACTGTAAAGAAACTGAAAAGTACACTAACTGAACATTGAGAAGTACAAGTGCACCTAAGGACCTGTATGTGTACATACAATGCACCATCCTTTGAGACTGCAAATCATATGAGCTCCTTATTCTATCTTCCAATTGGTTTTAAACAAGCTCTTCACTTGATTTAGATGTTTATACACAGTCTGAAATGAGAAAAAGCCATCCCAGCTGCAAGTAAGCTATTCTGGTAATTCCAGCAAAGGTGGTGTCTGATTATAAACTTATTGAACTAAAAAGAGACCTTCAACAGCAAAGGCAAGGAGACAGAGCATAGAAAGTTTTCTAAAATGGAAAAAGCATGACCACCTAAGCATACACACTGCTGAGAAGTTCCTCCTAGTTTAAATTAATATATTTTATTTTGTTAAGGGGGAAAAGTACACCTAGATCAAAACATAAGTCAAACAACTGAAATGGAGCACTGTAGCTCACAAACTTTCTGGCTACATAGGCCAGTGGCTAAAAGACAGTGACGCCCATGGTCACGAGTGAGTGAAGATTCTTTGCACAACTACTTCCCCACCCTTCACTATCAGCTCTGAAACTCCCTTTTCCACTTACCATTGTTTTCTTGAAACTGCAAATTGGAGGAAAAATCAATGTGATTTTTCATGTCAAATTTTAGGAGTGATTATTTTTTTTAAGTGGTCTATAAGGGGGTTTCTTGGCATCTTTAATTCTTTTTTAAAATTGAAGCATGACAGTGTTTTTTGACTATCATTAAATGTGTTTCTTACCATTTGCTTTATTAAGCTCCACAAGCGTCCCTATATGCACAGGTAAACAGTTCGCATGGAAAGGATCCTTTTCCATCACTCTAAAAAAGTAAAATTAGAAAAAAAATCTGCGATATACATTTCAAAAACACGTGTGTTTGAAACAGGCTGCTTTTGTAGCATGTAGTGTCCCAGTTAATTACCACTTCTGGCATTAGGCGGCCATTTGTGACTAGAATGTCACTATTACCAGCACCATAAAGGCTTAAGACCAGAAAAATAACCATTAATTTAGCTTAAAAGGGCTAACACAAAATTTCAGCAAGCTGAATATACAATTAGAAAAAAATAGAATAAAGTATACATTTGTTTGCAGGTCACTTCAAATTTAACCACCAGACAACATGGTTTATCCAACCTGTAAGTTCCATAGGCTGGACAGCAGCTTTTCAGTAAGTCCTATACTTTCTGAGCTTATGGAAATAGGCTCTACACCATTACACACTATGCCATAGGAAACATTTAGCTCGGTTTTAATACTTTTATTTCTTGTGGCATTTAGAAATGGATTGCACGCAGGACATGGCTTGTGGGCATGTGTCCTTTGTCCAAGCACTGCCATTTGGTACACTAAGCAGAGGGAAGAAAACGCCTTGAAATCTGTTCACAGAATTTCTTAAATCAGAAGTACAACATTTATGACTCCAAGAAATAGACCTTGAGACAGTTAAAAGTTCTGCTGACATTTTTAAATAGTTTGAAGTATTTCAAGTGAAAAGAACAACAACAACAAAGTACATGAAATGTTTGAAATCTTAAAGGGAGTCTATTATATGGACTTCTAAGACTCCTATTTCCAAGCTCTAGAGTCTGTGATAGTCTCCTCCTTAGGAGATACATACTCCTGCCACTTTCTGCTAGAGAAGGTGTGGCAATTGTGAATTTTCAGGAAAAAGTATAATTTTAATGACTTCATTGGAGTCATTCACTTCTACCGGATCATGATTTTATTCAACTATCAAATTTTAAATTCACCCAAACAATCAGCATTCTCTACAGCCTTCCCAAAAATTTTGCCTCTGCCGGGTTCCAAGGAATACTCTACATGCTGATGGCTTGCTTGACATAAGAAGAAGCTGTTCGATACACAACAAAATTGAAACTTTTATTTTCTAGGACTAACATTCTGAGACTATGCAGTACACACACAGAACTACAATTTTCTTCAAAAAGTAGTTTCCAGGCCAGCAGATAAACTAATTCCACAAACACATGTTGAGCTTTACATTAGCTGAGAAGCAATCCATGATGTTCGGACCCATCCGACAACCAAGCAGCAGCGTTATGCCTGGGCTGTGTAACAACTGACACGTAATTACATGGCACATCGAAATTAACCAGACAGAGAAATTATACTTCCTAACCAACCAACTGAACCAAATCCGTTTGTTCTGCAGGCCAAATCAGAAGTAGGTAGAGAATATGAAAAACTGAAGGTACCAGAGGTAAGGAAGAGGATGGATAGAGGTAAGAACAGCACAGTGCTCATTAACCGGAGTTTTGCTTTGGATACTTCTGCTACGGATTATAGAAATAATGTGTCTTGCTGGGCACAAACTACACATTTTAACTACCTGAAACTCTGTATCAAATTCCTATGCACCTAACGCATTGAACAATAAAATTCACAATAAGTCCAGTCCTAATTATTGCTCTATAACATACTAGAAAAAAAAAAAATCAAAGTTGCTTTGTATACTTACACTGAAGTAAGCTTGTAACACATTTTGAAATCACAGTTATAATAATGTCTTTCAGCTAAGGACACTACTACATCCAGGTTTTCCTGAAGACCATCTACTGATTCAGGAATCAATGTTTCACTGGGTTTATTATACTGAAAGACAAAAGAAACACAACATGCAAATCCAATCTAAAATCAGATGCTATAAATATTAATATTTTTCATTCTAAAAGAATATAACTACATTAAAACTAAGAATTTTAAGAAGCTTAGACTGAAAGTCTGTAAGACCTGTATTTGGTAAAATGGTTCTTTACAGCGTACTTAAAAGCTCATCTGGAATATGAAAAACAATTGCCAATGTCAATATATGAATGTAGGCTGTAGAAATGAATATTGAGTTATATATAGTTGGCTTGCAGTGCTCTCACATTCTCTTCAGAAAGAGTATTTCATAATAATGTTGTTATAACCTAGTATTTTCAGGTAATTGACATTTTGCCTACATTATTAACAAACCTTTTCCCCACCCAAAATTTTCTCAAAAAATAGAGCTAAACCAGATGAGTTTACACAAAACTATACTATCACTCATCTACTGCACTATAAATTTTAAAATAACCAAAACTAAATAAAATAACCAAACATAAACCACAAAGTCCTTGCTTTTCCAAAGTTCAGAATAAACAGAATCAAAGTAAATTTACATCTGAAGTCAAGAATTTCGTTCAACTCATCAGCTTTTTAGTCAGTTTATGGTTTTACCTTTTTCAATTTATTCTCAAATAAAAAGTGCAGCAATTCTTGTTCTTCTTCTGTACATTGTTTACTAAGAGGTAGAGATTCAAGAAGTTCTTTTTCTAAGTAAATTAAAAAAATAGTTTGAAATGGTTACATTAAGAAAAAATGGCAAGGTCAAACATTAGAACTTAAGAGATGCAAAATAACAGTACAGAAGCACTAAAACGAAAATACGAATTATGGAAATTAATGATCGAATTCTTACTTAGTTTTTCCTTCTAGACTTTTAAATGAAACTTAATGACATAGCACCATTATTTTTATTTACACTACACATCGACATTTATCACTCAGAATGCTATATTAAACAACGCTTACTATAATGTAGCAAAACCAACAGGGTTTTGTGAATCCAAAGGCTGTGAAGTTGATAACACAAGGAAAAACATTGTTTAGGCTGTTATGGGAGCTTCTGGAGCTAACAGACAAGACACCTGGGTTACTTTGTTCCTTTACATTCTTCCCACTGCAAGACTAACGTCTAAAGTTCAAATATAAATTTGAGCTGATTATAATTTTCATTTGTTTCATAAATTTTATTTTAATTTTTAACATAACCATCATCTAGTACCTTCCTAGCACCTGAGGGCAACCTATACTTCATATTTTAAAGTCTGTAACTTGCAGTACTGCTTTATTATCCAGGAAAAGGCATATTGAGAAAGTAGCTAAATTTGACTTGTATTTGAGAAATAATGCTATCCAGACCTTCTTGTGCCGTCAGCATATGGTGCGATGTTAAAAGATCAAACGCTTCGAAGCAGTAAACATCAAGCTTCAAGGCCTCTTTGTAGCTGTATGTTGCTAGGGTTCTATTATCCAAAGCATCATAGATCTTCCCTCGCAAAAGGCATATAGAGCTCTTGATCTGGTGGAAAAGCAGGGCTGGAGGTCAAAGACTGAATCAATGTTTGCAATTTGGTTTTGAGCACAAATCAAATGGGCTCCCTGAAAAGTAAAAAGCATTTCATGTATGATGGAACCTGGTTTTCTAGTGCTGTTCTTAAATATAATATTGTTTCTACGAGCTTAAAAATTAAATGAATACTCTGTGAATTTATCTATTGCCAAACAAACGCATGCTTGAAATAAGTAGAGGGAGGATAGAGTTTTGATTTCCTACTTCAAGCATCCAGCTCCAATATTGAGTTGTAAGCTATTTATACTACATTCCTTTCACACTCCATATAAATGGGCACTTCCAAGACAATTCATCTCTTTCTTGACTTTTAAACTACACATCTCTCACAAGACAAGAATGACTTCAGTAGAGATGAAAAAGGCCAAATCAATAAACTCAACTACTTTAAGGAAAAAAAAGTCCTTCTTTTCAACCCAAAACATAGATTTTTTTCAGAAACTAAAAGCAGTGAAAGATAATTATTACCAAATTAAAGTTGTCCATTAGACATCCTAGTACATGTTCTTTCATGGATTTTTAAGTTGGACTGGATGATCTTAGAGGTCTTTTCCAACCTAAATGATTCTGTGAAACTCCATGGGTGGGGCTTCAATTCAGCCAGAAGGCCACAGAATTGTCAGCAAGTTACTTGGAGAAATGTACACATTATGCATCTATACCATCACACTAACCAGACAGACTAATTATCTTAGAAGTCCACATACTAGAAGTAGTATAGCTGCTTCAACAAGCAATAAGCCCTAGGGGTAAAGTGGTAATACTGTTACCAGGTCACAGGCCAGTCACTCTTACTCCAAAACAAGTGTGTGCAATCAAATAAATTAAGTCTGAAAAAGTGACATTCCTAGAGAGGAGTTTGATTTAAAATTTCTTGTAGCAGTAACAGCTTCACTAGTTCCCTCCTTTGGCAAACCAAACCTACCCTTCTTGCATTCATGAACTACATTATCACAAGCATTTGTGAAGATAAGGACTGATGAAGTTGAGTTTTTTGACCGAGTTATTTTTCAGTCAAAATAGTTGCCTAATTTAGTTCAACAATCAGCCACCTTGGTCAGGGTACCATGAAACAGAGAAAATGGTGAACTACAAAGAACAAACAGCCAAAGCTGAGGACTGCCTTTGCTAGCAGAGGTAGATTAAATGTATCCATTAGGGTGCAACACAGTAACTCAGTCTAATCCTCTTCTCCCTTAAATCTATTAATATAAAACCTGCATAATGCAGCAATAGAAAAATTGGTTCACATTGGCAATTTAACCCATTTTGCTACTCCATTTTTACAGAGGAAATTCTGTTTGCCAGTCACCCTCACTGTATGTCAGCTAATGAACTTTAATTCACAGCTGGGAAAGCAAACTCTTCATAGACTCTTCAGCCTCCACACATTAATGATCGCTTCCGCGTGTCTACATAATTTTTTCCACTGAGCTTCAGAAAATTCACCTTAATGACACATAATTCTCCTGTGTGACAAGCCATGTCCCACTGAGAACAACATCTGAATGATTAAGGAAATCTCTCATTAAAAAATACCTGACGGAGAGGAAAACTTGCTTTATTATCTCAGAACCTGCAGCCCAACTGAAAGAAATGTTAAGACTGAAAGGACTAAAAGACTGAAATTGCAGTATAGAGAAGACTCTAAAAAAACAATGCTAGGTCTAGAACTTCCTGCAAAGCGCCTACAAATAATTTACAGGAAGTTGATGGAATGCACTTTTCATTTTTGCAAACCAAGTTGCTTTCATACAAGCAAGCCAACACCTGACTTCTGATTGAAAGGAAAACGATTCAGCATTTCTGAAAATTATGTTATCCAAAAAGGAAAGCTTAAACACCTAGAGTTTCAAATTCATGTAGTTGCTAAATCAGTTTCTAACTTCACCCGTTTTTCTCCTCAGTTATAAAAATACTTGTTCAAAAATTGTCACTTACAGAGGATTGTGACATCTCCCAGTCTGTGGTTGAGTCTTTCAATCCACTTTCATCCTTCAAGTACTTTTCAAAAAGTCTTTTGTTGATTGGCTCTTCCATATCAAGAATATCCAGGGCCTGTTGATGTTCTTTTGCAGCATACTAGCCACAAACACAAGCATGTAAAAAAAGAAGGTTGGGAACTGAAACATCTGTACATAAAGCACCAATAAACACAGTGTCACGTCTCAAAGGCACAGATTATAACCAGTACTTGCTAGCAGATTTTTTATGCATGCAGATTCTCATCTGGACATATGTCATTTTATAACCAAAATCAATTATTTTACTAGTCACCTATAATATACAACTTGTATTAACAAAATTAACACCTACAGAAAAAACTATTATTTGGCATTATGCAATCACAGAAGCAGATAAGCCACTAAAAATAATTAATGCAGGTTTTAATAAAATCCAGTTGCCTTATTCTATAATAAGCACCATATTCTGTTTAAAATTTCTATATTTAATCTACCAGTTGATTCTGTTTTCCTCTGAGAACACTGCATTTCACCATTTGTGCATCACTTTTTATACAGAAGGATAAAGCCACTAACTATATTTACACAACCATAAAGAATATCTCCTCTGGATGGACCACGACCAACTAATTAAAAACAAACATGCAGACACGAGAGAAAAATCATTCACATTCTTTCCCCACAAAATATTTTCTTTCCTGGACAAAAGGTCAACTGGATTTCTACAGAGTAGTACCATAGTGGGTACTCCAACAACCATACCGAAGGTTACAGGATGAAACCAACTGTCACAAAATTTAAACTTGTTATTCCAATGAATGTAGAGCCTCACACACCTACACTGTCTCTCAGGTACCTAATCTTCCCAAGATGCACCTGTTATTTAGATTGGTTTGTTTCGAATAGAGGTTAAAACGTGTACTCACATGACATCGAGCTGCAAGGTAGCGACATGCTTCATATAACTGAAAGAAAATTTTCATTCATGTTAGTAATTAAGAGAGAGCACATTTACTTACACTGCTAGACTCCATTTTGCTCTCTCCTTTTTTAGCAGTATGGCTTCTTCAACCCTTTCACCTAAGGAAAACCTTCCTGACCAAAGTGACTAATTAAGTCTGTAACACTTGCTCTACTATTAAACTCATACTCAAAGGACACTTTATTCGCTCTTGCCTTTACCACACTCATTAGCAGAGCAGAATGACAATTAAAATAACGACACTTTAGATGACACCACTGTCCCATGCCTGCTGCTCTTCCATCCTTGGACCCCTTCTCTTTTCTGTGACCCCACCTTGGGCCAACACACAGAACAGTTCAGTTGGAAGGGACCTACAAAGGTCACTGAGGCCAACCACCCGACCACTTCAGGGCCAACCAAAAGTTAAAGCATGTTATCGAGGGCATTGTCCAAATGCCCCATGAACACTGACAGGCATGGGGCATCAACCACCTCAATAGGAAGCCTGTTCCAGTGTTTGACCACCCTCACAGTAAAGACATTTTTCCTTATATTGTCTGAGACGCATGGCTACCTTTGGTTCAGATAAACTGCATTATGCAGGTTTTATAATCAATTTTCCTGCAGACCTTCACCTCTGTTGATGAAGAAGCCACTGTTGTTAGCAACAGAGGTTTATAAGTGGAACGACAGTATTAAGTCTTTGTCTAAAATGACTTACCTTATCCAATTTACGTGATCGAAGGGCATGTGCTGCCCTATGATACTGAGCTGTTAGGTAAAGACACTGGGCCAACCAGTAAATATCTTGAGGTTCCTCTTAAAAAGAAAGAAGAAAGTATAAACCATTAATTTATACTATATCTTTAAACACTTTCATACAGAATATTCACTTTTGCTTCCCTTGAAGAGTATTGGTTTTCCACTGTTCTAGCATCCTATTAAGTAACAGTGTTATACATATATAAAAACAACTTATCTATCTGTTAAAATGAAAAAAAACCCACATATTTTAAAGACATCAGATAGTGCTTTGGACAGTGAATAGAACAAACTTCATACTAGAGGTGTGTCATGAGAAGGAGACAACAGTGATATAGATTAACAACAAAAAAAAGCCGTCTACAGGAGTTGTAGGTTACCTTGCCCTTGGACACAGTCAGGGCAGAAAAAACAACTCCGAATTGTCTCTTTCAAACAAGATCAGCAGGAACCTAACTACAGTGGAAGTGAAAGCTTATTAGACTTCTGCACCGTGAAGTTACGTTGGCAGAAGGAGAGCTTAATGCTGTCTTAACTTATTAGCAACTTAGGGTTTTTGGGGGATCAAGCCCCTAGAATAATTTTAAGAAATTTAACTAGACAATGGCTGTAGGCAGAAATAGGCTGCCAGCATCAACACTCTCTGCAAACCTGGGTTCTGCTTGTCACCCGGAGCAATAGTGTGTCCTGTAGGGAGCTACCACTGTCTTCTGTAGGTCCCCCCACTGCCTTACGGTAGGCATTTTGTGGGTTTGGACAAACGTTAATTTTAACACAAAGTTCAAAAGGAAAGGAAGGTTGGCCCTGCTCTATTTGGAAAAATAGCACTCCAAAGATCACAGAAAACCACTTGCACCAAACCCAAAGCTTCAACATTTAGCCAAAAAGCTTAAAACAAACAAAAGAAAACAGAACAACAGTACCAGAAAGAAGTTACTGAAGAACAATGTAAAAAGCAACTACTTACCATGAGATAGTGAAGCTACTTTGTCTGCCCAAAACAGGGCACTTTGATATTGCTGCTGTAAAAAAATAATAGAAAAAAGTATTATTTACTGGAGATTAGTGTCCCTGGCTTATTTTGAAATATATTATACATAGGACATTCAACGGAGATTATTTATGTGTCCTCTAATGAATGGTGATTCACATCTGAGTTCTTTATAAGTTCAAAAATCAGTTTGAAGGGGTCGGTCCTATAACTTTTGAAGGACATCAAAAAATAATCTGAGATGAGTTTGTTCATTTATTTTCAATTAAACGCAGGTATCTTTGTCCAAAAGGCACATGCTAGATAATAAGTACGACAGTAGGTTGTTAGTTGATTCACTATCACTGAAAAAATAGCATGAAACCCACCTACCCTTCCAGTTAAAATAAATGCTTCATTTTAGAAGAAAGAGTTCTATATGAAAGAAATGATGCACAAATTACTTCAGGAAACTTTGGCAGCACCACCTCTGATTAAGAAACTCTCATTCTCCACTCAAGACGCTTTAATTTCACACAAACCACAGTCTTTGTAGGGAGCAGGAAGGAACTTCCCCTTATAAGTCAACCGATCTATGCAAACATAAGCCCACAGTTCAGGAGAAGGGGCTGAAACAGAGCAGAATGGTAGCAACGAGAGAATGGGGCAGGGTTTGCAGGTATTTCCCACTAACTCGGCTCAGCTTACCATCAGATGTGAGGTACTAGGGAAAAGCTCAGAGAATTGGTTGGTGTTATTCCCTGAGAAGATCAGCAGGGGCTACTGCTTTTTCGTTTTTCTCCTTCTCCAGGCTGTGAGGCATAACATGCTCCCCAGGCTCTCATGCCCATTTAACAGACAGCCTGGCACTGCCAGGACTTGCAGCGCTTGAAAAGCCTTGACCACTGCTGCGCTTTCCTGCAGCATTACAGTTGCAGGGCTTGTTTACAATCTCAGAGGCTGTTTTATGCTTTTGGAGTGGAGGTGTTGCAGATTCTTCTGAAACAGACACTGACGATATGTTTTCTAGTCAGCACAAAGCACTACACACCGCGACCTAAGTGCTCTCTTTTATGCTGTGTTCCCACATTGCCTTCCTGGGGGGGATTAAGAATGCTCAGCAAATTTGCCAAAAGCACGGCTTGGCTTCAATCTGCACTCCCAGGAGGAAAAAGGAAAAAAAAAAAAAAAGCACACACACACACACATATATAACAGCTGTTTACAAGAACTGGGTTAAATATCTCTCAGCACCCTACAGCACTGCAGCCTGACTGTATTTCTCTCGGTTTCCCTCCTGAAGCCGCACAACTGCCGAAGCCGCCGGCATACCAACGAGCCCGCC
>VXAA01006387.1:867195-911654 GCA_013399115.1 Anseranas semipalmata
GGTTTCTCGGGGCTTTGCTGCGGGTTTATTTGCCGGGAATGTTTGTAGGATCGCAGGCATGGGAGGGAGGGTTGTCCTCTAAGGGGGATGTCGAGGCTGCTTGCTGATGTGTGGAGCTACACGAACTGAAAACACACAGAACCACAAAGTGAGGTTAGTTTTATGTTGAGGACATAAAATACTCCCAGAATTGAGTATTACCATGTTTGTTTGTTTTCCTTTAGACTTTATTAATGTATTTCTATGTAATACATGTAAGTCGCCCAACTTCTCATACACCTACAATTTTTAAACCAGCAGCTCGATGTTTGCAGCGAATGCCACAGACATGCACAGGCTACTGAAAAACAGGCAGACAAGGAACATCTGTGTCAAAGTTCAGCATCTGGAAGGTCTCCGAGATGGCCACAAAGGTGGTCACAAACAAAAATGTGAAAAATACGATCTGTATGCCCTTTCTTTATCTATTTGCACTTGCTCCACTTTGATGTAAAACTGTTTGATTTCAATGGTTTCCTGTTGTTAATCAGGTCAGATTTTCTCCTCACAAGTCGATCCTGTGGGGTTACTTTTTCTCTAGCATTACTGACTGTGTTTGCTGTGGATGGCAGATACTGATTTTACAACTGCAATAGAACTTAATTTGTTTTGCTTTTTTTCTTTTTTCTTTTTTTTTACTCAGCTGCTTTTTAAGTCTGCTATTTTTCCTGTTTCTGTAGCTGAGACTTTGAGGAAAGCAACACCCTTACTCACCTTCCCATTAGCTCATGTACTGAGGAGACTGACTGTTTCATTAGCGGTTTCTTGAGATCCACCAGTGCCATCTGATGAGCGTTAGCATCATGTTTGGCTTTCCTGAAGACATCTTTAGCTGCCTAAAAAGCTCTGTGGCCTTTTTACCCTACTTTGGCGGAAGACTTGTTGTAATCAAGCGTTGTACGTCCAGCTCTGTGAAACCTGTGGCTTGTTGCCATTGCTCTTGTTGGCTTGAGATCTCTTTGAAATTAATACGGTCAACAGTATGTGTATTTGTTAAGTTTGTGGATCTTTTTATCTACAATAAAAGAAGTTTGACTGAGATTTTGATACCATTTAGAACCTACTGAGTGGTGGAGCCCACAGTTCGCTTGTAGGTGGCACATTTCCCTCATAGGCCAGGTGTAGTGGTAACTTCCCAGAGCTCGGTGGTTTCCATCAAGAGTCGGATGCCAAGGCAGTGGCTGCAGAAACTCAGGAAAGAGCAAGGTAGACTTAAATATCTCAGCAGGACAAAAAACGTTAGGATCTGGTGCTAACCTCTAAGACAAAAAGTCTTGGTTGGGGAAGAAAAAACAGATACACAGGAAGTGTGGGGGTTGGAAAAGAAGAGACTGCTCTTGGGGTGGGTGAGGGTGAAGAGCAGCCGCAGCCAAGGGGAGCTGGTCTGATGCGTGCGGAGGATCAGTCATCTGCAGCATCCTGGGGAGGCCCAAGGAGTGCTCTGCCGAGGTGAGGAAACTGAGGCACAGAAATGCACGCAGAGTATGTTATTGCTTTATCTCTATAGCTCTTAACGTTGTCAAATCAGAGTATGTCATCTCAGGTTGCTCTGCAGTGCCTGTGTGCGTTAGGTGCTGCTTTCTCGTGTCCTCCTGAAAGCTTGGCTTGTCCAAGCGAGTTACTTCTCGGGTGGGAGCTCTGAGAAATGGCTGCCTGAGCTGCACAGGGAGGCTCACGCAGTGCTGCTCCAGGGGGCTCTGGGCAGCTGGGGTCCAGACCCGTTTCTGCAAAGGGGAGCTCTTGCCTCGCTGATCGTTAAGCAGCTTGTCGTTCAAAGAGTGCCTATAGACAGACTCCAAAGTTTTGGTCCTTCACTGGGAGTGATGGAGGTGTGTGGGCAAACAGGGCTGACGCATGGTGTTACAAACAGCATGATCTTTGTGAAACAGTAGGTGAGGTAAAAATTATATTAGGTGTAAACTGGAGGAAAACTGATTTTTAAGTAGTTGCAGAAATATATAAGTTTCTCTTTCAAGTTCAAAAGTAGTGATGTTCTAAACTATTCTAATGGTTATATGCTTTGCTAATAGTACTTATAGATGTGAAGGTATAGAGAGAGTCAGTTAAAAACTGTTTTACAAATTTGCACTCTAATATCTTAAACCTTGAGAGGAAGGGGAGGGCTCCACAGTCATATTAAAACTTTCTCACGTTGTGGAACTTTCTATATTTCATCTGCATTGAGAATCTTCTTGTTTTTCTTTTCCTTTTGTTCTAAAAATATCTATAGGTACGGTATTCTCGTACTAGCACATAGCTTCCTGCTGCTGCTTTTCATTGCCCCCGACTCAGTTGTTTTGTCCAGATATGAGGAAAATTTCCATCTGAACACCAGGAAGCACTTCTTTAGTGTATGGGTGATGGAGCCCTGGCACAGGCTGCCCAGAGAGGTTGTGGGGTCTCCTCCTCGGAGATCTCCAAAAGCCGCCTGGACATGGTCCTGAGCAACCAGCTCTGGGTGGCCCTGCTTGAGCAGGGGGTTGGACCAGGTGACCTCCAGAGGTCCCTGCCAACCTCATCCATTCTGTGTGATTCTGGTGTGTGACAGTAACCTTTTACTGCCCTAGTTTTGAAGCTTTTCCTCTTGTGATCCCTGCAACCCCAAGTACATGTGAACTTTGGTCTTCAACCCCATGTATAACTGCCACAGGCCCACCAGGGCGCGACCCTTTGCAGGCCCCACTTTACAACAAAGCATCTGAGCTGTTCCCCTGGTGCGACTCCTCTCTGCTGTATGGAGAGCAGCTAAGCTTTGGGGTAGGGAGATGGAAAAAGACGTTATTGTGATTTTGAATTGGTCTAAAAAAAGTGAATCCAAAAGTGGAAAGAACTTGATCAAACTGGGAGCATCCGTGGCATGCACAGAGATGGAGAAGGATTGGAAAGTGAAACAGTTGGCTTTGTCATGTATCCCAACAGCTTTCTTCAACTAGCTTACAGAATTCTCGCCTTTCCATAAAGAAAAAATATCATCTCTTCTACTTCTAGGCTCAATAGCACAACATTATGTTCTGTATGTAGATGTTGGATTATTTCTTGGCCACCGTGAATGGCATAAACTGTCAAGAAAGCAATCTACAATTAAACTGAGTGTCTTTATTTAATTTTTCACTCTCTTATTTTAACTTGGCTTACACAACTGCACTGTATATCAGTCCTGCCTCTTCCACAACATCTTTCATCCTGTTAGCCCTTGTGCAGCAAGACTGACAAAGAAATAGAGGTCTCCAGTAGCAAAGTTAGTTCCTGCAAGTTTTGTGAAGTCAGTGGGAAGGTTAGGCAAGTGCCCCTTTCTCCCCGAGGGAAGGCTGCAGCCTGAACTAGGTAGTTATCTGCTCGGTTTGGCCTGCCAGCAGTCCTGTGATCGTGCGTATGGCTCAGGATTGTGGCCAGGGGGTGTGACAGGAGGCTTGAAGGAGATGGGAGGATGGGGACAACGGTGTTGAGGAGGAAGGGAAGCTGGGGTTTGGTGAATAGCTCATGGCGATGCATGACTCAGTCCATAGGAAATTAGTCTTTGGAGGGTCTGCTGCTCATAGGATATTTTGCTGCCTATGATTATCCAGATGATACAAACACATTGCTGATTTTTTTTTTTTTTCTGAAATAAAGAATCTTGGTATTTAGATTTGTTCTCTGCAACAGGTTTTGATTTGTTGCAGTAGTAGTGAGTGCATAGTGATTCCAGTGAGTCCTGTCACTCCTATCAGAATAACCAAAATCACATTTGGTTTCAGTTTTTCCGAGAGTTTAATTTTAGAAGAGTGTCCTCTTTCAGGCTGATTTCTCTCTTTCACACATGCAGTATTAGTCCAGTATGGTTACCAGAGGTGCCAAGGATGAGCTTAAGGATGTTTAATCTTTCTTGCTCAAAGGTCAACAGAGAAACCTGTTTTAAGGCAATAAAGAAAATAAAGTTTTATTTGACTTCTTTCTGCTGCCCACAATAAAATGTAAAGCTGCCAGGATAAATTTTAACACTGCAAAATAAATATTTGCACTGTAAAAGGCAACCTTTATTACAAAACTATACTTCTGGCTACAACAGTTTCCTCTATATGTGAGTTTATAGAAATTGTAGTGTAGAAGTAAGACTTGGGACTAAGAGATATTTTCTGCTTCATTAAGATTTTCTTTTAAATCCTATATCCCTTAGATTTATTCTAAGAAGTGCCTGAATTGGTTATGTTGGCCAGTATGCAAAATAATATGGCTACATAGAGGCTACAAGAGGGGAGGCACAGTCTGAAAATGGAAAGGTGATGAGCCAAGCTGGATGTACTGGGAGGCAGCTGAAATGCTCCTGGCTTGCTTTGCCACCAGTCTACATTTTGTCATTTTCCTGGAGGTTTCCGTTGTCGGAGGAGCACAGAAAATAATACAGCTGACCACATGTAGGTGTCTGCATTACAGGGAGCTGCCTGGCTCTCCGGAGTCCATTAATTGTGTTAATTAGATTTCTACTGACAACAACAAGAACTTAAACACCTATCTCATAGTTACCCAAACGTGTGCGTCTTAATATCGAATGGAGTCTATGCTAGGGGCTTGATTCAGTTCTCTAAATGTAGGATTGCGGTTGTATTTGTTTGAGTTGCTGTAGAGGATCACAGCAACACCTACACTGACCCTAGATGTCTGTTTTTAAGGAGATGAATCCTGGTCTGTGTGTCTACACGTGGGCTAGGTATCTAGGTTCCGATAAGAGTCTGTGGAGTCTGCCCTGTAGTGGGACTTGGCAGCCTGACATTTTAAAAATGTATTCTGCCTCTACCCCTCCATTGTCCAGAACCAAAAGATGTAGAGGGGCAGATTATGTGTGCATGTTTTCATGCTCGGAGCTGCAGCAGAGCAATCTGGAACAACAACAAAAACTTGCATGCCATAGTGGTAGCTCTTACTATTTGATGCAGCACAAGTACAGGAGCAGAAAACAGTCAGATAACTGGATGCAGAGGGAAGAGAGGAAGCAGACCATGCTTTTGAACCACAAGTAAAGTAACATACATATGCTGATATTTTAAGAACTTTGGGGTCTGGGCATAGTTCTCATTGGAGATGTTCCTGTGGTAGTTTTCAGCCTAACCTTTAATTTTAAGTCAAAAAACTGATGTTGACTTGAAATGTGCCTGTAATTGTGTAGTACAGGACTGCGTCTGCTTGTTTAATTTAGAAAGTTTGCTCTCTAGATTTTAGGACAGTGACGTAGTGAGTAATATGTAAACTTTCTCTCTTGACTATGAGGCTTAGCAGTTATTGCAGGGACCGTGGCTGGAGCAGATGCACAGCCTGGTACTGATCTCCCTTAGCTGTGGACGAGGACTGCTCACCGCTGCAGTTAACCACCAGCATGGACAAGAAAATCCAGGACACGCTTTCTGGTTAGCTAACATGAAATCCAGTTTGCTGGCATTTCTTTTCAAAGAAATACGGATTTTGATTATTCTGTTACTGAGATGCAATGTTTGAGACAATTATATACAGAAAACAACTTTTACTTTTCTCAGGTCACTGTCTCAGACAGACGCAACCTTCTTACACCAAGATGTTATACCGTGGTGGTTGCATCCTTGGGTTCCACAGAGAAATGGAATCAGTAGTTGAGTGAGGTGCAATGCATGCAAAACAGAAAACATCTACAGTGAATGTGAGTATAAATACCTCAACTTTTAGCTTTCGTGAAAAGCAATTTTGTAGCATCTTTGGAATGAGAGGTTTTATTTTTTTCCCCATGTTTATTGTTGTCGTTATCATTACCCTCTGAAGGTTATCTTTTAACTCATCTTCTTGCATTTGCTGTGAAGCTTACAGGTTTTCAAAGACATAATAATAATAGTATATGCAGTTTGCATTTTCCTATACAGTTCTGTTGTTCTGCTGAAATGGATGAGAACTCAATTTCAGGAGGCAAAAATAGTATTTTTGACTAATCATCAACTCTTCTACTGAGATGCTAAACTTCATCCCTTGAATATCTTGCCAGAATTTCTATTAAATTTTCTTTTCTTCCAAAAAAAAAAAAGAGCTGCTTTAATCACTTTGAGGTCCTTATCTGAGCCTTGTATCCATCAGCACGTATGTCAGAGAAGCACTTCACTGTTTCACAGAATTTTTTTTAGCAAAAACAAAAAAAACCCCACCACGTTCCCACGACGAGGAGATTAAAAACTCACGTGTTATCTAAGCATTAGATACATCGGAACAACTGGTCTCACAGGTGCATTGGGCATTTTGCATAATCACATTTGCATTTTGACAGATTTGTGCTCATGGTGTGAATCCCCTCTTCTTTTGGCATCTCTAGACACTTGTGTGTGAGAACCAAACGTGCTTTTTCTCCTGGCTGACTGTTGAGTCTGCGATTCGTCCAGTGGGGGCCCTGCGGACTCCTGTGTTAAGATAGTGCTGACTACTGCGGATGCTAACCTGAAGTTCCAAACTGTTTTTTGTTTCTTTGTTTTAGTGCCAATTTGCAGATTTAAAAATGCTCTGATGTGACAAATAGTTATGCACGTCTTTGTATCTTATAAATAAGTAAATACTGCTTTGTTCTGTCAATCATGCAAATTCTCACGGAGACTGAGCAATATCACATCTTCATTGTACAACAGTCAGAGACGCTTTCGAGCCAAGAGAGGCTGCTGGTCTTGACTATCTGTATCAAAGAAATTAGTTGTGAGAGGAGAACCTGATGGTCCTCTGCATGCGGATGGGGAAGGAAGCCCAGTGAATCTGAAGAACTCTTTACAATTGGCTATGATATATTGAACAATATATAAAATTCCTTTTCAGGAGGAGGAGAAGCCTAACTAAACATTAACTAAATCTGCCAGTACAGATTACATAAGTTAAATAGGTGGCTGGAGGGGTGCTAGCTTATGTTTAAAAATAAAGAGTGTTAGTGAAGGCAGACTTCATTGCAAGTTAATTTCTTCAGCTCCAATTGGCGCTGCTTTGCTTGTGCTAGTACGTGGAAATAAAAACCATGATACTTTTACCAGATGTAAGTAGTCCATAAGAATAGAAATATCTTATTTCCATTTTGTTACCTGACCAAAGAGGAGTTCTGCAACACACCTTTAGCCAAGTGAAGTTTAACTGTTGGAACTGCGAGACTTTGATATAAAAGATGCTCCTGCCCTCTAGTGTTAAACTAATTCCTGGTTACTGTACAATTTTTGTCTCGAATCATCTAATTGATTTTTGTGTTTGTGTGTATGTGTGAATTTCTGCTGTCTTTTGAAAAACTGAAAACTTACAAATTGATCCTTTCTCTAAGTGGAAAATAACACTGGGAGATGAAGAGATGTTTTGAGCTTTCAATAGCTGTCTGCAGAGTTAAAACACTTTTCTTTGTCATAACTTTGTTATTGCATTCTCTCTGTCTCTCTCTGGCATTTGTAGTTTATTTTCCACAGTAGGTCTAATAAATGTGTGAAGATAGGTATTAGGTAGTGATTTTTTAAAAAAATATTTCATATCTAACTTTTCTATTCATCCAAATTACTATGTAAGTGTCAAAGGTAAAATACAGAGTAGAATAGGTCTATTTTTAAACTTCTATATGGAAGAAAAAGAATGAATTTTGGTGTTCCGATCCAAAAATAACTATTATTGATCCATATTGACTAAGCTTGCCATTGGAACTTAGAGGGAAACTTGGGAACCTGATCGATGGCAACATCAGCAATGAGAAAAATGATAGAGCGCTTCTAAGGGAAGAGCACTAACAGAAAATAAAGAAAAAAACTTCTGTTATAGCTACAGCTGAGACTATCTGAGAAAGGAAGAACCAATAACGAAATTCTCCTCCTGTTGAAGCTAATGGGCTAAGATCGCACATCAGTGCTCTAGGGATAAAATTTCTTCTCTTTCCCTGGCAAGTTAGCTGTAGCTTGGTTTGTTGGCTTGTCCATTTTTTCCACTTTTTTTTAACAGTATTTTTAGAAGTTTTACCTTCTGTTTTCAGGATCTGACTTAGCTTTTAACATACTGATGATCTCATGTCCTTTTCTTCAAATGAAGAACCAGTAAGATTGGGAACTATGTATTTTTGATGCATGAAATATTAAAATGTATACTGAAGCACAGCACAGTGCCCTGGAGTCAGTACTGACGGCAATGCTCCACCCTTTACAAGTTCAGGCTCTTAGTTGCTTGTTTTGCTGTGCTTTCGTTCATTCATTCTTTATTTATTTGTGGTTTGCTAATGGAAGTCCTGGTTAAGTTCAAGTCAAACCAGACACTTTACATGAGGTTATGGCTACACATGGTTTAATCTGGGATTGCAAAGGTAATTGTAGTGATTGGAGTGCTGTACCCATTGTCTTTAATGTTTCTCACAGATGACAAAAATGTTGTCATAAAGCTGACGGTCTTCTCAAGCTTCATTTTGCTATGTAAGTATGTTTATTTATGCAGCCATTATGCCTAGGGTCTGGAGTTTCTCTTCTACTTAATTTCCAGATTCCTCTCTCCTTGCCCTTTACTCTACTGCTCCACTCTTTAAGTACAGCTCAGGCTAACCCTTTTTGGTAGTCCTAGATGTCTCTCATCAGAAATAGCTAGCCAGCACTTATTATCCTTTGAAATCCCCAAATGTAGACCCCAGCTATTGCCAAAATAGATATTATGCCATGACATGTTGTGCTATATAACATTATGCCATGACATTTTGCACTATATAAAGAATGTAAACATATGAATAATAAGATCAAATATTAATCACATTTGTAGCAACAGGCCTGACTAAAAGAAAAAAAGAAAGAAAAGCAAAAAAAAAAGAGAGAATTGTATAGTGAGACATTGTTGAAATAAAATGTCGTCAACAAATCTGTCATCTACATCTCATGTAGATATCCATAATATATGCCAATAGAAGTTTTTGCAGGTGGGTTATTTTTTGTTATTATTTTTATTTTTGATAAATCGTAAAGTAATCCTCCATCAGAAAGCAATGGTGCTGCCAAGCAACACTAGGGGTCACTGTTAAACCCAATTTAACGAGCCTTGGGGCGGTTTATTTGCAAACAGAACCTGTGTTCCTCACATCGATATGTTGACTATTTCAAGAGCTGGCCATATTTTATTTCTCTGTCTTTTTTTATTTCATCTGAAGGAAGATAAACAAATAGAAACCAAGATTCAACTAGGAAAAGAAAAGTTATATCTCCTGATTTTTGAGCCGTCTTTACAAAAGCATAACTTCTGTTTGCAGTCTTCCGTGCTCGTTTGTCACAGCATTCAATGATCTTACAGATGGCTCTAGTCCTTTTGTGACGAGCAAACTGAGAGGAATGTCCTGTCTCCCGCTAGGTCCATGGGACCAAACACCCTGCTCCGCAGGACCGGGAGTGTCACCAAGTCACATCAGTCAGCAGGGGCGGAGGGTGTCTTGCAGGACTGGTACTTTCAGCTCCTGGCAGGCAGAGCCTTGCTCCTTGGGTATTTTACTTTTTTAACAGTGATTAATGAATTCTTCACAAGTATTTTAGGTTTGGAAGTAGTCTCCTCTGTTTTTTAGACTAATGAGAGATGGGAGTTGCATCAGCCTCAAGTTTTTGTCCTGAGTTGCTTGGGAAATTAGAAAGCTTTCTATAGCCTTTATTTTCATCTTGTTCAGTGTGGGAAGCTGCAGGCACTGGCTTGCACTGCGAGGGCACACCTCTTTGGGTCATCTGTCTTTCCTCAGCAATATCATATTATGTGATCAAGATGTACTGCAACCCTAGAAAGTGTCTCTGCCAGCATGGGTCCTTTTTGCCTGCGTGGGGAGGGAGGGGAGAGGCCTGGTGGGAGGCACAGCCTGTGCTGCTTTGCGGTGTAACCACCTCTCTTCTGCTCCAGGACCGCTGGTCTGGAGGAGGTGAGGTGCTGGTGCTGCTGCAGTGAATTGAGACAGAGGTCAGGTGGCTGATTTTCCATCAAAAAATGGAGCCCTGCCCCAAAGTGTCTGCAACCTGTGGTGGCTGCTAGGAGGAGAGCTGAACCTGTGGCATACTATTTACAGCAAGGCTTTGGTGTGATGCCTCTATCGTGTTTGCCGGTCAAGGTTGTGAGGCCCCACAGTTAATATTACCTGTTTGTGAGCTTGGATGTATTTGTTTTTAAAAGCTATGTCCAATCAATGCAAATATTTTAGGGAATGTTTTAGGCTTCAGTGGGCAGAACTGTAATGGTTTGGGCATTAGAGACTGGAAACGAGAAGCAATCGCTGCTTCAAGCACTTCCACAGATGTCTATAGAGCAAAAAAATGGTTTTGATGGACAGCTTGTAGGACCCTTAACTCATCTGCCCTCAAAATTTTACACAGTAACCCTGTGACTAACTTATCTTCAGACAGGAAAGAAACAATACTGTTGAGAGAAATAAATATCACAAGGAGGGAGAAATACATTGAACCCTCAACATAGACAGGAAGGAGATAGAAGAGTTGCCCAGGGACCTTCTAGAGGTAACGGAGGTGTGTGTAATGAATCCTAGAAATGCTGCTAGTCAGTAATCCCTTAGCAATTTAATTCATGGTGCTTTGAGAACCTGAGGATATTTTTTCACTGCTTTTAGAAAACAGAGAAGTAACATTATTGTAGCTATGATGACTGACTGCCCTTACTGTAGGAGTGATTTAAGTTGTTTTTATCTGATTCTGTTTATGAGCTGGTGAAAAAAATGCCAGCATACTTCACTACTCACATCGATAACAAAACAGCTTGTACCACAGATGACATTTTACCTGGGCTGAGAGTAAGTACCATGTTTTATACAACATACTCTTTCAAAGCAAGACTCAAGAGCCTGATGTTAATATGCACTTGAAATGGCTTCATTTCATTTCTGCCTGTGGTATTTCTCGATTTATCCTGGCTCCCAGTGCTTGCAAGGAGGTATGTGCATGAGTATATGTACCTGCTCATCCCTTGCTACCAAAATAAATTAAGAGAAGTCAGACAGACTTTGAGTTATGTTTCTCAGCATGTTAATCTAGACCACTTTACCTGTCCTTCAAAGGCCAGAGATGTAATTCCTCTCCTGATCTTTCAGGTTGCACTGTGCTACAGTTAGATAAATTTTACAAAAAAGTAACAAATTCCATAGAATAATCTGCCTTCCTAACACACGCCTCACCAAAAAAATATGGCAGGAACTGGAATGTTGCTCGTCGAGTTCAGACTTAATATCTCATTTGTTCCTATTTGGTTCCTTAGTAGATTCTGCACTTGCCTTGGGCAATAGCAACATGTTTCTTCGTGATGAAATGCGATCAGTTATTTGGATGCTAGTAGTAAGAATGTAAGTGGCATTTCTGTTGGTTTGGCATGAGTCAAGAGGTACTTTTTTTCTAACTGCTGCTTGGTCGTTCTAGCCTCTAGATTAACGCACTCGGTTGGAAGCACAGCAGATCAGCCTTGCTGTGTGTTCCTGTTGTGTGCTTCATGATCTTTGCTAACTGACTCCCTTTCAGCATGCATTCTGCCACCCATTGGTTCTGGCAAAGTCAGCACCTGTTGACTTCTTGATCAGGCTTCGTTCAGCTGATCTCATGGTGCATGCAAATCTTCATTTCTGTCTGGACCTTGACAAAAACCTGCTTGGGGATCTTACAGATCCAGTAGGTTATGGCTGGAGGCTGGGCCTGTGCAGCTGAGGAGCAACTTGCAGAGAGGTCCCAGGTTGTGTCTCTCATCACCAGCTTTCTCTCGTTCATCAGATTTCATTTTTCAGTTGATGCAGGGGATTGGACTGTGCTTGCAAATGGCCAGTAAGGAATTCCCCTGGAGGAGGAAAACTCCGGTTGCACAGAGCCAGTTTCTGCACGCTGTTCTTCCATTTTCACTCCTCCTGCCTGGCAGCAGATGATAGGAAAGGACCGAGGCTGAGACAGGGGATCTCACTGAGCTTTATGTTTATCATCGAACCAAATTATAAATTAATCTTTCCTGCATGGGGATTATCACAATCTGACCAAAGATCTGGGAGGCAGGACCTACTGCTCAGAGATGCTTCATTTTCGTGTGCTTATTGTTCCAAGGGAGAACCTGACCCACAGCACCTCTGGCAGCATTTTCCTCGAGCAGCTTAAATTACTCAGACACCCAGGACACAGACCCAACTAACACACTTGCTCATGTTTCCATTCGACAGCGTGGTAGGAGCCTGCAAGTCTTATTGCACCTGTGATGTTGATTGCGAATGGGCACTCGGTCTCATGTGCTCAGGGTACTCCGGGATTACTGCTCAAGGACATATGTTTGTTCTGAGTAAGCACAGTAACCCCAAGCATCCAAAATGTGTTAAAGTTGCTACATGTGAGTACAGTCTGATGCGCCTGGGGTAGTGGTTTCCTTGTGCACATAGAGGGGGGTTGCTCCGCGCAAAAGTCACGAATAATGGTCACTGCATGTGTGCAGTTTTGGCAGGTTAATCATACCAGCAGGAGGGTGGTAGATAAAAGGAACAGGTTTTGTAGGCTTGTCTAAACATAGAACAATGTGCAGGGGATAGCTTTCTCTACCTTCTTGTTCGGGTCTCCAGAATCCGAGCAGCCCTATGCTGTCTTCTGAATGAGCTCAGTCTGGCATCCGGGCTGTCTGTCCTCATGGACTCAGCTAAGTTAAATTGTTCAGCCTTTGTTGCAGAAGCTGAGGGTTTGAAAACCACTTCCTAGAGCTTCACACATTTGCCACAATCAAATTAACAGGGTCATTCTGTACAAGTGAGTCACAAGTAGCAGGGCTTTAAAAGAGATATGCATTTCACTTCCACAGGATAAAAGTTCCTCATGTGGAGCCTACAAAGAACATCCTTCTGCTGTGTAAAGCGAAAGCTGTCTTTTCCTCTCTTATTTATGAGATTTGCTCAATATGTGTTTCAAGAGACACATGGAGTTCTGCAACATACCCAGTCACTTCTGTAGACTGTGTGGCTATACTTAGCAACTTCCCCGTCTTTCTAAGCACATTAAAATACGTTTTCAGACTTGTGAACTGTTTATTGCTTTCTTGGGTGCAAATAAGTTTATTTCTCCAGTTGCATAATTGAGCCAATTTATATTTCAAGTTAAACACAATGCTTATCTGAGCGGAGGGGGGCTGCCTTTTAAAGTGCTAATAAATTGAAGTAAACTGAAAAATCCAAAGCTTTTTACTGGTTATTAAAAGACCTTTTTTAGTTGGAAGTATATATATATGTTTATGTTGACAAGACTGTGCATGGTTTAAGGGAATAAGTTGCACCTTAAAAGTTTAACCCAAAATATTCCTGGGAGCAGTGATTTGGATGAAGCCTTCTCCAGACCACTAAGGTTGAAGATAAAATATTAGAGCTGAAAGGTGGGACATGACATGCACTCAGAGGTGCAGACTCCTCAAGAGCTTTTGTTAGATAAATTGAAATGCAGTACTTCCCCCCTCTAATTGTTAGTCACACCTGTCCCCATATGTTTGCTCGAGTTTATTTTGTGCAGCTGCTGTAAGCCCGTGCCAGATGGCAACCTAGCTCCTTGAGTATGAAGAAAAGAAGTGAAAGAACTGTGAAGGTCCCGGATCCCCCTCTGACCGCCTCTTCCCCTTCAAGGTCCTGATCCTGCAGTTAATGGGAGTTTTGTATAGCAAGGGCTTGTAAAGTCAAGTCCTTTGCATGCTTTAACCTAATGCGGTTAGCCTACCCTTCAATTTTAGTGACTTGAGCTTCTTGTCACTACAAGTGTGGTCAGGTGAACAACATTTTTAAAATGGAGGCAAAGATCTTGATTTGAATTTGATATCTAATTGAGATGCAGAACCATATTTAGCCAGCCAACAAAAGGTTTTGTTTTGTTTTGCTCTCAGTGTGACAGTACAGGGTTCTTTGAAAACAGTATCTTTCATTTGGGCACCTGATCTTAAACTTCCAGATTCTTTTTTTCCCTTAACTTCCACGTCGGTTTGGCAGGTAGGCTGAGTATAATGTAAGTGAGAGTGTTCACTGCACAGAACTTGCAGACCAAATGTGTCTAACTAATGTCTCCCTCTAATACTGGAGGTAACAGCATGCATAGTAAAACATCTTACAAGAAGACCCAGTTACAAGCAGGATTTTTAAAAAGTGCATATATCTACAAACTCAGTAGCAGAAGGTGTTCGTCATTCTGACAAATGATGAACATCAAAATAAAATTGTATTTACAGTGTAATAATTAGTTGCATCAGGATAATATGTTATATGATGGAAAAAATGCGCAAGTGTACATCTATGCCAACCTTTTCTCAGAAAGGTCAGAGGAATAAAAGTATTATGCCCTGTCAGGCAGCCAGCACCATTTTACAGCTGTTATTAGTTGCACTCAGCATAGAGGAAATAGGCTCTTGCCTTCAGCTCACAAAATGAGCTGAAATGAGTTGTGCAAAGCATTCAACTCGGATCTGTAACATACTTGAAATCAATCTTGGTTCAAGTCTGGACTGGCTCTATGCACTTGCACCCATTTGCTGGAATTTTGTTTGTCTGAGGTTCAGCAACAGTGGGTATGAATCTTTTTTTCTACCCATATCTGTAGATTTACAGACTTTCACAGGTTTTCATGATTAGCAATACAACATGATCTGTGTTTTCTATATTTTTTTAGCTCATGTCTTCAAGGGTTTGCAAATACTGCTTTGTTTTTTTCAACAGTTGAGGCAAGGCTTGCTTTGGCTGATGTTCCAACACAATCAGATGAACAGGCAGCTGAACCCACGTATATCTGCACCAACAATGTATTTGAACCAGTTACATGGGCTGGATCATTATTGTCTGCCAAGCTGTGCATCTTCTCATGTTGTTAGATTAATCTATCGGTCATGCCTTGTCTAGCCTAGGATGTAGCTGTGATAATGAAATGCTTTAGCTAATGGCTGCTAATATCTTCCAGAAATGGAATATAGGATGTAACAGTGCTGCAAAACACCATAAGAAGTCTGAGCTTTAACTTAAATCAGCTAGCCAAAGTTAACTAACTCGGGTTAAAACAGCAGCAAAGATGAACTAATTTGAACTTTAACTTTGCGCAAGAAGCTTGGTTTCAAGACTGTACAAACATGCTTAGCAAAAAGGAGATCGAACTGTTGCAAAAGCCATAAACTAGCAAAGCTGCAGGGACTCTGACTAGTGGGTAACCAGAATTTCCTGAGGGTTATACCCTCTTTGCTTGCCTTTGATAGTGGGTTTTCACAGGTGTTTATGTAAGTGTGTCCAAGCTACAGCTGCATGCAGTTTGCTATGTAGATGTCCCCAGCAGCTGGCCCCAAATTCAGTTTCCATTGTCCTCAGGAATGGAGCTATGCCTGGTTAAGACCCCATTTTTTTGCACTGTAACTGACCAGTGTATATTCTGTTTTGTGCTAAGCTTCAAGTAAAGGAGTTTAGAAGTGATACGAAGCTTGTGGTGTGCAGACTGTTAAAAGAGCTCAGCCAGCATTGCTATGCACGCTTCCGTGGCACGGGAAGCCTGGCAGAGACGGGGAGACGAAATGGAAGTAATTATCAATAATGTGCTGTTCAGCAAATCCCAGTTTCTGTTTCTGACAGGGTTAGCAAAGTGGCAGGATCAAATCAAAGGCCACAGCCCCCGCCACAAAGCCCTGGCAGTGCACAAAGGATGCCGCAAGCAGAGCCATGAAGGACGGCTCTAGGGGAGGGGGAGGTCGAGGCCAGGAGTGATTGTCTCTCTCCTGATAATGGGAGCAATTTTCAGTGCAGCTATGCCAGCTGAGCTCCAGAAAGGCACCAGGGAATCCAGCTCAATGGGCTTTAATTTGTGCAGATGTGTATAGATTGTATATGACAGGCACAGTTCCAAATGCCTTCCAAATCACACCGCTGTGCTTAAACCCTAATACATAGATAATGCAGTTGTGTGATAATCAAAGCAATCTTTGTCATATGGAAAACTGAAGCTCTTGGGGGCAGAGTTTAATCAATGTATTATTGAAGCTAAAGTTCCAGCCTTACTGCAGTGATTGTATTACTAGGTGCCATATTTAATTCATGAAGAAAACCGAGTTTTAAAATTGAAATGTGACTCAAAATTTGCTGGTTGCTGCAGAATGTAAGATTAATTTTATGCTGGTTGTAGGCATCAAAGAAATAGATAAGAAAGAGCAAAAAACTTTCCCGTCTGTTTTGGGATTCTTTTTATCAGATTCTTAAAGGGCTCAAAAGTTACAAGAAAACACTGCAGCAAGGTAGCTGTGATTTACTTCACAGGTTCCATCTGTTTTTCCTGAAGAAGGTTTTTCTTCCTCTACCAACGTATGTAAATCTCAAACTTCTGTAGGCTGAAGAAAAATGTCAGCATTATTTAAATATATACATTTGTAACAAAATGGTTACCTCCCTATGGTTTTGGTAATATTCCCCCCTTTTTCAGATAGGTGAATTGCTAGGAGGTAGTAGTATAACACATCACCTCTACATACATGTGTAGTGGCAGTAGCCCTTGCTTTTGAGCTTCTGTGTTTTCCTACAGATTTGGTGTGATTTGCTTTAATTAAATAAAGAATCTGCTGATTCAAAAGAAAATACCACAGTGAAACAAATCTGGGTTATATTTGGCTAGTGAGGAAACGGAGGATGACGCCGGATGTGGAGGTGACCAGGACGTTCCATCCCAGCTTTCCTTCCTCATTTAACTTTTCTTTGGCTGCTCTAGCTAGAAATGATGCGTGAGGGCTGGAACAACAGTAGGCACGGAGGTTTTTTCGTTGCCAGCCCCTCTGACACAGTAGCAGAGCGATTACAATACCTCCATCTTCCTTCCTGCAGGCTCCTTCCTTCCCGTCCCAGGGACGTTCTTTCTCCCGATGCCCCCTCTCTTCCCCCACGTAGCCAGTTTTCTACTTCTTAGCCCCACAGGGGGCTAAGGCTGAGGTCTCCCACCGTCACCACGTGCTGCATCACCTGCCCCTAAGACACCCCCGGTCCTGCCTCTTGCGCTGTGCGCACACCTGCGTGCACGACCGTATGCCACCCGTGAACCCGGCCCAGCCTTGCTCTGCTAGTGGGAAAGAAAATGCTGCAGTGGGAATAGAATCAGCACGGTTTTGTAGGTACTGTTTGCAAAGTCCCAGTAGAAGTTAGCTTGTAAATTGGAGAGCTGTAACAATGCTTCAGGATGACAAATTACGTAGTGTCTTCCTGTAGCCCAGCAAACTCTAGTGCTTCCCCACATTGCGGTTCATGTGTTTGTTCAGACACTGGCTTTTCATCTGTAGAAAAGCAAAAGAAGAATTGGACCTCTTGTTGGCAAGGAAGTGGCATCCACAAATGGTATTTTGAGCACCAAACTTTCACTGACGTGTGAAGCTGGACCTTGAACTCCATGGTTGTCTGGCTACAGACTTAAGCAAATGTGCTTGAATTCGCAGAATCCAGTGGCTGGGGCCGGTTGAATTTCTTTTATATTTAAGAGTAGAGTTTGCATTCTTCTTATACCAGAGCTCCTTGCTTGGCAAACTCGCTGGCTTGCACTGAAATGTGAACTGACCTTCAAGAAGCCGGTGTGAATGGAGAGTGGGGAGTCAGGTGCAAATGTGACCCCCAGATTAATACGACAGGAGCCCTTATGCTGGATTTCCTGATATCAGTGGTGGAGACGATAGCATTTACATCCTTCGGAGTAGGCTGCGTGGAGGGATAAGCACGTTTTAATCCTGCAGGGACAAATCAACAGTGTAAGCTGCGGATGTTAACAAACCACCATGCTGTGCTCTGTCCTGGCAACCTCTGGCTGCTGCTGCATGACCTTGCTGCTTTCTTTGCACTTCCTTTGTGCAGCTTAAGTTTTTAAATATATTCAAATTAAACTGTGTTAGTACGTGTATTGTGTCTCTTCTAAATAAACTCTACCACTTATTTTAGAAGCACATTTAAAACGGAGGGCAATTAAGCTGACCTCAGTGAGGTTAGCAATGAGAGTCAAACATGAGTGTTGGGAAGGAACAAAGATCCTCATTGTTACAGTTTTATTACAACATTTGTGGTGTTTCCTTCTTTCTTTCTTTCTTTTTCTTCAAGTTCCTGCTGGGCCATCAAGTGAAAACCCTTCAAAAGAAGATTTCTTAGCTTCATAAGAGCAAACTGGAAAACACGAGCACTACATGTTGTGTAACTACAAAGCTAACAAAAAGATTAACGATTCAGTTTTCGGTGTCACAGATTTTAATACAATAATATAATCACAACACTTTTGGAAAGCCTGATTATTTTTGTTAAACTACGAGCAATATGGATGCAGCTTGTTATTCTTGCTTAAATCCAGGGCCTGGAAATCCAGATGAATAATTTTCTCCTGAAATCATAAAAACTCTGTGTTTCAAAAACAAAACAAAATGACAGAAAGTAATAATTCGGGAATATTTAAGTAATATTCCATTTCTGTATTGTGATAAATTTAAAGAATTAATAATGAATACACTCATATTTGGTGTTTGTCCAGTTAAAAGGGGGGTGGGGTGGTAAATACCAGATTACTCATTCCTAACTTGGACAAGCCCCGATTGTGTCTCTAGTCATAATTTTTCCATGGTAACCAGCATGGATTATTGAGTGGTGACAGTTTTTGCTGTGCTCCATGTGTTTCTATTGACCCTTAGGAGAGCTATTTTGGTGTTAAATACTGCCAGGCAGTGAGTAACCATTTTCCACTTTACTGCAGGAGTATGTGGCTTTACTTCTTCCTTGCATCAGCTGTGGCCTTAAATGTAAATTCGTCTTCAATGAACTGGTTCAACTCACTAACCCAGTGGAAAACTATTTCCTCCTTTTTTTTTTTTTTTAATAAAACAAACAAAAAAAGTTTTCTTTTGATGTGGTTCCTTAATATAAGGTTTTTATGTCCATACCAATTGTAATCAAGGCTGTTAGCCTGGATTTACACTAGTGAAAATAGAAGCAGAATTTGACCCTCAGATTAACATTTCTGGTAACTCAACACTTTTTTTTTTTTAATAATGGTACTTTAGTTCTGTTTTGTTTCAAGTGTTTAGCTTATAATCGTACCAGTGTTTCAACTTTGGAGCCAGGGACTGGACGAAAGTAACATACCTGCTTAATTATAAAGCAGTAGCATTCATTCAAACAATTTAGGTTATTATCATCCAATTTGAAGCTTTTGAAGAAGAAAAGGAAACAAGAATTTGGTTTGCTTCCATCCATATAACTTGTTAAGGACAGCTAGCCCCTTACAGCGTGCCCTGAAGATCCAACCTGGAACCACGCAAAGCGAGACACTTTGTGAGTGTTTGACTTCAGCCATAAGGGCATAGGACATTTTCATTAAAAAAAAAAAATAGAATTGCTACTGAAACCAAGCTGGCCTCTTCCTCCTGCTATTGAGGGAAGCTTTGATTCACTAAATTACTGTCTTTTTGGCTCAGGTTTAAAGGGTGCGTTACCTTCTTTTGGAAGCAAGCTGCTGCTGGATGGAGCTGCTGACCTGTGGCTGCCTGACGTGACTGCTGCAACAGGCGTGCACCACCAGGGATGAGCTTGCTGCCCGTCCTGGCACCCTGCCGTCACGGCTGGTGGCAGGAGATGAGCTCCAGCCAGCGGGTGCGTGGGGGTCACCCCCTCTGCACCGGGTCTGGGCACACTCGACGCACTCTCGGGCACGTATTGCCGCAGCACATGGGGCCAGCCCCGCTGCTGCTCTGGGCAAGCAAGGATCCTCCCTCGCCTTCGGCACAGGCACCCAGGTGAAACGAAGCTTTTCTCTGTAGTGTGGTGAGGTTTGGGGTCCTGCCATGGGGAGCTGTGAATTTTCTGAAGTGTGGAGTTCCCAGTTGTATGGCAGATTCACTGGCTGCGGTAGCTGTTATTTCTACCATTAGCTCAGTGCAATAAAGGTGCAGTCTTGTATTTCGGAGTTTCTCTGCTTCGCAAAATAAGTTCTCATCATTAGTGCTTCAGACATCATTCGCTGAACTGGATTACAAATGAGAAAGGAGCAAATGTCACAGGAAGCATTCCCAAGTTCCAGGAGGTATACAATTGTCACTGGGATGTCTTTTTAGAAAGTTGGCAGCCTCCAAAATGATCACAGATGCAATCCTACTTCAAATAAAGCAAGAGCTGATATTTATTCCTTCCTGCTTGGTTTCATTTGGTACCTCTTCTGAGAGAACTGGTGCTACCTTGCTTGGCTATGCTGAGACCAGCTCGTGATTTTAATATGTATTTTCTTTAGAAGAATTAAAAAAATAAGTAATACAGAATTTGTTTTTCAGAACATAAGTTTCTGTCCCCTGAACAGCGAATCACTGATAGTCTAAGAGTGGTAGATTGTAACATGCAGAGAGCTGATGGGTCACGCGGTGCTGTTTCTCCTTCTTTCAAGCTGCTAAATCCCATTAAAAGGGAAGCTAGAAACAAATCTTGTGTATTTTTAGTATTCTCTCTCTGGGAATGCAATTACTGTGACTGACACAAAGATTGCATGAAATCATGAGTAAAGAAGGAAGTGGTCTCTGCGGCTGTGCTGGGAGGGCGCTGGTCCACCAAGTCTCTCCCTCGTGGGAAGAGGCTCAGAGGCTTCAGAGAGCCTCTGAAGACATTTCAAAGCCCTCACTCGGAAGTATTTATTGTCATCCAGCTGGGTCCTCACTAGGAAGTCTTCGGGTACCGAGATGAAAATCGTCACGTGGCGAAAAAAAAGCCCTAATCTTACGCAGATTAATTTATTAGTTATGCTACAGTTCCTCAGTGATGGTCCTTTTCCCAGTAAGGCTCCTCCACTGTCAGCTTTTCTAAATGCAAAGTAGTTTTGTTGGTAATTATAAAAGGAAATGGCTTTAATCCCTATTTGCTTTATGCTTTTTTCACTATACTGAAAACATGGTGTGTTTAATATCTACACTCTTACAGGATACTTAAAACCACAGTATCCTAAACTGTATGGCTCCTCCAGATGCTTTGCCCGGGCACCCCAGCTCATGCTGGAGTTCCGCTTATAATTTTTGCTGCAGGTAGCTGTGTAGTTGAAAAGTTACCAACCTCACGAGTCCGGTCTTCTCTGTTGCTGGAAGTTATCACCCACATAGGAACAGTGGTATTTTTACTGAAACCACAGAAATGACAGTATGCTGATGCAAAGGGCTGCAATCCCCAAAAGGACTCGCAACCCCCTGTTCTGCTGATCCGCTGTGCCAGAAAAGGAGGGACTTCCAGAATAAGGGCAAAGCAGAAGGACGGCAAAATTTCCAAATGCCATAGTTAGCCAAGAGGGAGTATGAGTAAGAGTCCTTTGCTACTTCCTAAATCGCTTTCACAGGAGACTACTGGAATAATGCTATTTCTGGAACTGCGTCCTGTTCTCATTGGTCTTTTCCCTTTCCATGGTGGACATGATGTCTTTCTTTTTCCTTCATCTTACTTTTCACACCTTCTTTCAGTTGCTCTTCTCTTTTTCTGTCTTGTTTAGGTGTTTTCTTTTCAAACGCTTCTTTCTGCCAGAAAAGAGAGAAATCGGTGATAAAGAACCTGACAATGCCTTGCTGTGATAACCCTCTATGATTTATTTTCAGGATTATTCTCTTGGCACCAAAGCTCAGTTAGCAATTACAGGCAACAAGTGGTTGTTGGTGATGTTGCTGTTCTCCTTTTTGAGAGCAAAGGAAGGGGATTCTTCCTTTCTTGTGCTCATTAGAACTGCCTGAGCCATCAGAGTCGGAGCAATTTCCATTGGGCAGGCAGAGGGTAGGCTGGTTCAGTTAACATATTTCTTCAGTTGGGATCAGTAAAGAATGTCATTATATTATTGTTATTTTTTTATCTCCTGCTATTATAGCATATCTACAACCAGTAAAAATTTTTAAATTGCAACAGAGGGAGAAGAGAATGGCTGATGAGAAGAAGCATTTATTAAAGATTGACCCTGGACTGGTGAACTGTGAAAAGCATAGAGCGATCACAATTTTAAATGGTAGCACAATTTATTGCAGATCTTGCAAAATACTTCCAGTGATCCTGTTTTCGGCTATAGCTTTACCGGATTTCCTCTGTTCAGCTGAAGAAGTCTGTGGCAGGTATCTCCATCAGGCTTGCTTATTTATCTTTTAAATGTCCTTCAAAATGGCTCAACTATTTCTGAAGTGGAGACTGGAAGAAGAATTTTCTAGTGACTACTTCTTGCAGATGTTCTCGTACCTATTAATTATGGAGCACAGACCTAACAGCTGATGTGGGGAAGGTTGCAGGATGTGTTTACTTCTCTGTGAGAATTTGTTTATGCATTTATGAAAATCTGCCAAAATCAAAATTTGGCCAAAATATAAATCCCTGAAGAGAATCTTACAACCATAATTTTGATGCTTTCTAACTATGGAGCGCCTGGCTTTACAACATTACTACTTTTAATATCATTCTTTGGTGTGTAATGATACCTTCACAGTAATTAAAGATGCCTCATATTTTCTATCATAGAAATCTGTCTTTTAGTTGCTTATTTCTTTGTCAAGTCTTAACTGTTTGGGTTGACACTTCCTATACTTGCTTTCTGCCTCAGACTGAATAGTTTGGGGAAGCTTTAGTAAAAGTGATGTAGCTGCATTCAAGAATGGTCTCAGGACGGAAGCTGGTGAGAGGTTCTGCTTCTTGTTTGCAATGCTGAACAATTTTCATTGCTTTTTCCTTCAAGTGCCTTGCTTCTCCTGAGCAAATCCTCTGGAATTAGAACTGGGACCAAATCCTATGCAAAAGGATAGTCCTGGGATAAAAGAAAAACCACTTACTGTCCTCAGGAAGCCTCAGAGAGATTTGGATGAGCTACATCTTTGAAAATCTTCTAACATGTGTTCAGAAAGTACAGGCTTCAGAAAGATTTAATTCAGTGGCCTCAGGCTAGAGGTAGAGGGTAAGGTAGTGAATACGGGGGCTGAGCCCATGTGGCGTCATCCTCGATGACAGAGGACGCACCTCCCAAATCAACATGCACCACCTGGAGGCCCAGCAGCCCGAGGTGATACAGAGGATGGGTAAAGCCAGAGCTGATGCCAGCTCCCGGCCTGGTGGGCAGTGCTGCAGCTTCCCTCTGGTTTTGGGGGAAAACTGGGAGTCTGTGAGTTGGCAGGCTCAAAAACGGGGAGTTTGGACACGGAAAGTGAAAAAGACGGTCAATTTTCTTTTCTGGGAAGCATGCTAATGCCACATAAAGCTGTTTTTTTTTTCTTTTTTCTTTTTTCTTTTTTCTTTTTTCTTTTTTCTTTTTTCTTTTTTCTTTTTTCTTTTTTCTTTTTTCTTTTTTCTTTTTTCTTTTTTGTTTTTTTCTTTTTTCTTTTTTGTTTTTTTTTTTGTTTTTAACTTACTTACGTTACTAATGAAAATAAGAGGCTGATTATTTCTCACAGAGCGGCCAGTGTAGATTTTGGAGCCCTCAGTGCAGGCCAAGTCCCATTTGTTACCATAAACGCTGCCGCAGTGTTTGGCAGTTTCTCTCAGGGAACTGTTAAGTCACTGCTTTAATGAATGAATTAATTAACTCATTAATTTCTGTTTCAGAGGGCTGTCTTTCTGTGGTGGACAGCCTGACTGTAGAAACTGCAGCACTTAAAATCACCTAATAAAGTCTGAAAAGCGCTCTGGGATTCTGCTAAAAGGGACCGTATAAATGAGAGGCTGCTGATTGTGCAGTAGTTACTCTCTCGCTCAGAAGCACAGCAAAACGCACTCTGTGGACACTTCCCATCCAGAAATAACTGGGAAGGAAAGAACAGAAGCTCGGGGCTACCTTTCGGCTCCGTGATTTACACCGCCCACAGGGATGTCTCGCAATGTTGGCCATGTATTTTTCAGCTCGTTGCCAGTCCTCATGCCATCTCTGAACTTGATACCGAGGCTCAGACTTTGCAACTCTATCCAGAACGGCTTGGGTCTCTTGGTTCACTCTCTGCAGCTCCTGCTTTCGTTTTTCTCTGTTTAAACTAGAGGGGAAAAGCATATAAACAGAATCAAACTTCTCCATAGTTGCTCACGTTCCCACGCCCGGGAAGCCAGAACACGAAACATCTGCACATCTTGTGTCAGAGGAACATTTGCCTAAGCTGTTATATCTCTCCTACAGGGACTTTCTCCTCCGTGATCTGCATTAACCAGCCCTTACAACCCAATCCTTTTGTCCTCCTTAACAGGACAGGTTTTTGTTCTTCCAAACACAGCCCTGCCTATATGGAGGTTCGGTACATTTTACAGGAAGAAAAATGCTAGTTTTAATCTTTTACCTTGAATTAATGCCAGCCCTCCAGATTTGGAATTGCTTTGCTGCTTTAATGTAGGTGAGGACGTGGCTGGTGTCCGAGATGCTTAATAATCTGTTTCAGTTGCTTTGGTTTATACCTTTATTTTGTTTACAAACCTGATGAGCTGAGTTGGGAAATACGAAGATAACTGAGATAAGTGTACTGTCTCAAACTCCTTGGAAGCCTCCTGTGGTTTCTTAGACTGTAATTTCCCAGGCAGCTAAGCTGATCTCATAGCAGTTTCCTGCCACCAGAAAAGGAAGGACTTGCTCTTTCCCTTTCCCTCCCTCATGTCCCTCACCTCCCTCATCTCCCCACTGCTGCCAGCTGTGTGGTCTTCTCTATCCCTTGCAGCAGCCCTGGAATTCATCAAAGCCTTTGCAGAAAGTGGCAGAAAAGCTATCCAGGTTTGTTTGCTTTTGTTGGGTTAGTTTTCTGCTGCTTTCTCAAGTTTAATTAGTAGTGGAGAGGTCTGATGAAAACCAGAGTCGATCCAAAGAAAACAACATGAGTTTGCCACTTGAATCAGGAAGGGAGAGAGGAATTGAAAAGGGGGAGGGTGCCCTTTCCCTTCCATATCTTATGGGGTCATACCTTCAGCAGTGTAGTTAACTGATGCTTGTTGATGCCTGCACTGATCTGGGTATTAGTCACTAGTGACAAGAGCGTGATGTGCAAGACATGATGTGGATTTGCATGATACGGACACGACAAACTCTATTTCAGATCATTTCTGTCTTCCCAAGGAACTGTGCAGATGTCAGGATGTTTGTGACCATGAAATGCAGCGAGTTCTACCTGGGTCACTGGCACCTGAGCTGCGTTTTGCCATCTAGAGACACGTTAGGGCCTCATAAGCAGCCAGTCTGTCGTGAAGTAGTCTGTCTGTAAATGAATCACAAGAGGTAACAACCACCACCTAAGCTTACATAAACCAGTCTCTGTTGTACAACGTGGATCCTTCCTTCACTTCAGAAGCCTGTCGCTACTGTTGACTAATTTACTGTACCCTTTAGGGGTCTGAATTTTCTTGTGGATCCAAAATATGTAAGGTGGTTCTCTCTAGTGATAAATCTTCAAGGTGTATTTTGCTTAGTCTCCTTTGAGCAGTACATTATATCTTGATCTCTGCCTGCTTCCGGCTCCAATGTTTTTTTAAATTTTAACTCTATTTTTTGTTCTGTTTTTATTTCGTCTCTAAGCTTTGGATCTCCCTCTTTCCAGTGGTGTCTGTAGGAACAACTGGCAAAGTCAGCAGCAATGACTCACTTAGCAGTAACAACAGCTTTGCTGAGACATAATAGGTTTGCTTCATTTATTTCCCTTAAAGTAGGGCACTGTTCTCTCACTATCCTTTTTTTTTTTCATTCCCTCAGTTGTTAAACTGAAAAACTAGTTTAAAGGCATCTTCTCTTCAACAGAGGGTAGGAGGAAAATGACCTGGCATTGGATTTTGTGTGACAGGGCAAGCAAATGGCTTGCTGAAGTGCTGATGATACCTAAGGCTGCCTTTTAAAATAAGCATCCTCACAGAGCAGTTTATCCTTAGCTACACTCGTCACTGGGAAGGTAACTTGATAACTAAATAGAAATAGTGCTGCTGATGTTACCTTTTGGCCTTATAGTCATTTTTGTTGTCGATTTGTCCTTTTGTTCTCCTGATCCAGGACACCTTCTCCAGCAGCAAACGGTTGTCTCTTCTGATGACTGAAAGTCGATCTTCCTCCAGCTTTGTGTACAGAAGGAATAAATAAATGCTTCTGTTTTTACAAGGCCATAGCAAGTGGCAGTGATGTATTGTGTGTACCTAATGATGTTCACAATTGCTGTCACCTCCTCTAGACAGAGCGTGGCAGACACTGGTCAGGTCAAACTTTGTGCTAACGTTGAGAGAACCTCTCTTTTACCATTGTGCTGGTGACCCAATGAGAGAAGACCCTTTGCAATGCTGTGAATTTGACCCTAAAACACTTCCCTGTAATCAGACCGAATGCATTTCATCAGTGTAAACAGAATTTCTAAAATTATTTGTCAATGTATATTCTAAGATCATCATTATCACTTGTGTCTATAGCAGTGTTCACAGACTCTCATCAGAATGTAGGATTGTGGTGGACACTATACAGACACGTGATGGGACTTATCCAGACTCCTCTGAAGTCAGTGGGAGTCCTTCCACCTTCGGTGGTCTTTGGATCAAATGGTAATTTTGCCACTGACTTCAGTGAGGTTTGGATTCGGCCCAGTTGCAGCACATTTTGTCCTGGAGGGGTTGCAGGCTAATGCGAGAAGAGAAGCAACAACTGGGTGTAACGAGCAAATGGAGAGAGATGTATGAGGCACTATAAGCTAGTTCTGTTCGTCGTTAACATGATTGCCTTGAATAGCCTTTTTCACTTTAGTTTTAAAATGGAAATTATTAATAATATCAATAACCTCTGCGATCAACTATATTGGGCAAAATACCTCAGTGTCAAAAGTGGGATGAAAATTGCAGGATTCCAGTGGAGGAGGGAGAATCCCTTTGGATATCCTGCTCTATTGACTAATTTGTAAAAATTTTTGCGAAGTTGTTCTTTGAAGAACACAAATCCACGCTAGAGGTGTGTTTGCGGGGCTTGGGAAAGAAGGGGGGAGATGTGAAGAGAAGAAACTTGTTTCTGAAGTTCTCTCTTTCCTGGGAATGCTGTCCCTGGCAGGGCTGAGCTGGAGGTAAGCCGAGGAATGGTGGATGGAGGGAAGCAGAGGAGTCACTTTTCATAGCTGGACTTCAACACCTTATTCTCAAAAGCCTCTCACAGCAGAATCACTGAAGAAAAAAGTCGTCTTTTGAGCATACTAATTCACTTTTCTCCTTTCCCTTTTTTCGTCATATTTGATTCTGGGCACTGCAAAGATGTTGCGTGTCGCGTATAAACTGAATAGGAAATCCTGCTCATCCTGCCGTGAGAGTTTTGAATGGCTGATGTTAGAGTTGCGAGTTACTGCCGGGCATCTAGTGCATCTGCCTCCTGTGCTAGGGTTTGTACCCAAAGCAGGTCAGATACTGGCCACGCTGTAGTATAAACGTACCCCAAACTGGTGCATTAATTAATCCCATCAGGCTCTGAGTTACCCTGGGGAGAATGATTGTAAGGAAGACAGCTGGTTACTGGGAGGTCGCAGCCTGAGAAGGTTTTTTCTTTCTTTCTGGAGCACATTGGAAAGAAGCAGGATGAGAAAGAGATTAGGAGCACGGTCTCACTTCCAGGTAGCAGGACCTGTAGTTCAGAGGAACATGCCTAAGAGTAGTGGGTTCCTGTTTTTCTGTTTTGCTATCTTTTATTAACCTGTGGAGGGTTTAGGTATATATGCAATTTTCCATCTTCAGAGGAACTATATCAGTGTTATTTTTACAGTAATAGGAAAAAAATAATGACAGCAATTGAATCCACATCCTAATATAGCATATGATTTTATGCACAGGGAAGAAATGAATTGTTTTGATAGTGAAATGATTTTAAGGTGCCTGGGGTTTATTGTGTCACACAGTGAGACGATAAACAATTTTAAGGAAATTAATTCTGAAGTCCTTACATGGGCTATACTCCCACTGCCTGAGGGGCACCGTGTTGTAAATTAACTTTTTGACAAGGTTTAGCTGCACGTATTTTTTACTGTGCTTTTTTTTTCTTTTTAATTGTTGTTGTTTCCTTAGTTAATTAGGTAACAATTTATTTTCCACTCTCATCTTTTAATAAAAATTTGCCTCTTGGGAGCAGTAAGGTTTTGAAGGATAACTGCCAGTCAAGGCTACCCATTGTTATTTCTTGTGCTTTGAATATGTTAACATCCTATTATTCAGTTCATTGCTCTCTGTGCATCTTGATGATTGTGTTGTTCCTGTTACATGAACAAAACTTGTGCTTTTTTTCACGGTTGTGCAAAAGTACCTTTTAAAAGGATACTTGTCAGTCTGAAGCAGTTTGATTAAATCAATAATCAAAGAGATAAAATAATATATTTAATGCAGCTGGGAGTGTGCTACCCATGGATCCTGATAGTCCTGTTGCAACAATCACTGCAAGGAGAAAAAAAAAGGCCCTGAAATTTTGACCATCTGGTGGTCTCTGTTTCCATTGAGAGGAGATGCGAAGGTAAGCCTGCTGGTGCTCAGTGAAATATCCAATACAATACCTTCAGCTTCCCTAACTTCAGGTGAAGGTGGCTGTATGTTGCAGGGGCACTTGTGTCCACTAAGGGTTTTGCTGCTTGGATCTGCAACAGAAAAGGAATGTTTATCCATTTTTTTGTTGGAAATACCCTTGCATATCATTACAGGGAATCTTTTAATTGTCATGTTCTGTTTTGCTAGCCAGCAGTAATGCTACTAAACATATGATTCATTATGTCAGCAAAGCCAGACTTGCCCAGAAGGAGAGTAGTGGGAAATTAAAATGTTAAAGGCAGCTGTTCTAAAGTCTGCTGGAGGTGCAGGGTGCTTTTTGTGTTGGAGAAACATAAAAATACATGCAGTCACGTTACAGTGGTGGTGATGTTACGGTGAAAGAAAGGCTCTCTAAGAGAAGGCAGGCAGTTTTCATTAGGCATCCAGCAGGAAAAAAAAAGAAAAATGGCTAGTCTAAGAAAGCCCCAGGTATGCTGAGCTGTGCTGGGTCTTCCAAATTCAGGATGCTGACAGAAAGAAGTAAGCGATGCTAGAAAAGGACTACTTGTATTGAAAGTATTCCCAGGCCTCTTCTTATTAGCACTTTAAAATGATAGTTAAAAGCAAATCGTGGATCTAATTATTTTAATGGAGTTGGTAGTTCAGTGGCACAATAATACTATTAATCTCCAGCCTGACCCATGCGATACCCGAACAGCCGAACAGCCATGCAATAGCTGGCGAGGAGGAATAATCTGCGAGTTGCCTTGGGCTGAAGAAACCACATGGAAGAGCTGGTGGTGACGGGGAGCAGAGAGATGAGGGTTACAGGAGAGACCCCTCTGGCTGGGCTCCTGCGGGGCGTGAGGCTGCAGGGATGCTGTGACTGTGCTGCTGCTGTCCCTCTGGCTTCTTCGGGCACTCTAAGTTACTGCTCTGTTAGATTACTTTAAGATAAAAGTCATTTTAAGAAGACATGCAATTTGTAGAAGAGTTGTTAATGTATCAGTCGGTGGAAATCAGCAGTGTGAAGAATAGAATGTGATAATTATGCAAGCTGTGATTTTAATGTATAGGTATGCAATCTGTTTCAACCTTGGAACAGCAAAAGGAGGTTTTAGAAACAGGATTTCTTCTGTGGATTTCATATCAATATAATTTCATTTTCTGGAAAGTGATATGATTAATTTCTCTCCTGTCCTTATACACACAACTGTGAAAAGTAAAACCAGGTATTTTTTTAGGCCCACCCTAATCTCTGTTGAGGTACTTTCCAAAGCCATGGTATTTTAGAGATAGTTTATATTTAATTCTATGCAGAATGTTGCAGAGAGGAGACATAACTCTGTTTTTCCCCCAATCTTTTCTTCCATTAAGAAAATAAAATTATTCAGAAAAACATGCTGGTGCTTTTTGCACTTTGGCATCCTGGAGAAAATTATATCTTATCCCTAAACATTGCCATCATTTTAGTGGTACTCTCCAAGGAAGCGTACTTTTTCTTTTCCACACTACATATTCTTCCTTGCTTCTTGTTTTTCCCTTTCTCTCTTGCTCTGGTTTGTTGGTTTTTTTTGAGAGCTCCTTTAATGCAAAGTCTGCACATCACCGAGCAGACGCCTTCACGTTGCACTACAGCAATCCCTGCCTCTCTTGGCAGGGCAGAAGCCTGTGCCACGGGAGGGCTGCGTCACTCGGGACGAGCCGCGTGGCTGTCCCGCTGCCTGCAGCTCCCCAGCCCGTGGGTACCGCTGCTCCGCGAGCTGGCATTCGCCGGAGCAAGCCTGAATTTGTGCCAGCTTGAATTTTTCACCAGCTTGGTGAAACCTCAGGGCAACTCGCTTTTTTCTTGCGCTCGGAAACCATCGCCCGCGTGTAACCCAACAGCAGTTGAGTCGTGGGAAACGTTTCGTTCTCTAAAAACGTGTTTCTTCGCTATGTAGCGTTACGGCATCTGGCCTCCGAACGCCTCGGTGCGCGCACGCCGTGCTCTGTACGCCGAATGCAGGGGAGTTGTGCGAGCGCGACGGCTGCAGGGAGCATTTTGGCTGCGCTCGTACCACTGCCCCGGTTTAACAGAGCCACTGGGCAAGTAGCCACGCTTGTGTGCTAGCAAGCCTCTCGAGGTTAATGCACGCAGAAGGAAATGTAATTATTTATTTCAATGTTATCGATTTGGTTAGAAAAAATATCTCAAATTCAATTCTCTACCTCATCTTTAACTTTTTTCCACCTGCGAGTCAGATTATGGGAACAATGGAGGGAAGGAAGGAAGGAAGATATTTTTATACAGTTAATGAAACAGACACAGTCTGGAAATAATGAAGAACTATTTATTAGTATTAAAGCTAATTATATTGTGATACAATCTTCCTAAGGTAGCAATTCAGTTGAATCATCACTGATGGTATTCACTACTTAGGGATTTTCAAAAGGGAGCAGTCGTGCGTTACGGCGGAGATGACTGACCAAAGCTTTTTCACCTCTAAATTTGGTGAACATCGTTCTGATAATTTTAGATGGACACAAAAGGTATACCTATATTTGCAGGATATTCTCAAAACGTGTCTCTTGTAACTTACTGCTGATCACTAGCTTCCATAACAGTACTAAGAACGAACAGAGATGAGCTGGGGTTTTTTTGGGTAAGTTTATTCTTTCAGGAGGGCCTCCGCTCTTTATCAAACAGTTGTACCTACCCTTTTCTTGTGCTCTTCGTACTTTGCTTTGTCCCATTTTAGCTGAAGATATTTGCTGCCGCATGGTAAAACTGGCTGGTAGGCTCGCTGCATCTTGCACAAAAGAAAGCATCTCTGAATCTGGGCTTTGGGAAAAAAATGCATGAGTAATATCAGCCTGAGCCTTCCTAAAGCAAAGCCCTGGAGACCGGTGGTGTGTTTGTAGCCGGTCACATGGCGGTTGTCATGGTATTTGTGCTGAGAAAAAGAATGAATGGCTGGTGGTAGCGCTTCAAACAATGCATTTGGCAAATAGCAAACAAGAACTGAACGTTACAGCAAAGCATTCCAAGAGTATTTTATTTGTATGTAAAAAAGATCACCAGTTATACTTCACTGGCCAGACCTGCCTCCTGCTGTTTAAGGAAAGACAGTGGTGCAAGCTATTAATAATGCTTCATACGGCACTGTAAATATGCAAGGGACTGCACAATAGGCTATATTTCCTGAGCTTTTAATTGAAAGACATGCCTCAGTAACGCACTGAACACACCCACTGTGTGAGGTGTCATCCTTTGCATTGCAATAACTTGTTTAAAACATTCCTTTTTCATCGATAAGTACGCGCTTTGCAAAAGCCACAGCAGATGGGTGTATAGCAAAATGTTTCTGTTTTTTAATGGCCTTTTCGCCTTTCTTCATCCACGTGCTGTCTGACTGCTAATGAGTTACGGAAAGCTCAAACGGGCTTGCCAAAGCCAGTTATTCACAAAGGTGACCACTGGCTCTCACACAGGGCTGTCTTGAATCTCACTCTTCGTTGGTTGTGTTCGGCAGGGAGCCGAGAGGGCAGAGATGTTTCCTCAGGCCCACACCAAACCAGAAAAGCTGCTTCTGCTCCTTCCAGCTCAGCGTGGCCTCCTCCAAAGCTGGGCCTGAGCTGACACGATTTATTTGCTGTTTGGCTGGCAGTGCCAAAACTCACTCACCAGAGCTGGTCTGTACCAGGACGGACCGACGGACCCATTTTAGCCCATTTTAGCACAAGGCTGTTCGTGTCGGTCATTCTTGCGTGTAGTGGTGCGTGTGGGTGCAGGGGATGAGCAGCGCTCCTATCTCCTCGCTATCCAAGGCAGCTATCACTGCAGAGTCAGGGCCAGTGCTCTCTCCAACCTGTATCGTCATTAAATTCTGCGTTTCATTAGGTTGCACGTGGGGGGGTTGTGCTTTTCTTAAAGTTGGTGTGAAATGGTGCTTTAACAACAGGAGTGCACATAAAGTTAAAACCTTGACGCATACTAATTTTGATCTGTGAAGCAAACACGCATTTTTCAGATAAATGATAGAAGGAGTTGAAGAGTGTTTTCTTCCAGCTGCTGGGGTTTTTGTTACTTTCCCGTTAAAGTAACAGGAAGATGTGAAGAATGTCAGTAAAATAATAGACAGTCGAGAGCTGAAATGCATCTCCTCAAATATGTGTAAAATCTAACCATACACAGTAATCCAACATTGTATTTTGCCCTTCAACAAGTAGAAATGCTTCGGCCCTCATTTGCTTGGCAGGGTCCCAGCCTCTGTCTTTTAAATGCTACATGTGTAATGACCTGCTATGGAGAGATCCGAAGGGAACCACTATCAAAGGATTCTTTTGATTGCTTTTGATGAATCCCTTAAAAAAAATACGGAAAACCTAGCCCCTGATGTTGATGGCAACATGTCCCACCGAGAAATTGAAATCACTTGGAATAGTTTCCCTGCTGCTTCTGAATTAATTTTGTAACAGTGGGGAAGTGGCTTTAAACTTCCTCTGGAGTCGCCTGTTCTCTCTCTACCCTCCAAAGCCGTGGACCAGATACGTATTCATTCTAAACTTGGTTTTGGGTGGGGTTTTATTGTTGTGGTTTTTGTTGATGGTGGTTTTTGTTTTGTCTGGGGGTAAGGAAAGCAAAATGCAACAGTTTCAAAAGTGGCTGTCTTCCTGTCAGCTACCTAAGGCCCAGGAGGTCCCTTCTGTCAGAAGATGGTGCTGGAAGACAGGACCAGCAGTACGGTACCTCTGTGTCTAATGTCATGGTGTGAACGGAGCTCCAGCCTGCCTGAGGGCATTCTTTAGCGTTTCACTGCTTACTCAAAGCAGACTCGTAAAGCATCCTTAACAAACCAGAGGACTGGACCTATTATCTCTACAAGATGAAGCAGGTATCTATGAAACATTTGTTTTGTAGATTCTGCAGTTGTATTAAGTAACGGCCATGGGAATTTCTGTGTTCTGTGCTGAAGGACTTGCATGTGATTTCTTGATAGCAAAAGGTACTTGCTGAAGAACAGATGAGAAATGAGTAGATAATGAACATAAGAAGGTTTTTGCAAGAAATGCATTTTCCAGGATATATCAAGACGTGTATACGTGCAGCTTTCACACAACGCACAGAGAATTGTGTATTCTGCAGCATAAAATCAAGGTGGTCAGTAGCAGTCTACCTCTTTAATGTGGCCATCTCAGAATGTGCTGAGCTCCTTTTCTGAGATCTCAGCACCCTGTGGCTCTCAGAGGTTTCTGGTTTCTTTTCTAATCTCTTTTTTGTTTGTTTGTTTTGGTCTGATTTTTGAGCAAACCTGTTCATGTAATATACAAGGCTGTAAGCTCTGCAGGGCGATATCGATGCTAGGAATTTGAATCTCAAGTTAGATCCCCCTTGGATTCTCTTGCAAGGTTGGTGAGTTGCTGCCCCTTCCCCTCCCTCTGTCTTTGCAGCAGAAGAGGCGGGCTGGCTCAGGAGCTGCCGGCTGCAGCAGCTGCTTTCGCTTATGGCCAGATATGGGAAAAGGTAAAGAGGATGCTTCCTCTCCCACTGCACCCCCAGTACGGAGCCGGCCTTTGGAGATACCAGTGTTCACTGTGACCAGAAGTGTCTTTTGTGTTGTTTGCTTTGACCTTTGTATACATGGTAAGAACATGTAAGAGGCTGTGTATACATTTTCTGAAATTTAAAGGTTTTCTGTATGTGTGAAGAGGAAAATAAGTTTTTTTTGTTGACAGCTTTCCTGGTTATTTCAAAGTCTTGACAATTCCTTGCTTTATTTTATGAAGTGTCTTAATGTGACCGACTTTGAACACATGCAGAGTCTGAGCTGCATGATTGAAGTCACTTGTGGGTGTGCTTGAGGGTCAGGCCCAGTCTCTTTCATTCATTGCCTTACCCTGGATGGGCATTTGGAGATGCCGAGAGAAGCCAAAACGTTCTCTTGCCAGTTCAGTGTGTTACATGATAGGATCCAAAGCCGCGACTTTGACCCTGCAAACACACACCCTTATCATATAACTCATAAGCAAACCACCCGACCGAGCGGCTGAGGAGCCCATCTGTGGTCAGGGGGATAAAAAAAGCAACTGGAAAAAGCTGCTGGGGTGAGCGGGACCCGCTCCGTCCATGCGCGCGGCGTGCCCAGGCACCTCCATCTCAGGGCCGGCTGCTGTCACGCCGAGCGTGTCCTCGTGCACGCGTGTGCACGGAGCGAACCCCGTCCAGCGTGGCACCGGCGCTCGCTGTGCAAAGGGAGGGGTCCCGAGGGCCGGGGCTCCCGCTGCAATACAAAAGCCGATTTGCCAGATGCTTCCTTTATGTTTGACCCCTTATGGCAGCTTAGAGCGGGAATTAATTTTTGGCTGGGGAAAAAAAAAATTGTTTGTTTCCCACTTATTGTCTGAGAAATTGAGAGGAGGGGAAGGGGGTGGGAAGAGAGGAAGAGGAATGGAAAAACATTGCTGTAATCAAAAGGAGTTTTATTTATTTATAAATATAGTACGTTGGCATATACCTCCCTGATTTTAAATCTTTTGGACAATGTTTGCTAATATCCAGGATTTACAGCAAAGCAGCGTGGTGCTTACAACTAATTTTCCTTAGTGATGCTGATTTGGGAGGAGGGCACCTAGGGGGAGCAGAGGGCTGTCGGTCGGCTGAGCTCATGCACTGAGGTCGGTCTGCTGGGGCAGGAGCCCGTGGCTTTCTGGGGAAGGCTGATCCCACCCTGTGGTTAGTGCTCGCTGCAAGAAGACCTCAGGCAGGTCTGTCTGTCCACCCCGCGGGAGGCTGGTGGGAGCAGATGCTGGTGTGAATCCTTGCTGATAAGTTGCTCCGAATTTTAGATTTTGCTAAATATTGCTAGATATTGCTTTTGGGGCTTATACTACTTCTGCCTGTTCAAAACATCTGACTGCTTTATAAAGGTTAAAACAAGTTAGTGGAGAAAATTAGGAATTCATTATAATTTTATTAGGTGCTTGGATGTGAGTATTATCTGAAAGAGTGCTTCTCTTCTTCTCTTTTGTTCTCCACTCCATCCCACAGACCTGGATAACCTTCAAAAATCACTTGTATCCCAGTCTTCATTTTTGATTCTCCTTCTTTGACCCTAGAAATAACTGCAAGACACCCAGGAAAAGGCACCGTGTTTCCCTGAATGCAAGCATTATCTAAACACGAACCCTAGGCTGTTCTCCTAAACCTGCTAGGCACATAGAAGTCATCTGCTTAAGGGCCTGGGTATGATTTTTGGGGGAAAAAAAGTCTGCAACTTTAACCTAGTGGCACCTGCTTCCCTCTCCCTGCTGGCCTGGGGAGACCTGCCAGCTGCGAAGCTACACCGGTACCATCAGTCCCACCGTCGGCCAGTCGGATGCAATGACCCTGCGGGCCGACGAGAGCTGCTGGTCTTACCTGCGCCCATTCCACGCAAGCCAGAGAGGAAGGCGAGTCCTGCAACGCCGCCTTTGGATTTACCCTCCGGCTTACTTGGATTCCTTCCTCTGGTTTACTGGCACAGAGGCAGCAAGTTGCAAGGTTCTGGCACTCTGAGAAATACCTCATCCAGATCCAAACCCTCTCTCTTTTTTTTTTTTTTTTTATGATTTTTGAGTGAGAGCAGATGTCTTGGACGGGCAGGTTTTGTTCCCCACGAGGGCTTTGTGGGCCAGCCATAAAGCCAGCATGGCCTGCCTCTTCCAACGGAGCTCAGAGCCAGTGCTGGACTATCCTGGGTAGGGGAAGAAATCCTTTGGGAGGGTGGTACGTGGGGACCTGCAACTGTGCCATTGAGAACACAGCGGCAGGAGCACCGCACCAATTTGAGATGGTAGTAGCCAGCTGCTTTAATTTCAGTTTATGCACCTTGCTTTCTGGTCAGATACAGGCAAATAACATTATTCTCTGCAGATTCAATTTCTGTTTGTTTAAACAGCGTCATGTTATGGCTTCTGTGTGAATGCACACAAAAGCCCTCATGGGCAAATTAAACTTTCCCACTGGGTGCAAGAGGAATATGCTCTTGTATATAAGGAGGATATTTTGCTCTTTGACATCTGTGCTTGCTTGATGAGTGACCAGACCTTGCATCTGTGGAACTAAGTTGAGATATCACAGCTATTTCCAGCAGGTGGCAGATGATAATCGTGCTGGTAACCGAATCTGGGTATAAATGATGTGTTTTCCAGACTGTTTACTCAGATATTGACTTAAATATACACATTAAATAGTGGCTATAAATGTGTTTCCAACATCAGTAAAATAAGATTGCATAATTGGAGCAGATTAGTAGTTACCCGTGATAATATGTAATTAAATACTTGGGAATCAAGTGTGGTATGATTTTTTTTTTTAATTCAGCTTTGATTTTTTATCTCCCAGATCAGAGAAATTGCTTCTATTCCAAAAACCTCCAAATAACCATCTGGCTAATTGTGTTTCACGGTATAAGATTATCTTTGCTCATGCACTGTGATGGGAGAGAGCTCCTCCGTGCAGTCATGCCTGGGTAATTAGCCACTGCTCGAAAGAGTCACATGCTAAAAGCACGGTGCCAAGTTGCGCTGCGTTGTCTTCCTTAGGTAGCACCTCACCGACAGCGTTCCCTGCTCGAGTGGTCCTGCCGACAGGGTGAGGTGTGTTTCAGATTAGCAGTCCCTAATGAGGACCGGATTTTGCTCCTTTTGCCCTTGCTGGAAGTTACTCACGCCCATGAGTAATCCCAGGGAGCTGAATGGGAGCTATTCACCAAGGGGAGCGAGCCTGGCGTTCACACGCCGAGCCGCCAGCGTTGACTTCAATGGGATTTTTGACCAAATGGAAGACAACAGGATCTGACCCACAGTAGATGTGTGACTACATGGAAAAGTCTATTAAAAGCTTAGAGCTGCGTGTGGGATAGCTGTGTTACTCACGGCGCTGCTTGTGCGTAAATTATGCAGAGCTTCTCCAAGTCAATCTTTATAGCATCTGTCATATACCTTGCTTATACCACAAAACTGGGACATATCTGGGAGGCAGAGAAGTGTTGGTTTTATGGGTGTTTTCAGGTAGATGCTGGTACTATAATCCCAGTGGCTTCCCTCTGGGCACTGTACGACCGCCTGGGGTCGATAGGAGGGAGAAGCTGGGGTAAGAGCTCTCCTTACAGTCCCCTTGGAAGAGATACTGCTGGTGCTGCTAAATCGAGGGAGTTTGAAGCTTTGCTTTGGAGCTGGAGAATAAGGATAGAGTCTTGTGTTGTCAAATTAGTTCTCATAAAGAACAGAGAAGACTGCAGATGGGTTGATGACATGAAAACAGAGAAGATACGAAAGTGATGATTATGGGTGCCGATATGCAATGACTTGTGAAATATGAGAGTTTATATCCCTGTTTGCATAACCACATATTTATTGTAAACAGCAGCACCCAGTATTTAAAAAAATGGCAGGAAGTCCCATTGTTGCTCAGTTTTTCTTTCTCAAGATTATTTGCCGCTTTCACTTAGTTGCAGCAGTTCCACAAAAAGCTAATGTGGGAGAGATGAGAATGGATGCATACTTAGCAAACTGCAGTAAAATTCACCACATTTCATTTTTGTACAGAATCACTGTTTTTTTTTTTGTTTGTTTGTTTGTTTTCCTGTTTGATCCTAATGCAATTTTATTACATTATAATATTTTATGGAAGAAGAAAGGAATTTGTTCCTTAATAGGAAAGCAAAAGCTTATAGGCTCAAATAGAGCAGATAGGAGCCAGAACACAATACTTCTACAAGCTTAACTCAGAGGTATTTCATGTTGGTAAACTTCATCAGGATCCTGGATGTTCTGTGCTAGCTGGCTGCAAAGGCTTGGATTTTGACATGGTTACATTTTTTAGAAGGACACCAGGCTGACAGATTTTTAGAAGTGATGAACAAGAATTAAAAGAGCAAAGTGTTCTTTTTTTTTTTTTTAAAAAGTAATTAAAAAACATACAACATGAAAATGAGTAGTATTGTCTTGGCTATTGTAACAGCCAGTTCTCACTGGCCCCTTTTTCCTGTAATTAAAGCCATTTTCTTTCCCCGTTCTGGCCTCTTCCTGGCCCAGTGTTCAGCAACAAGCAGCAAAAATATGAGATTTTTTGCAAAGACGAGCAGTAAGAACAACAGGTAGACATGCTTTTCTTCCTGCATCCAGGGACCGCAGTGGAGACCTTTGCTTTCTTTTAGTGTAGTAACTGCAGTGCAAAACCCCGTTTTCCTGCTTCTGATGCACAGATCTATTTTTATCCCATTTGTGTGCACCATACACGTATATATGTGGCACACACACAGAGCTCAGTAAAGCCATCTCAGTAGTGTCCACTCTTCCCATGTTTCTCCTTCAATTACACTTTGTCACTTCCGTACTTTTGTGAAATCTGTTTTCTTGTGTCAGTGTTGCTGACTCCCTTGCTAATTAAAACCTTGTCATCATCCTCTTCCTTTCCTTCTTTCATTTAGTGTAATGGCCAAAGCATTTCTCTTTGCCAGGCTGATCATACAGGCTATTTCTTTACTCTTTCTTCATTCCTCCATAGTTAAGTCAGATGCAAACTCCTAATCTGTAGAGACACACGTAATCACAGGCTGATTCTTAATTTCCTACTTTTGTAGGTTCATTATATTTCTGCCATATTTCACTATGCATGAAGTCTGGGGAAAGGACTGCAGCACTCTCCGGACCAGTCGGTTCTAGGACTTCTGGAGCAGACTTTTTTTTTTTTTTTTTGCTTTTCTTCTGGAGCCAGGCAGCTGTCGGTCAACTCTTATATTCCCATATATTCCATATAGTCACACTTCTCTAAAGACGAATATCTTATTAGTATCTTATTATTAAGAGGTCTTGACAAAAAGACTAAAAAATCAATTGTACTGCATTATTATCAGATTACTCTGATTTATTATTGTCACTGCTCAACATAATCAACTTTAAAACCATAAACAGTGAATATCTGCTGTAGAAGACATCTTCTTTGCCACTGCCAATTACTAAAAGCATGCAGGTGATCTGTTGTTTAAGCCCCTGCTATTTTCTGGTGTTTTTTTTTTCTTTTCTTTTCTGATTGCACTCTGGAGATGTAGGACTTCACTGTAATACTATGGCAACAAAAGCACGTTCTTTGGAAAAAAGTCAGCATGATGTTCAGTGTCATTGACATGGTCAATAGAATGTCAGGAATTCATTGAAAAGGGAAAAAAAAAAAAAAAAACAAAGAAAAGAAAAATCATCATGCCATTACATCCACTGGTGGCATCCCCTTATCTGAATACTACTTATGTTTCTTGTTCTTTGCACCTTAAAGAATGATAACTATAGTGAAAGAGACAGAAAATGATCAGAGGCTTCTGTAAAAGAAAAATAATTGGGCTTTCATGTCAGAGAAGAGATGTTTGGGAATGAAAAGTAAGTATAAAAATGGCCTACAAGTTCACGACTGGAGCAGGCAAATATAAATGACTTGGTTATTGGCCAACACTTAAACACACAGAAGTATCTTTTCATACAATTCATAGTTAAATTGTGAAGCATGTATTAGGAAGGCAAACCTATAAATAAATTCAAAAAGTCATCACATAGACTCACGAGAAAAGCTCTCTCAGGAGCTGCTAAAGTACATATGCAGAAACAACCTTCAGATGAAGAAATGGCTAATCTGTAGGTTACTGAAAGCTAGGTAAGTACGCTGAAAAACATTACTTGTCCCGTTCTTACACCATGTTTTGAAGTATCCGCTAATGCATACTTGAAGATTGAGGACACTGGGCTAGGCAAAAGTCTGCTGGTACAGCTCTTCCTATGACATGGTCCTTGCAAAACAGGCTGGCCGTCTATTGCTGAGCATCTAACAAAATGGAGCACTGTGGTCCGTGCTGCTCAGAATGGCCATGGTTTCCCCAGCTAAAAGACGCTTGCCATGTTGGCAACATTTTAGTCTTTGAGACACCTTTTTTTTTTTTTTTCAGATTAAAATTATTTGTAGTTCTATACCATAATGCAGATGTACAGCATAAAACACTTCACATAAGCAAGGGAGTTGTCACTGTTGTCTCTTCATTTATGGGAAAATGAATTGCACATAAATTTCCCTAAGATTGTTTAGCAACTCAGGGGCATAATTGAGAGTAGATTCATGATGCTTCCATTAGCCTCTCTATTAATTGTGCACTTTATTTTCTCTCTATCTCCAGAACACTTTATCTTTTGCCTTAAAAGAAAACATCCCTGGTGTGGTTTTGTTTGTTTGTTTTAATTCCCCATTCCTTGTTTGCTTTTGTCTTGTTTTGAATGAAAGTTTGGTAATGCAGGTATTACGGGCTGATCTGGTGTGAGCCTTCTGCTTTCTAGTGCTCATGATAAGAAGAACCTACAAAAATATTAAGAAGCAGTGATACCACATAAATATAGGTAGCAACTTTGTGGTACCCAGAGGGTAATAGGTTCATATTTTGTTAGTTTCTTGTGTAATGCAAAAGGAGATTAGAAAGCTTCTTACATTCTGTTTCCTCCCAAGAGAAAGCTATCATGAAGATCAAGAGAGGAAATGATTTCCTTGCCTGGCACAAATGAGTCACAGAAAATGACCTTCTTTGTAGTCTAATTTAGACCCAAGAATCCTCTGAAGAGCTGATAATATAAACCCATATGGCTTGGATGAAGAAAAGTTGGAAGAGATATTGTCATTAACAGACTCATCCACATCTTAAAAAGCAGCATTTCACTTTGCCTGGATTTTTTGATCAGACTGCTAGCAGCTGCAAACCTCATGTTGCATGCACATGTTATCTGTAATACACAGATAGACGTGATATGCTGGTGTTGAGGTTTCATTTTAACAATGGAGATACCGAAAAAGCAATGTACATTGTTTGGCTGCTTCTTTAACGCATTGAACAGCTTTAAGAAATACATATTCATGCAGTTTTGAAACATTGATTTCATTTACATTGTTGGACTACACCGCATGTAGATTTGGAGACAGATGTTTGTTACTGAGGAAGTGAAAAGCTTTTAGCCTTCTGTCAAGAAAATAGAGACAACAGAAAATAAACACACTGATACACAGAAGCATTGTCAAAGAGCTGCAGCAGAAAAGGGCTGGTTGGAAACCAGAAGAGTGCTGGCCAGCACAGTGAGCCCCAAGTAACAACAATTTGTAGATTCTCATGTGAAGAAGCTGGATTATTCCATGGTGAAGAGTGTAAGAAGGTGCCAGCCTTTTTTTATACTTTCTATATGTTTATATTTTTAATAACCAGGGTGGGTTTTTGGGGTGGCGTTTTGTTTTTAGTGTTGGTCTGGTCTGACTGTTGCTAACTGATTCTGCAGGCATCTTGATAGTTTCTTTTATGCTGAAGTGCAAAAGGTGGTGGTGTTTGACTGTTTTAAAGAAAAAGCTGTCTCTATTGTTTAATTCTGCCACAGCCTCCCTGGACATGCTCTTGGTAAAGCAAGGCCATCCTGAAAAACAGCCTTTGTACAGCCTAGAGTGAGCCTGGAAGCGTAGCCTCGGGTAAGCACGCGGCCCTAACGCTGCCCAGCATGCCACTGTGACCCAGACACACCTTTGGACTGGGATGCTTTCTTTTCAGGTTGCTTATGATCATGAGCAAGGCATTTCGAAGTGTTATGGCTGAAGGGCCTCTTGCTTTCCATAATAAACAAATGGGAGTTGTGACTTTTTTTTTTTCACCAAAGACTGTGGTACACCACACACCCTCACAAGAACCAGTGCTAGCAAAGAGAGTTGCAAGCAACACCTAAGGTCGGGGCGTGAGGGAGGCAACCATCACCTTAGGCAACAGGGTGAATTTGTCATGGGTCAAAATTTAAGAGTGGTAGGTTCTGACTGCAAATTTGGGTGCACAGAAAGGGGTGGGAAATTTATGTATAGTCTGTTTTTGTGAACATAGAATAACTGGATTGTAGGTAGATAGCTTATTTTCTTTGCTGGACTTAAAGGAGATAGGAGTGCCATGGCTATCTGAGAAGAGCACAGCTGCAAATTGGGAAGGACAGTCTATCTGCTGAGGGTAACTCTTACAGCAGCAAATGCTGGGAAGAGAATTGATTTTTTTTAATGACTATTTTGGGGTCAACTTTCTGCAGATGAAAAAAGCTTTGACTGGAAAATGAGGTCAATTGAAGTCTTTACGTACCAAAGGCAAACACAGCAATCAAAGAGAAGTAAAATATTTTATCTGAGATGTCTATAATATTTAGAGTAAGGAAACAGGTTCCTCCTGATCTTGTTGGGGAAGATTTATCAGTTCCCAGTATCAGCATGTAGAAGAAGTTTATTTGGTTACTGAATCACCACAGGTACAAAGATAATTTATTTTTTTTTAAGAGATCTGTGAGCTCAATTTATGAGCTTGATTGGGGTCAGCTTATAGGGATCCTGGCAATAGGGAAAGCGCATCCACTTGTTTATAGCCAAAAGTCCTTGTTTCTGCCTGTGTAAAGCATTGTGCATAACAGTTGTTTGCCGTTCTTCTTCAGTGAGGTGACTCAGTGGGCCCATATTTATTTTGTGCAAATACGTTCAAGGTGTGTGCATGTGTGGTGAAGGAGCAAAAGCAGCAACTGGTGTATATCCCCTTTCATCTGTGAGCATGTACAGTGTTAAAACAGACCTGTAAAACATGCATTCTCAAAAACTGTTTGCTTGTCACATCCAGCATTTGAGAGGCAAAAACAGGCTGGCCAGTCTGAGTCAGAGTCCTTCTTAAAATGTGAGCTCTCTGCTCAGCATTCTTGCAGCTTCTGTTCAGGCTGTTGCTTGCGTTGCCTCCTGTCCAGCTGGAAGGTGAGACAAAAATAGGGGAGTTAGAAGGATCGTGACAGGTGAAATTGGGGCTATGGTGGGAAAATGCTAGAGGTTGTCAGGAGGGGGAGAACTGAGGGTATCGCAGGGGATACAAAGGACCAGCAGGCAGAGGAGCTCAGGTATTGCAGTGAGCTGGAAGCATTAGGGGGAAGACAGTGTATGTGGTAGGTAAGACTGGGATAATGTAATGGAGAGTGCAGCAGACGTTGGGCATATTGCAGCTAGGAGGAGGGAATTACAGCAGGGATGTTGGCAAGTAGAATGCCTGTACTTTATTAAATCCCTTCGGAGTCTTGTGCTATAAAAATATTTTTGTCAAATGATAGATGTTGCTTGGCTATGCAGACAGCGAGAGCACAGTAACTCAGGCAGCTCCTGAAGATAACTCACAGCTTTCCTTTCTGGTTGTGAGCTGGAAAACCCATGTGCCCCAGGCTTTCCTATAAGCCGACCTCCGTGGCCATTGTGGCTCCTTCCTGAGTTGTCATTTGCTCTTCTGGCTTGCCTGGACAACTTCTCCCCTACAGACTTTATACCTCATAGAATTTACTTAGGATCTGCCTTCTGATTTCTTGCTGTCCTTTGACAGCTTGCTTCCACTTACTACATACGCATATATTCTTACTATGCATGCATTAAGAATATCGTCCTTAGTCCATTTGCCTTTCTCTTCTGAAATTCATAGCTAGAGTGGGAATGTATTTGGTGGTGGGTGCGTTTGTTTGTTTGTGTGTGTGTGGTTTTTTTCTTCCCTGCAGGCTTGAGGAGCAGCACTGGGTTGTGCCTCTGCCGTGCTGGAGGGCCGTTGTTCTCGGCCTCCTCGGGCAGGCTGGGACCGTCAGCGCCAAACGGAGCCGATTCTTATTTTTGAAATAACGTGGTCTGCAGAGCTCTGTTGAACTTCGTGCTACAGTCGTGGCAAGGAGTTAAGTGTTTTCTTCAGCCCTAGCAACCTGCAGATTCTGGTGGTGAAAACGTACAGATGTGGAGTTGCAGTTTTGTTTTTTTTTTTCTGTTGAACGTTTGGGCTGTTCCGATGCAGCTCTGCTTTTGCCACATCTCCGAGGAAGGGGCATGGGCCGCGGCCAACGGCTGCTCCCGACCGTTGGGGACGGCCCGCGGACTCCGTCAGACCCCCTCGCCCCCCATCCGCCCTCACTGCCCGCTCGGCAGTCCCGGGGCGGGGGAACGGGCCGGCCCCTCGCC
>VXAA01006387.1:912132-1010665 GCA_013399115.1 Anseranas semipalmata
TGGCCAGGGCTGCCCTGCCTCGCTGGTGCCCTGGCTCTCTTTTTTGGTGGGGGGGGGCAGTCGGTTCGTAAGGGGAAAGTCGGGCACCGGGAGGGTTTTGTGCCCAAGGGCATGTGCGCGTTGCTGCTGCTGTTATTCCCGCCCGGTGGCTTTGGGTTTTGTTTCCTTTTTGGTGAAAGGAGTGAGAACGCATCCCAAATCCAGGGTGACTTTCGTTTTTTTCGGAAGAAAATGTTGTCATACCTCACCGATGGATGCGAGTAGAGTGTGGGAATTCCCGGGGTGGCAGAGGAGATCGAAGATGATCGCAGCAGCAAAAGGCTTGGGAGTAAGCTCATTAAGTCATTGACCGAAGTTAATCCCGCTGCTGAGCGCAGCTCTCGGGTCCCCGTCGGAACCGAGCGTTTGCAAACGCGCTGTGTCGCAGGAAGGGGCTGTGCTGCCTTTTGGCGTGGACAGCAAGCGGGAAAACCTGCACGCTTGGGTGACAGAAGTGAAGCACCCGTGCAAAAGGTCTTCACTCAAACTGCAAGAATAACGCCGAGGCTTTGGGTAGCAGGGAGCGCTGCTGCACCCGGGTTTTCTGCTCAAATACAGCAGAGGGCGATAATAAGTACGCGCAAAAGCCACCTTCTTCTTTCTGTTCACTAGAAAGTGTCTGAAGGCGTATTATTTGGCTTTCGTGGCAGCAGTTCCTGGGATTTGTATTCAAAAGTTAAATATTCTTCCGTAGCTGACCGTCTTTTGTGAACTTTGTCAGAAAAATGGAAGTGGCAGGACAGCTCTGCTTTCTGGTGGGTTGGGGGAGCGATTCTAATCCACAAGCCTTGTATAGTAATCACGATCTTGAAATCGAGAAGAAGTTGTATATGGAGGCTTGCAGACTTACTGCAAAAAACTCCCGTGAATGGATATGAAAGGAGATGGGGAGCATTGGAGGGATTCGGCTACTGTCAGCTCTTCCCACCAGTAAATTAGTTTGTCTTTCAGCAGTTCCCAGTCTCTAGTACCTTGTACGTTTCTCTTTTCTTTAGTTACAGGAGGCTTTGATAGGTATTTTAATGGGCAAAGGGATAAGTTACTGATGGGCAATGGGATAAGTAATTTCCTGTCTTGATTTGCTTTGATTTGTGGTGCTCTCGAAGTGGTCGGGCTTGCAGTCAGTTCTGTTCTTCGGAAGATTGCTTTGTGGCCAAGTTCTGACTGATCTCTGACTTTCAGATGTTCTGTACTAGCTCTGGTAAGAGGTTTCCTTGCCTGTAGCCTCTTGGCTGCAGATCGTGAATGGGGGCTCTGACGCGTAAGTAGACTTGGTGTGAATCTGATGGAGTGCAGGACTGATGCTTTGAAGAAATCGGTGCCAACACGCTGCGAGATCAGGGTGGAGCGCCCACGGCACCTTCCCTTTCTTGACTGGGAGGCTTCAGGCTGCCCGCAGTGTTGGTAGCCTGGAAGTGTTGGAATGCCCTAATGCCGTGTATTGCCATGGCTGGGTCCTGTGCTTCTGAGATGCTGCAGGTAAATGCAGGTGTCTGCTGCTGCTGGTGTTACTTGTTCTTCTGGGACTGACGGGTTGCATGTTCAGGTAGATGGGGAATAATATTCCAGCCCGTTCTGAGTAGTGCTGGTTTTAGTCTTGCTTCGATTTGGCTTGAGCCATCTGTTTCATCTGAAAATGTGAACGCTGAGCTGCTTAGCATCCTGTGTTTCCCTCGTTTGGTCGCACTGCCACCGATGGGCCGTTTCCAAAAAATGTCTCATTGATGTGGAGCAGCAATATGAACTCTGTCGCTGTGGGTAGCAGCGTTAGGAGGAATTGTTCCTGTGCTGCCTCTTGTCCAATTTCTGGTTTCTTTTGTGGTTTGTTGAATTGAAAGAACTCGGTGCCTGACTACTTCTGCTCGTGTCTGTCGCAAGGAAGTGACATACAGTGAAAAGAAAAAGGTAATAGCCTGTGCTAAGGACTGCACTCTTCAAATGTCTATTCGAAATTGATTTATTTTGGCTTCCCTTAACTGAAACTGTTGTCCTCTTGTCTTTTTTTCCTTAATTGAAAATTATTTTTACCGGAATTCCTTATGCATAAACAAAACAATGTGTCATGTAAGACTAAACAAACACTTCCTATAAGATTGCCACTTTGAGGAAGTGTGCAGTGCTGATATTTCCATGAGTCAGTGTTTCAAAACCTGAAAGGAAACAACATCAGACTCTTTGGCTGATGATTGGCTGGAAAAACTACAAAGAGAGTGCTTCTGCTTGACAACATGACTTGTGTTGTGCTGTTAATAGTATTTAGTAAACATACCGTACTTAATTGCTCCTTTTTTTTCTCCTTAAATGGCATCAACTATTAAACTTTCGGTTGGAAAAAATAAAAGCTCATATTCAGCCTTTCTGCTTCGGAAGGCTGTATCCTGGTTAGCGGAGAACTTTCTGGCAGGTTTTTGTGAAATTATTTGTACTCGAGCGTCTAAAGAAACCACTCATTTGGGAATTCTCGCTGTAAAGTAGCAGGCGTTCCGTGTCCCCAGCAATCTAGTGTTCTTGTCTCTGGGAGCATGAGGCTCCGCTCTAAAGCTGTGTTTTTCTAGCTGTAGCTAGTCTTGTTATATAGGTTAAACCATCCCATAGCTTTGGAACGATATATGGGGCAGGGCGATGCTGTACTTCACAAGTCTGCTGGGGACCCCAGTTTAGGGAGCAGGACCCCTTTGCTCATCGTTCGGTTGATCTCGGAGGCCATAGCGGCGCACTCATACAGTGCGAGTGCTGATAGCAGTTCAAGGCATTCATAAGCCTGTACAGCTCCTTGGGAAGGGCCAGGAATGGACCTTTTCTGGTTACGGGTGTCGAGGTCATAGTCTAAAACGTGGGACTGCTGGCAGCGTAGTCTCTCCTGAGCGCTATGTGTGGTCACAGACATGAAGCTGTAAGATTTTTGCGATACAGGTTGGCTACTACCTGACGTGGGCCGGTGCTGCGTTCACAACTTGTCCCATTCCAAGGATAAAACCAGTGCTTTTGAGAACTCGGAAATCTCATTTAGGTTGTGCTGGTCCAGCTGACTAGATGAGGATTTGTCTGTAGACTGCGCTGTCTCTTTGACTCTTAGTTTTGCTGTGCCTTCTTTGCTAATTCATAGAGAGCTGTGGAGTTTAAGACATTGTGAAAGGAATGAAACTTTTCTGTGGGAAGCTGAGAGACTTGGGTGAAATCAGGCAACGAGTATTTGCTTAAGTGCTAGTATGCTAGTGCTTAAGCAGGTCGATTGCCAAGAGAAAGTACTTATTGCCCTTCCACCGTTAAACTTGATACAGAATAAATGTTTGAGGAGAATGCCTCTCTGCATTTCTGTAAGGGTAAAGAGGAACTTATCTTATCTCTGACAAACTTTAGGCCTCCCTCAGTCTAATAATCCTAAGGTTGATCAGGGAAATCCATTTTGCCTTGAGGAGATGTCCCTCTTAATGTTGTCTGTTGGGATTTAGTGCCTTGTCTTAAGTGGTTACTCGTGGAAGTAAGCAAGTGCAACTAAATATGCTCACTGCATAATACTGTAAAAGGATTTATCCCCATTTAAATGGGGCATAAGGTTGTTGAATAGATATTTTTAGAATAAGTGAATTTTCCTGCATATGTCTTTGTATATATAGATAAACATCACACTAAACAACTATATAGAAAATGTAAAACCTTTCTTATAAAGATGTCAATGATTTTCTAGTGTTTCAAAGTTAGTGGACCACCAGGTAAGGAAAGGAAGAAGAGTTATTTGCATCTCACCCTGAATATATTCAAGACTTCTCAAGATCGTTTCTACACATTAAAAAGTTAACAAGTACAGTTTAAACTGATGCTGTGTAGGTAAAATAAAGTGGCAACTTACGCTATTATTAATTGTAATGCTAAAATCTATTTAAGGCTCCAGTCTGACAGTCTGCGGAGGGTGCGGAATGGATCGTGCAGATTTCTCACCACGGCTTTAATGTTTCAAACTCAGCAGAGTTTGGTAGCTGTTGTGTTCGGCGTGTTTGTGTTAGGGGCTGCCGGCCTGACATCAAATTGTCCATGAGTTAACTCTCTTTTAAGTAAAAAAATGATATATATATGAGAATGGAAGACAGTGGCTTGGCTTCTAGAGTGGGTAGAGGTAAATTCTCATGAGTGAAACCATTACGCATCTGCTCAGAGCCTCTGATACCAGGAAGCAAGTTGTCTATTTTTTTTCCCCTGCTTTGGAATTAATACATCTGGAAAAAAAATGTTCTCTAATCTCTGCCATGAGAACTAATAGTGTTTTCTTGTCTTCTCATTGAGGTGATTATCTGCTGGTCAAAGTACCAAATGCTCTTACATCAGGACGTTATGTAAGTGCTGGATATCTTAGCTTCATGGTTTTCCAGCAAATGCTCTTGAAAACTTTTAATCGCGTTGAAACATTCTCCTTTTTATTTTTTTCTTTTTTCTCTTCTTTTAAAAATTGGTTGAAAACACATTCGCTATTCCTTAAATTTCCTAAATCGTTGGGTTAGGTAGGTGCCGGTATTAGCTTCTGTGCAGCCTCCTCCAGTGTCCTGAGGTCTCTGTTCCGCCCGATGCTGATCCCGTGCGAGCCCCACGCGTGGCCTCGTGGCTCAGCTCCAGCAGAGGCGTGCAAGGCTCGGCTGCGCGACGCGCTGACCCGAGTTCGTCGCTTGTGCGAGCTGAGAAGTCATTCCTGCACTGGTGCTGCCCTTGAAGGAGGGCTTTCCCACGCAGACACTGAAAGGTGTTTGCAGCCTACAGCAGGATTGGAAAATACAATTGGAAAAAAAGCATCTAAAAATACCACTGAGTTTGTAGAGCAGGGTAAAATTCTTAAAGCAGATAGGCACAGTAGTCTGCAAACGGAGCTTCAGGTTTCCCTCTGTCCTTTCTCAATCTACGGCTGATGAGGGACTGACGGATCTCCGCTGTCAGAGTGTAAATTGTGAATAGTTCTGCTGAAGGCAGTAGTTACGCTTCCCTGAGAGCTGAATTAAATCTGAGCAGCTCACGTAGCAATTCCTCTCTTGGGGAGGACCGGAAAGATGAGGCAAAATCCACTTAGGGTTGTTAAAGGGTACTTAATACCTTTAATTTTGTGACAATTCGCTTGTGGGTAAACCCTCTGCAAACCGGTGTTTGGAGAATAAATCTTACAGTTTTCCTGTGCGAGAGGAAGAAGCCTGAAATAAAGGCAGAGGATTGTAGTCTTTGCTGAATATGGGAAAAGATGTAAATAGCAGACAGGTTACTCATAACCATTTCAGCCCAGGAAATGTTTAGCCATATATGTAGAGGAAAAATGAATGTTTGTGTGCCGGTGGACTATTAATGCACCTGGGGAGCAAGTCAGCCAAAGCATGTATTAACAGTAATTAAAACATGCGCTATTATGTCTTAATGTTGTGTTTGTAAACCTTCTAGTACCAGGGGTTTATCTATTTTGTGGTTAAATCAAGGAGAAGGCTGAGATATGGTTGGAGGTAGTAACAGGTTATATTTTATTAAACTCAAAAGCTGGTTCCCCACTTGCACATTCTGGATAGCTATCTCAGCTTCCGATTTTAGCAGCATTTACAAAAACTTATGAAGTGTCTGTTCTTTAGCTGTGCTTTTTTGATTTCTTCAGCATAGCGGACTGGTGACTGAATTTAGGATCCCACTGAAAGCTTTGTTTTGGAATAAAAACAAAACAAATCAAACTTCCTTCCTCCCCCTTCCTAACCTCTACCAAGGGAAAGCAGCTTCCCTGAAGCTTCACATGTTGTTTTCCTCCTATAGAAGAACTTTTTGGGTGAAAGTTTTGCAAAATGAAATGTGAATCTTTAAAATTCCAAAGAAATGGATTTTTTCCCCCTATTTTCATTTCTCAAATTTTTCATGGATCATTTTCAAGTGTTAAATATTTTACAGATTTAGTGGAAAGCATGAGGGCTTGGAAGTTTTTTTTCCCCCCCCTTTTTCTGACTGAAAGGGAAAAAAGTGTCATGTATCTGTATTTTTGAGGTCTTCCAAGGAAAGAACAAAAATACCGAAGACCTCTGGACTGGTGCGACTTGCTTTCCTTCTGAGTTTGCTTGGGAGTGCTGCTCTTCAGTTTTATGTTCGTAGGATGTGATGGGGAGCTGCAGCTACAGGGGAGGAAGGTTCCCGTGGGTACAAATGATGGCTAGGTTTGAGCAGGTAGCACTTGACGTGATGCTCAACGTGCGTAAATGTTAGCCTGCTTTATTTTTATATGCTCACAGTAGGTGAGCGAGCGTTAGATGAAACTTCGCAGTTTAGCCACGTGCAACAAACTTGTGAAAAGCCTTGAAGTTCATCTGGGAAGAACAATTATTTTTGCAATAATGGGAGAAGAGGGACTCTTCTGATAATGCAGGTCTACGACCCATAAGATGTAACCTTGAACTTTCTTTTCATCTTTTAGAATGACTTTAGGAGGAAATACACTTGTTTGTCATTGTGCTTGTTACTCAAAGACATTTCCAAATCCATTTAGAAGAAGGTTGCCTTGCAAGGCCTGAGTTTGTGTTTCAAAAAAGGAACTTCGGAGACCTTGGGTTACATAGAGAGCAGAAAGATGTTTGAATGAGCTCTGTTTCCCAGGGTTTTACCACTCTTATTTTTTATTTTGTAACTGAAGGAATAAAGTTTGAGTGACTGATAACTGATTTTCCTTGCTTTTAAGTTTCATTCAGCTTTAATATTCCAAGTATTGAAAAACTGTCAGCTTGAAATACTTTATTTACCGTCATGCTTCTGTTATGGCTGCTTATGTAGAGTTCTTGTGTTTAAAAAAGTAACTCCAAAAAACCAGATGCTCTGACACTCGAGCTTTAAAATCCTTCAAAATAGGAGAGAGGGGAAGAAGTTTCTTTTTACTACTGTTTCCAATTTCTTCTGAAAATATTTCTATTTACAAATTGTTTACAGCTACTTACTTTTGTTCAAGAACGCTAGAAGAAAACAGTTAGTGGTAGCCTTTTACAAGGCTTTAGTTGATTCTTGCTTGTATTTCCCAGCTGGTGTTAGAGTACATCTGGAATCTATGAAATTCCTTTCTTTGTTCCTCATTTCCTGTTTCATTCAGGACTACACTGCAGCTTTCTGAAAGCTATTGCTCTTAGTATCTTCTCCTAAGATGTGTGTTTTAAAGCATTTGGCGGGTTCCTAAAGGTGGTTATATGTGCCTTGTGTTTAACGGTGTAATTGAACTGTATCATGAAGCTTCTGAGATGTTTTGTTTCAGTATTCCAGCGACGAATAGTTTCACTGATTTTTCTGGCAGTCATTCAGCTCGAAGAATTGTAGGACGGAGGGTGGTAGAAAGGGTAGAAAAATCTGCTAGATAGTATAAAAGCTCCCTTTCTTCGCCTCTCTCTCTCTTTCTCCCTGAACAATCACCGGTTTGTGGTACAAAATTAGATCTATTTTGCAGGAGACGCAGAGTGTGACATTTTACAGTTGCTTTTAGATTCTGGCTTGAGAAGCTGGGGACTGCTACGGAGGGCATGAACACAACCTTGGAAAATTGAGCTCGAAGAGGGTGACAGAATGTGAGAGCCGTGTGTGCCTCAACCAAAACCAAGCCGTTCCCCAGCCCAGCAGTGTTTAAATTAAAGATTCACTGGCGTGAGTTGCATTGTTGCAGATAGGGGCTGAGAAAGAGAGGGAACGCAGCCATCGAACGGAATTGCGCTTATTTTTGGCAAGGCTGTGTTTTGTTCTACCAACAAAGCATCTAACAAAAAAAAGTGCTTTTGTGAATGCTTACATCCTGAAGTTATCTGAGTGGCTGGCCCAAGTTTTCCAGAGCAGTGGAAGCTCTCTGTCATCCACTGGTTGCTTCTCCGGTTGCTGTCACCTGCCAGCTGTGAGCGCTGCGTCGGAGGTGGAGAGAAAAGCTGCTACGTGCTGGCTGCAGTCGTGAAAGATCGGTGGTGGTACAATGCCTGCTCAAAACCTTCTTCACAAGACACCTGCTATTAGGTGTGGCTTGCATTCTGAGCATCGTTTCTCCTCTTTATAAATGCAGCGGCTGTTTTCCCTTCCATTTTTTGGGTTGTGGAGTGTCTTGGAAATGGCAGCAGTTGCTCTCATGGAGAACTTTAATATCAGAGAAATATTTGTCTTGGTTTTAGCTGCCTCTTTTATGCAATTTAGCAGATAGAAACAAGGAATGCTAGCACTGTGAGACTTGTCAGGTCTCTAGAGATCAGATTCTCAGATCTGCTGACTCCAGTTGCTTTTTTATCTTCTCTTGATATTTTTTTTTAAATGTCGCTAACAGAAAGTATACCATTGATTACATTAAAAGGCTTGCAAATATGTGTAGTTGCACACTGTATTTATTCCATGTTCTTCTAAGCAAACCAGAGGAAGTGCTGCTCGTTTCCCCCAAGGTATGCAAAAATAGTGGAAGAACTGTGAATCCAGCAGTTGTCTGAAACACCTCTTTCAGCAGAGCATGTGGGTGTGGTACAAGATAGCACATCTCCTTTTTTAAGGTTCTCAGGTCTTCTGCAGTTACATGAAAGTAACAGCACTGCTCAGTGTGGCTGAGAATTGGGTAAAACCAAAGTTACTTTGGTGCTTTTTGGTACTTTTTTGGTACTTTTGGCTCTGTAGGTGATTACTGTTACTTCTAGGCTCTGTTGTGTTCTGTTTTAGGGAGGCAGTAAATGTCCTAGAAAATTTGCACCTTCTCTGTTCAAGTCCTAGAGGAGTTGTGCTCCCCTAAGTTTTATGCCCTGCATTGACCTCCACTAAGATCCTCCTCTTGACCTACACAGATTCTCAGTAGCCTAGACCCACTCTGGTCATGGAGACCTCCTTCAGGCCATGTTTCCCTGCTCACTGGGACCTTGACTCTACCCTCCTTTGCTTCTGGAGATCGGGAGGAGTTGCATTTTGCCTCCATGAGCACGGTGGTGAAGTTTGGACTTTTGTGTAAGCATTCCCCAGTAGGTGAGCAGAAGGGACCCATCAGCTGTTGCTGCAACCCTTCTGTGATCCGTTCCAAATCCTTCTGCGATCTGTTCCTCTTTGGAAATTTGGAGTCACCTTTTGTAGTGTAGGTATTTGGTGTCTGGGGCTTTGGCTGATGTTGCATGATACTTGAATGTCGAGTTGTTAAGGTACCCAAAGAGCCACACTTGTGCTCCGTTAGCATCTCTTGGCCCAAATGTAAGGTAGGAGTTGATCCCCGCCACTTGTTTATTTCTGTAGATAGTAGTCTTACCCTCTGTTTGCAGACTGTTCCGAGGAGTTAATTTTGCTGCACACCATCAGCCAGCAGCCCGTGGGTGATTCTGCTTGACCACTGCGAACACCAGAGTTCCCACGAACGGTGCAGGCCAGGGAGGGCACAGTGCTGTAGGACAGGAGCTCCAGGGAACTGCTGCGGAACAGGCTGAGACTGCTACAGCTTTAGAGGTGCTGATGGAGAAAGGTTGTGGCCCGTGGTCACAAACCCAGCCCTGACCAAAGCTGTCAGTGCCCCTTCCCTCTTGTTGTGAAGCACAGACCCAGGCTGGGGTGGTGCCTGCAGTGGACTCCAGGAAACTGGGGTTGTGTGTAGGGTTGGAAGGCACTAGATCATGAGACAGTGGAAGTGATGTGCGTAGTCTGTTCCATTCCCTCCCTACCATGTCGTCTTATTCTTTAGGCCCACTAAGCAAAATTGCTTGAGAAGAGGTGGGGAAAAAAAAAAAAACAACATACAACCAATTTTTATTCAGACCCATACTCCCGTCTGTCTGTCTTTGAGCAGTGAGGCAGGAGCTTTTGACAGGGAATAAAAAGTGCCTGGGGGATTTTGGGATGCTGGGATACAGCAAAATAACTTCAGGGAAAATGAAGCTCTAACAGCCTGATAATCAGTTTGTTTTGACACCTGCTTTTGTGACAGTGTTCAGAAAGTTGTGGGTTTGAAAGTAAGAAGTATTTAACTGAGTGACTGTTTTAAATCAATTTTGGGATTGAATGTAACTGATCTCTGTAATAGTCTCGGTGAAAACGTTGCGTATGTTGTTATTAGAGATTCATGGTAATTTTTGGTATGCTGTTGCCCTGCTTCTGGTAATGGGAATAGGTAATGTGGTCCGTCAGGTAACAAAATTTGTATTTCGTTCTCTTGAATATAGGTTTTTCTTTCTTCTGCAAAGCGAATCTCTGGAATTGAGTCTATTTATCTCCTAGTTCCATGAAATCTTACCTAGGTATAGTGGAACCATGTCAAACTTGCAATTTTTATTTTTATTATTATTACTATTATTCTGTGGCTCTCTGTGCCAACAGCTTTAAGGTGGGGTCCCTACTTCAGCAGTCCCATGCACACTGCATTGGGAACCACATAGGAGCAAATACCGTGCTCAACAGACCATGCCCAATGGCAAAATGAAATATCTTATCCAAAAAGGGCTTAGATCTGAATAGGAGCTTAAATGTCTGTGAATTAGTGCCAGGCTGCAGGGATGCCAAAAATCCTCTTGTAGTGCAGGGGCTTAACTAGGTGCTTTAGAATATGATCTAAAAAAGCCTCTACTTGTGTGGTGACATGCCTGGAGGAAATACTCAACAGGGCTCGGTCTGATCTCTTGCTGCTCTCCAGAACTCCAGCATGTGAGACATGTTCCCCCATGCTTTTGGAGGAGGTGATGGTGGTGATTTACTGGTGCTTTTGTTGTGTCCTAGGCGAAGTATTTGATAGCCTTCGGTGTCATGACCCAAACACTCCTGTGTTTTGCGGTGTCTGCAGGGTATCGGGCTGGGCTACCGCATTAGGGCCGCTTGGGCTTGGACAGAAGAAAGCACAATGGAGCGTTCTGGTCCAGCGTGGATCTCATGCATTTATTTGATATTTCTCTGTGTCATTGTTTTGGATGTGGATGCACATTTCTAAGTGTCTGGTATGTTGTTGTTGTTTTTTGTCTGCCTTGCCCTCTCAGTAATTTCTCCCCAAAGTTAGAATTTGCACAGTGACTGAGGCAGAGCGTGGCAGGGAAAGAAGAGTGTCTTATGCCGAACACATCTAGAAAATCACGTGAGGGGCACGCTGTTCACCTGCTGCAGACATCCTTTGAAGAGGAGAAGTCTGTTGGTGTTGGTCAGCAGCCCCGATAAAGTTCTTTGCTTCCCTGCCCTAACTTGGTGCGCTTTGAAACCGACTGTGCTGGAGTGCTGGGCATTTGTAGCTGCAGGGGGAGCAGGGTGTGGGATGAAGGATGAGCTGCAGCCCACCCCCTGCGTGCTAGATTTTTTGCTTTGTGGTGCTTTGTATGTTGAGTGAGAGCTTTCTGCGGAGAACACGAGATTAACGCTAAAATAGGCCAGCATGGGATGAGGGTGACGACAGCATAAAGCTGCAAAACATCATTTTGAGCCAATGGGTTGGCTTTGTTTTAATCGGGATTTTTATTTATTTATTTTAACAGACGTGAAATTAAAATTCTTGGACCAAAATAGCTTATCATCCAGAGGATACTCAAGTGTTTCTTTGAGGAGTGGAGCACTTAGTTGGCTGTTGTTGGAGGGTAATGTGGATTATGTTGTAGGCTTGTGGACTGAGAGCTTTGGGGGGAGACAGAGGGAAGGAGCTTGAGGCTTTTCTAAACTAAAACTAACTCGAGAAGATGCTGCTGCAAGTCTTCGGTGGTATTAGTGGTGTCTCTAAAAGGTCTTTAGTTATACCCAGACTTCAGGATCGTATCAGCAGTTTGTAGGCTTAGCCATAGACAGTGTACTCATTGCTGTTGGCTTGTACTCTTCAGATAATCCAGACTGGATGATTCAGCCCCAAGCCTTCAAGATACGAGACAGTAAGTTTGACCTGGCCCACTTAGTTCATTTTACAGTCTTCTCAGGTGTCTTTTTTTTTTTTTCCCTCAGTTCATTAATTCCATAATTAACCTTAATGAGTTTTTATACTAATTACTTGAAAGACAGCCTGATTTAGGAAAGTCTCTGGAACACTTAGCTGCTGTTCTGCCCGTAAGATAGCACAGGTGTTATGCTATCAGACATGCATCATCATTCAAGTTTACGAGCCAGTCTGGGGCCAGTCTGTAGAATGAGTTTGCCCAGTCTACCCCTGCAACTGCTAAGCACTGGTGAGCTCCCAAAGTCAAACGCTTGAAATTGAGGGGTACCATCATGGATGGGGGTTGTCCGGTGGCCCCTTAATCTGATGCCTTTGTGTGCATGAAATCCCAGCTGCTGCGGGAAGATATCCTTACTTATAAAAAGTAGCACTGTGCTTCTTTCAGCCTGTGGGACGGAAGGTTCTTCATGTCCTGTGTCCTGCTCCTGCAGTGCAAGATGTGGCTTCCTGCACTTCGGTCCTGTTCCAGGCCTGCTCTGACAACACTGATGGTGGGCTCTTCTGCTGTCTTACTTGGCATGCCATGGAATTGTTTGAGTTACGTTTCTGCCTTTTTTTTTGAGCTTGCGATAAGTCCCCTAAGAGGGGGACAGGGTAGAAGAATGGTATCTGCCAGCCATGGTGCCAATTTGAGGCTAATTCCAGATTTTTCTCCCTGCTTTTCCCTTCCCCCATCCTAAGCCAGAGTCTGACACGTACTCCCAGCACGGCTTTCTTCAGATGCTGCAGCAGTGCCTGCTTGGTGTTTTTGCCTTCGAGTTTCACCTCAGGTTCTTCAACAAGAAAGGTGATGATGACTACAAACACAGGGGACAGGGCCACCCCTGTTGCGTGGTGGCAGCCCTCTTCCACTGTCACCTTCCCCCTGCTGAGAGGGGCAGGGGCAGGAGCCCCAGGGTCTCCCAGGTGTAGGGGTGGGAAGGGCCTGCTCCGGTGGAGCAGCGCGCAGGATGGTGAGAGAGCCCTGCTGTGGGGAGGGACAGCAGAGGACAAGGAGGATCCTGTTTCTCCGCCTGGCCAAGTCTTGTTTCCTTCCTTTCGAGATCCTGTTCTTGTCAATCTGCACGTCGAGTCAAATGCCTTCTGCGTCCTCCTGGGCATGGTAGGGCTCTTGCAGTGAAAGTCCTGCCTGGCATATGCAGTACTGGGGAAATGAAATGCAATGCCAGGGCAAATAGCTCTCACAAGGATCAAAAAGGACTCCAATTTCTATTTTCTGGGATTTTTTTTTGTTTTGTTTTTATTAAGTCCCTGTTCTAAAGCCAAGAGCTGCCTAACACTCAACTTTGACACCCTCAGGACAAGCAGACTTCTCCGGAGTCAGTGTAGCTGCTTGAGCTGAAACACTTGAGGAGAATAGAAAGAGTTTAGCAGAAAACAGTCTTAGTGACCGTTTGGGTCTGAAGAATAGAAACTGAGGAGGAAGCTGTTATTAAGAAACCGGTACTACATTGTTGCTTTCCCTTTTCTTCCCCTTGGGTACCTCCCTCCCCCAGCAGGGCTTGGTCAGACCCTTCCCGCTCTTCTGCGGGGTTTAACCCCCGTTGTCGCCCTTCTGTTAGCTGGCAGCAATGGGGTTTCTAGCACTGTGCCGCCACGCGAGGGTCCCGGTCCGGGTGTAGAGCGTTGTTTTGCACGAGCGTGAAACGTCTACCGCAGCTTCTCTCCTACTTGCTTGGAGCCTAAACGATGCAGAGGGGTCTGCTGCAGCCTTAATAACAAATCTGTCTCTGTATCTGGCTGCTTACCTCTCTGAAGAGCTGCTGGTCACTTGTGTTTCAAGTATTACCTTTTGCTCAGCCTGGACAATGTGGTCCCGTCCTAATAGCAGCGGTAACTTAAATGCTCCGGTGGTTCCTGTGACCTTGGTACCAGCACTCCCAGTGCCCCGCTGGCGTAGGGAGGTGCTGCGCTGATACGGCAGCAAGCTCTTGGCCGGCTAGCCCTTCTGCCGTGAAATCTTGCCGCTCCGGGCCCTGGGCTAGCTGCGGTGGGAATCCTGAGGGGTGAAAAGAGGAAGTGCAGCTGCAATAACAGAAAACAGGGCCGCAGTTTTGTAACGCTAACTGTGGCAATGAAACGCGTCCTGTGTGCTGGGGGAGCCAGCCTCCAACTGCGATTCTTGAAGTCGCTGTGACTCGCTTTGTGAGGAGAGCACTTCCACGGCTGCTCGTGGGGACCGGGTATTAGGTAGCTATTGCTACAATATGTGCCTGATGGCTAATTGGGCTGTTGGGGTGGAAAGAAAATAAGTTCTCTTGAAGACTCTCTGACCTTTTGCAGCTGCGTTTTGTCCCTTTATTCATCCATGTATTTTGGCTCATATCTCTCTCATTCTGTGACATTTTTAGTGATTTATTCTTCTTCCCTTTTTCTGTGGTTTGAAAACCATGTCCGATTTTGTGAAGTTTCTGGTGCGTGTTCTTACTTCTCTCCAGGCTGTGGCAAGCCTGCTCTTACATCATGTCAGCACCATTCTGGCGATTAGCAGAAGGGAACTATTAGTGTAATGTTCCTTTTGTTTCCTTTCTCTTTTCTTCTCCCCTGCCCCAGACAGAAAGTAGTAAGGATTTTTTTAGACTGGTCTGTGATATTTCAGCGGGAGCTGTGCTGGAGGAGTTCATGCAGCAGGCAGAAGGGTTGTGTGGAGCTGTTAAAATCAGCTTCTCAGCTCAACCCGTGGCTCTCCTGGACTCGAGGTGAAAGGGTTGTGTTTGCAGACGAGGTTCCTGCTGCTTGAAGAGACCGTGGTGTGTCTCGGTGCCTGCAATGCCCTGCTTCTGCAGAAGGGAGAGCAGTGACCAGCGTTTTACAGACAGGCGTGCGGTGCCTCAATCTTCCTCTTCAATTCTCCCCAGCTGAAAGAGCTAGAAGAATTTATCAGTGTGAATCTTTTTGTTAGTAAGGTGAATGATAACTCATGCAAAATGTTTTAAGTTGTAGTCTGAATGCGTATCATGGAAGATCGACTTCAGAAATTGTTAGAGATGCTATTAAATGTACCTGACCTTTGTTGTGCATCAAGAAACTGCTCAGATTTTTGTCCTCACTTAAGATGCACATTAAGTCTGCGCTGTGTGAGCTTACTAATTTCTTGCTGCAGAACAGCAAGCATTGCTGTATACTTAAGGTTATCTTGCTTGTGTAAGAGCAGGGAGATGACAGGGAGGCAAGTTAAGCAGAGAAGTAAGGAGACAGCAGTTGGAGGAAGAAGGCTTTTCACGGTCGTCACGTAAAGAATGGGGTGGAGGATCTCGCTACACCAAGAAGCAGGGAGAGCGAATTAGAAGTGTCCAGCCAGTTACTGGGCATTCCTCCGCGGAGTGGCCTTCCCCTTGGTACTGGGGTTTTATGCGAGCTCTTTCACTGAAGCGCGGTGTTGATTCTGGCGCTGTCTGGGTTAGATTAGGTGCTTCCTTTGAGCTGAAGGGTACGGCAAGGAGGTGGAAGTGGAGAGAGTTGAAAGGACACGCTTATCTGGTTAAGTGGCTTTTTCCTCCCTGCTGGGAACACCACAGAGCTGTACTATCTTTTCATTAGACATCTTCCGCTGGGTGTGAGCTATTTGTAATTTGCAGCTCTTAATGATAACAAGTGAGAGAATTTATTTGAGATAGCCCACATGATATAGGTAATTGTCATCAAGCATTTCTAATGGGGATCTGTCAGGGGAGGAGAGGAATGAGGAAAGAAGCTTGTTGTTGACTGGATGTCCTTCTCTTTCCTGCAAGCACTGTACCTGGTTAAAGCTCCATTATGCAGTTGCATCCCTTGGCAGATTGTTTTAGGTGGTTATTTGGCAGTTCTCAGCTGTACGTGTGCCCCACCTCTTTCCTTTTGAATATAGGCTTGACTGGCAGCGTTAACTCTGCTTCTAGAAGAAAACAAGGTAGGTAGGGTCTGTGCTTAAAATCAGAAATACAGCGTCTAATCTATAGTACAGATCTTTGATAAACTTGTTTACATCTTCTTTGCCTTTACAAAAAGGAACAAGCTGAAGGAAGAGGTACCATTTTAAACTGGTCTGGAAGTGGGACTGATAATGGGGAATGGATATCTCAACACCACTTGAGTTCCACAGTTGGCAAGAGAATAACCATTTGAGGGTTTTTAGCTCTGTAATGCGGACATGTGTCAACTTGGGTTGGCCATGCCAGCAGGAGTTACACAACTCAGCTGGAACGGCAGACTGCGTTGGACAGAGGATATCCCGTGAATTTGAGAATGGAGCTTGTAGATGATAAATGCCAAGGCAAGAGTTAATTTAATACCCACTTTCCATAAATAGAGGAAGTTGATTCATACAGTCATAGCTAGAGAATACATGAGCATGTCTGAGACTTCACTGTCCTCTTGCTTGAGATCACAAATACTCTGTATTAAGAGCTGATCAGGCTGCAGAATCTGATCATCTTCTACCCCTAGAATGGAGTCACAAAGACAAAATGGTGCAGGAGGAAGTCTGTATTTCTGTAATTGATCTCTTCACTGCTTGGATTTTAATACTTCAAAAAATTTCACTGTTCTAGACACTTCACATTTACTTATGATCTAGTGCAAAAATTAAAGATTAGCATATATGATATTTGATAATGCTTGTAGAAGGAAAAAAACCCTCTGTTCTGTAACTCAGATAAAGCTGTATGCAAACGCAGCAGAATAAATACTGGCAGAAATGAAATTAAAGTTGTTAAAATGTTGGCTGAACAAAGCTTCAAAGTTTAATGTTGTTTGAAAGCTGTGTGGGGTTTTTATATATCTCTATATAACGTATGGGCATACCATATATAAATATGTATCATATTATAATTACGTAATTGTGATGTATAATCATATAGGTAATTATATATGTAGTACATATACTTTATTATACATAGCAAATAATATATGCAGATTCATATATATATTTACCACAATCTCTGCAGTTCTGAGGCATATTGGCTACAAATTACTGCAGTTAAACAATGTATGTGGAAGAATCACAGGAACCGGAGCTTGAGTTAGCATTGCTTGAGCAATGATATGGTTGAGTTTATCCAGAGAAGAGTTTAGGACTATCTCCATTTCTAAATGTGCTAGCCATCTGGCACGTATGGGCTTTTTCTTTTTTCTTTTTCCCTTAGGGATGAATAGGTACGTAAACACACAGCGTAAGTTTTCTTTTGGGTGAATTTTGGTGTCCCTGTAAAGCTGGTGTCTGACAGCTCTGGTTATTTAATTCCTGGTTGTTCAGAAATGGCGGTAGGATGGGCGGCAGAGCCTCTCGCCTGGTGTGTTAACGGAGTAGGAGAACAGAAGTGGGTTTTGAGAGGTGCTGGGACTGGCAGCTACTACTTCGTTAGTAAAAACTAATTCTTCTGCGTGGTTAAAATAATAACAATAACAAAGACACAAGCTGCAAGTTCTTCAGCATATACCAAACCAAGTAGTTACTTCCAGGACGCAGTCTGCCCACAAAAATGGTGAAGTGTAGCTTTGCTACTCTGAATGTGAGTCCAATGTGTTAGCAGGACTTGCAGCTTGGGCTGGCAGTACAGGGGTCTGCTAAAACCATACTTCAGCCTTAAGCATGTCTTGGGGGGGGAATAAAATGATAAACCCTTCACTCTACCCTAAACTTTGTGTTTCCTTAAAGTGTGTGGTGAGAAGCATAGCTTGCATTCCTGTCCAAAATTTTTCATCCTACTCTTCATTGGTCCTGTAGAAGGAGCAACCAGTTGAGTGTTCACTGTTGTCTGTCAAGAAGTACTGCTGTTTTGGTAGGAATTCTTAGAAACTTTAAACAGTTGTTTCGACATGTGGTAGCTCTATAATACAGTCTCCCTCAGCCTATGTTTAAAATGTAATGTATTTATAGTTTCTTCAGTTCTGCTCTTAAGGAATGCACATGAAGTGCAGTTGTTGGGCTGCCAGACCGACAAATAAAATCCCCTAGTTATGTTCACAAGGATCATTTGTATGGCTTTAAATGTTTTTCATGCTATTTTCCATTCTTATGAATCTTGACTGAAGTTGCTAATAAATATTAAAAAGAATACGCCCATATTTTCCACACCCATAATTGCATATCTTAATGCTGTCAGACTTCCTAGGTGTTTGAGAGAGGTGATAAACTATGTTCCGAGTGTTTTTGTGGGGAATCTAGAGCCACAGCTTTGTGATCTAGGGTTCCATGCAACCTGCAATTTTTCGGTGCAATTTGATGTATTCTTTGTTCTGCCCTATGTTAATTATGCTATCAAGCTGTTATATATTCGACTGGCAAAATAACATTTGGCAGCGATTGTTTTTACTATCCCATTTGGAGATGCATGAGTGGAAGAAATCCTGTACAAGTGCCATGTTCTGAGTTAATTTTTAAAAATTATCTAGCCCTTGTTATGTTGCCATCTGTTTTCCTCCAGCCTGAAGAGGAAACAGCTGTTGTGAATAATCTCAAGACAGGATTTTTAATAAAGCCTAATAGGTCTGCTTACCTTCAGCTTGCATGTCTACCGGAGTGAATAAATGCTCCGTTCAGGAAGAAAGCCTGGTTTTATGGTAGGAGCCGTGACGACTCTCAGTTTGGCAGCGCAGTGCTTCTGGTGCGCGTCCTCGGAGCCGGCTCGAGTACAGCCGGAGGGATCCGTCCCGCTGGGTGACCACAGCAAGGCACCGACGGCCCTGCTGGTGCCAACCTTGGGTTCGCTGAGCGAGTGGAGGTGACAGCGAGCTGCGTGGGACCTCGGGGAGCGCGCTGGCGGTGTGGGGCCAGGGACACGGCCTCTTCAGTGGGCAGGATTAGGCATAACGCGTGCACCAAGAAACCTGCAGAAAATACCATTTGGGGGGAAAATACTCGGTTCTCAGGTGGAGCGTGAGCGTTACTGACGGTGAGGAGGGTATGGGCGCACTTGGTGTGGCCAGCAGATGATTCCCTTGTGGGTTTCCTGGTTGTATTTCAGAGGAGTGAGGGACCTCATGAAAGAGATGCTGCACAACACGAGCTTCAGGCAAAGTGGTGGTTGCGATGCAGCTGAATTAAAGGGAAGGGTAAATGAAAGTAGATGCTGACTGTCAAAGAAAGCCTTGTGAAAACGTGTTTAAATCGGTTTATTTGAGCTTAAGCGTTGCAGTATGGACAAGACTTAGTTCTGGTTTGCACAGATAGGCTCCTGCAGTACTTCTTATCTGAGTGTCTTATTAGGTCTGGAAATATTTGCCGGATAAACAGTTATTTGGAGTAAGAGGGCTCAACAATAACGTTTTGTAAGTAGAGTGGCTTCTTGTTTTTGTGTAAGCTGAATGGGTCAGAGGGTTTGCTGTTTTCGAGTGGATCTCTAGGCGATGGCACTACAGAACAATGCCAGTAAGAATAGCCTTGGAAAGGGAGCCCATAGTCAAAGCAGCTGAGACTGCAGCCTCAAATTTCTTTCAAGAGCACACATCCCGTAAACCTGGTTTTTTTAGACGTAAACGTCTAAAACCATGTGGTTGCAGGAGCTCTTTGTATTTTGTCCTGTTTGCTGTCACTACTGCCTGCCTCGTGTGACAAGGCAAATACCTGCCGCGTGGTTTCGTGAGGAGCCTGTTCCTTGCTAGAGCAGCCAGCTGGCTGGTGGTGGCTTCGAGTGGCTGCGAAACTACGGTGTTACTGAAATGGGTGAGCAAATCTCTCCTGCCTGCCTGAAACCCACCTTGAGCCTTTTTGTCTTTTGGGACTGGAGGAGTGCGTTGGAATTTAAGAAAGTGAGAGAGACTGACTTGCAATTCAGTTAATATTAAAAATTAGGTATATGACTTGCCTTTGAGCATCCCTGCCAATTTTATGCTATTAAATAGTGTTTGCTGTCTTTCTCTAGAGGAATATCCTATACGTGCCAAGAACATACTATTACACAAACCTGTTCTGTTATATTTGGCTTTCAAAGGAGAGACGTTCAGATTTAATGCCTGTAAAAACTCTCAAAGAAATATGCAAATAACAGTGACCCAGAATGTTGTCACCTAAGTGGATATTTCCTTTAAATAGTGTTATTTTTGCTTATCTTTGTGGGCAATTTCTTTGGTTGAATAGCGAACTTGGATTTGTTCTCGCACTTGCAGGTGTATCCCCTGCTTCACTTCGGAGCTTGCAGTGGGAGTACTTCAATTTCAGAACAAGTTAGACCTGGAGCCAAGGAACGAGTAATTTCTTTTGTAGAAGCAGCCACTAATTGAGTCATTCAGGAGTTGTGCAAAAGTCAAAAAACACGTCTTCCTGTGCTGAAGATTTTGAATATTCCTATTCACAAATAGTTTGTCTTCCGGGAGGGTAGCGTCTTGCCCAGGATCTAATGAATCTTCTGGCAGCAGGCTGGTAGTTACGGGGTGGCTGTTTGGGATGCAGCAGTGCTGGAGCAGGTGGAGGTGGACTGACGCCTTGCTGGGAACTGGTCGTGGGCTTCTGTCCATGTTGTCTGTGCTTCCCTTCTGCGTGCCTGTGCCCCTTCGCTGGGGGTTTCTCTGCCCCGGTGTTTTGGTACAGCGCGCCCTGGGCAGCTTCCATGCAGGAAAGAAAGACAAATCCAAGTGATTTCTGTCACGAAGCCCTTTTTGCCAATTTTTTTTCCGACTGCTGTGGTACCTTCATGCCTGAATCGCTGTTCTTTGTAAAGCCTTTGGGAGCTATTTTTCCTCTCTCTTTACGCATGTGACAGTGCTGCTAGGAGTATATACTGCCAGCAATAAGATATTTCCTCTCCTGGTTACTGGGAGCTATTTGTCTGCCTTACTTTTTGTTAAAAGGGCCAGATGCTTTGTCTCCTCCTGCTCTGCGTTGGTACATCCCCATTTGTGCCTGCTTTTTCTCCCCGTGTGCTGTCACATAAGTAGGCAAGAGGCTTCTGAGACCCGGCGGGTGCTGATCCTTACTTGCTGCCCAAGTGTCCTTCGGTGCACACCAAAGGCTGGGCTGGGTTGGCTTCCCTGGCCTCTGTAGCCCTCAAATGCAGCTTGTGCAACATGTCATGTGGTCGCACCAGCGAGCGCTGTAAGGCGATACTCCGGTGCAGGCTGTCTGCCGAGGAGCTGAAGTTGTGTTTTGAATGCAAAGTGTTACAGAGGGAGGTAGTTCAAGTACGGGAGTTAGCTGTCTGGCTTATTATGCACGAGCACAGATGGAGTTTGCAGCAGAACTGGGATGGAGTCCAGATCTTTAGCTGAACGAGCTAACCTCTTGCATGGAAACACAAACTTCTTGCACAGAATGGCTCTGCAGTGTTCTGTTGCTGTGCAAAAACGAGTGGGACCGTTTTTGAAACTGGATGGGCAAGAGTAAGGGGGTAACTGCAGCTGAACGGCTTTTCATTCTCGGTGATTTTTCTCAAGTAGCTTTGGTCTTTGGGGCTAGCCAAATGTCTGGTGTATGCATCCCCATCCCCCAGCATTGAAAACACACAGATTTGGGTCTGTCTGTGGCCTGTAACTTCTGTTCTACCCTAAAAGGTAAAAGTGACATCTTTTTATCCAGCAAATAGCCTTTGGACACACATGCCCACTTACATGCTTTAAGTTTTACAGCTGCTTATTGTAAATGTCGGTGAGAAGCTTTCCCGCTGTCAGTGAAAGTGTGTGATATAATCCAGAAATCAACCTCGTCTTACACGATTATCAGAAACGTTCCCTGACTCCAGTCTGCTGTTCTTTGGGAAGCCATAAATTCACACAAGGGTTTGGGGAGATTATTTAAAGACAGGTGGATATTGCACAGGTATAACTTGGCCAATAGATTTTAATTGATACTGATTGCATGTGACACCATAGCTTCACTTGACCCTCTGAATAAATGCGATGGACTTGTTGCTTTTTATTTCTAACTGTGTGATAGAACTAGTATGTGCTCTGTCTGCAAGAAGAACATGATGTGTATTATATCACTTCTGTTGAGCTCTGAAAAAGAAAGTGCAAGTTGATGTGTGTGTGTGTGTGTGTGGCTTTTATCGCTGTTTGCCCGCTTGATGTGTTCTGTAAACTGCTGAGGACGGGGTTGATCTAGGTTTTGTGTATTTGGGGCTTTTGGTGACATACAACTGTGGACTCGAAGCTCTGAGCTTAGACTTGTGTCGTCCTTACTGGTCATTGGGTTGAGGAATAAGCTTGACTGCAGTGGTGGCTCCACCTGTGTGTCATTAAAGCAAACCACCGCCACTAACTAGCGTAGCCTTAAGACTGAAGTTGGACCTTGCTTTGATTTGGAAAAGCTTTCAGTGTAAGACTTAAAATGGACATCACATTTCTATAGGTACTTTGTATGGCATTATCTTTGGGTGTGCTGTGCATTTATACCTCCGTCCTACCAAATATCCTTCACCGCTCCTTCCCTTTTTGAAGCTTGCGCCTGCCTTTCCACGTATGAACATCTGTGCAGGCTCGAGCACTTCTGTGTAGGTAATGGAATTGTGCTTTGTCACTGGCTGGAAGTATGCAAAATACTTAACATTTCCAGAGTGCTTTACAGTCGGTAAGCCTTGCTCACCCCTTCTTCTGCAGCTGATGTGACTAACTTGTAAACTGAAAGCAACGGAATAGAAGAAAACTAACATTGATTGAGTTTCATTATATTAGCACTTTGCATAGCTTAAAAAAAGTAGGTCACTTTCCATTTTTAATGCCCTGCTTTATACTTTGCGTAATAAAACAACAGCTGGATTGTAGACGTTTCACGGAAAGTTATACATTTCCCTGGAAATACGGATTTTAATCACACGAGTGTTTTTGGAAATTACAAGGGAAAAATGTATTTATGGCTTAGATGCTTCTTGAAAATCTCAACTGCGTATGCCAATAACATGTTTTAGGTGCACGCGTCTACGCTAAGTAACTTCTGAACCCTGTGGTTTTGATCACCATTTTTAAAATAAATGACCGGGCTCAGCTCAGCTTTGTTTTTCTGCACTATTGTGCCTGTGTAATCAACGCTCCGTGCTGAGGAGTGAAGAAGTAAACATTTTTTTCCTCTTCCCGCAGCTATTGAAGTTGGATAGTCTAGCATTTGGTTCTCATCACATCGCCTGCACGATGACTCATTCGTTCTTGGTTAGGTTTGTTCCTCAGACCAAGATTCATGTGATGTTCCCGCTCTCAGGGAGATCAGATTAGTCACTGTTTGAAATCTTGTTTAAAAAGTAAATTGTACCACAGGTCCATGCCTTGCTTACCAGCTACGTGGTGTGTTTTTTTTTTTTTCCCCTTTGCTTCTGCTTGCTGTTTGAGTTCAGCAGCATCATTATATTGAGAAATGTTTTTTACTCATGGTAACCGATACATTATTGGAGTCTCACTGAAATTTGCATGTTAAATTCAGGACTTTTGGTACTAGCAAGGAACCAACTGTAAGGCAGGTGAAGTGGCAGTAGTCCAGTGTGCTAAAATAAGTCAAGCTTAAAATTGGACTTCCTTCATTATACCGTTAAGGAGAACAAAAACTACATTGCAGTTGTGGCGGTGGCATGAACTTTGCGAAACATACATAAATTAAAAAAAAAAAAAGTGGTAATAAAGAGAGTGTTTAACACTGCTGACACTGTTATCATGATACTTGAATCAAACTTGGAGAAGTACTTGGGACAAAAACTCTCCCTGCAGAATTCTTGGTACCTGGAAATGTTTGATGGAGCTGGGATCTGATGGAGGTTTCGGGTGATGTTAGGACAGTGGCAGAGTTTCCAGTCCCTGTTGCGAGATGTGTTAGTATGAAGGCTCTTGAAGTTGTTTATTTTGGTACCGTAAGATTTTAGGGCTGATGGTTCGTTGTGGGAAATAGCGGCCTGAAAGACTAGCTGTGCAGAAAATGTGAGGTGAGCAGGCTGAAAGTAGGAGGAGAGAGGGCAACGTGCGCTGCGTGGTTGTAAATGCTTAACCTGGGCGCTGATGGCAGCTGGTTGGGCTCCCTGTCTAGGCAATGGGCAGCAAGAGGAACTCCTTCAAATAGTAAATCAGAAAAACAAAGTTGCGTTCTTGCTCTGAATCCTCTTGCAAAGAAGCCTGCATGACCAGTAGATGCTATTGCAGGCACCTGAATTGTGCATCGTATTGAATCGTGTGAATATGGCCAGGAGCAATGCCTGTTCTGTGCCCTGAAAGACAGTAAGGACTGTGATGGGGTGGAGCATTGGAAGTTGCTGAAATAAGTGGTTATAAACATTGTCACAGTTCACAGATGAAAGCCTGAGTAGAAGGAAAGATGAGTTAATGTTCTGCATTTAACTTTGATTCTGGCTCTTTTGAACAGCATTATTTTCCATCTTTTAAGTTGTTAACAGTGTTTTGATAAGAAAAATGCTCATTGGAGTAAGCGAAGGTGCAGACCAGTGGGGTAGAAAGTGAGATTGTCTGTAGCAAGTTCAAACAGGGCTTCTTTTGTGTAGCTTTTAGTGAGTTCGTGTTCTGCCTCCAGTTTTCAGTGGATTTTTGCAGATATCAGACACTCACAACCGTTATAAGTATTAATTCAGATTACTAGTTTTCCTTTCATTCTGTGTGAAACAGATGCATGTAGTGTCAAAACAGAGATGTGAAAAAATTCAACTTTGGATGAACTTTGTGGGTGTGGATGAGCGACTCATAGGGAATGCCCAGCTTCCAAAAATCACTGGCAGCTTTGAAAAATGCTCAGCCTCTGGGTGAGTACCTACACGCTTCAGGGTTTCTCTTTGAACCTTGCTCCCTTTTGTATAAGAATAACCGCTGCAACGAAACAAACCTGTATTGCTTTGAAATTCATTTGCCTCTACTACATTGGCGTCTTCTGTTCACAGTACTTTCTCACTTTCCCTAGCACATATAGAAGATAACTGCTCCTTTCTTACTCCAGTGTCAACGTCTGAAGTATTTTGGGATGTTCTTAAAACTTCTCTTGCTAAACACCGTTTCCGGCCATCAGTGTGTTCCTCTAACACCATCGTCTCCTCTTTCTCCCTGTGAGGAAATCTTTGGTTGCCTTTTGTCTCAGCAAAGGTGCCTTGGCAGGATGGAATAGGGCTTGTCCAGTATAGCTCAGCTTGCTGGTTGAACAGTCTGACTGCTATTAACTCTGTTAAAGACCCACTAGGAGAAGATGTTGAACGAGCACTAATGGGGGAATAATATTTCATACGAGAACCCAGGGAGAATGCTGATTGTTTTTTCTTAAAAATGAAAATAATAAGTAATCATGTATGTATAATAATGCCAAACTGGAATTTGAAAATACTAAGAGATTAGCTGAACGTTGTATGGTTCTTGTAAGGTGGAATGGCGTGGTTTGCTTTGAGAGAGAGCTTTCAGCTTCTTCTGATTTATGAAGAAAAGGAACTTCAATAAAGTCATGCCAAAATGTACCCATTTTTCTTGAAGTATACTTCATACTTGAACTGGCAAAACATTTCTGTCCTCTGAAAGTAAGGAACAGTTAAGGAATTGAGCAGATAGAAGTACCCAGAAGTGCTTGCACTTTGGAGCTGACTTACTGCCTGAAGTCACGTCGGCGTACTCGATCTTCACACAGCCCCGGCAGGGGGAACGCCCGGCGCCTCTCCCTGAGCCCCACTGGGTTCCCTGGTGGAACCCCGCTGCTGCGCTTCTGGGTGACAAAGTGGAGGTGGCAGCTCAGCGTGGCGGAGCAGCTGGAGGACACCTGCAAAGAGCAAACGCAGAGGACGGGTAGCTGACGTTGTCCTTTCCTTCCCGTGCATAGGTCAGTTTGTCTCTCTTCAGCTATATTTCCCAACTGAAAATTCAATTTCAGCAACAAGTTGGGAATCTTATGCTGATGTGTCGTTTAAAAATAAATCTGTGCTGAGCCTGCTGACATGGCAAATTGAACGTTTGGGATCTTGGATGGCAACAGTCCAGTGCTATCAGCGTGTGGCTGTTCTGTAGCTGGCTGTTTTTAGAAATTCATGTGGCAAACTGTGCGGTGGCAGTAGTTAAGGTAGCCTGGGCTTCTGGGTGGAGGCATGTTGTCCTCTTTCTCTCCACAATGAAATCAATAGGTCTGCAGATCAGTTGCAGTGGACACTTGCTAATTTGGAGTCTTGGAGTTTAATTGCACAGCATTGCAAGCTGGCAAGTGATCAATTTGTTAGTCAAGCTCAAATACTTCTAAGTATCTTAAAATGTGGTGAGGAGAGATGGGACTGGAAGCTAGCAAGAAGAAATTAGCATCTACATGAAATCTGGTGCATTGTCAGCGTGCATCTGTGCAATACAGGCTGTTTGACAGTGGAAATAAATCTTTCATTTACTGGAAAAAGTGCTTTGTAAATGAAGATCCAGTAACTAAAGCAAAACAAATATTGCGAATGATTTATGTAACGCCTTAATCTGAGCACTGTGTTCAGTACCAAGGCGTCTTTGCAATATAGCACTTGTCAGCCAAGATGACAACTAGAAATTTTAGTCTTCTTGAGTTAATGTTTTCATTCAAGCCCCCTGAATAAGCATATAATCTGAGAACTGCTTATGACCTCACTCTTTTTTTAAGTAAAGGATTTCCTATTAATTTTTTCCTTAGTACATACAATGTTCTTTGTGTATGAGGGAATGCACGAAGTGTAGGTAGTATCACAGTATCAAGACCATGTCAAGCTGTAATTAGATGTAGTCTTGCCTGTTATTGGGTTTACTGGAAGCCGCTAATTACTGCGGGTTTGGAGGAGGATGTTTCTGGGTTTGGATCTTTACATGGCAAAATGAATTTGACCTTCTTGCAGGAAACTACCTGTTTTCACTGTTTTTGGAGAAAGGTTAAAGTTAAGCAAGCTGGGGAGGAGATTTCAAAAACCTCTTTCCCTCATGATGGTAAATATTGTAATAGGAAGTGTTCTGTATGTGAAGGAAGATGCTGTTTGTCAGTTAATTCCTAAATTTTGGGGGCTTTTCAAGATTGCCTTGAACTGCTGTCCTCTGAGTCACTCTGTTTCCCAATAGCTAGATTTGATTTTGTTTTTGAGCACTGTGGGGCCAAATGGCCAAAATGATCTTCATCTGAACTTGGTGCTGAGAAACTTCTGTTAGCGAAGGCATTTCTAAATGCCTTACTCAGTTGTAAAGCAACAGCAATGGTGGACAACAGAGTCATTCATTAGAGGAAACAGTTACGGTTTCTTGACATTGCTGCTAAAGCTTCAGCTTTCCAGCAATTACTCCTTTTGTTATTAGCTTTTAATCTAAGCAAGACACAACCATTGATGGATTCGTATTTTTCATGTTACTGTAAAAGCTTTGAGTCACTTGCTATTAGTGATAGAAGTGATTAATGTCCTGGAAAAGGGGGCATTATTCTTTTTTCATTGCTTGCTTTATTTTTCCCCCACACAGCTGTGGCTTTTTGATCTACATGAAAAGAAGAAAAAAAGAATATACACAGATATATTAAATTGTCTTTTTTTTGGTCATCTGGATTTTGGTTTTGTGTGTGAATAAAGTAAATGAAGACAGGTAAGAGCAGATGCTTAATTTCACATAAAGTTTTGCTTATGCTGATGTATTGGAGAACGTTTCTTTTGTTTGTTAGTGATGAGGAGGCTCCTTGCTCCAAAGCAGCTATCCAAAGATAGTTACACCGGCATACAGAATCTCTGAAAGGGAGCAGTTGAACTGATGTTGGATTTTGGTCACGTTTTGTTTGATGTTGTAAATCATTTGCTCGTGCTTCCTGTCCCACACTGTTCCCCTGAAAAGAGCTGGAAGCGCTAGCTGTTTGCCCAGCCCAGCTCCGTGGTGGAGCAGCCTCTTTAAAGCCACTTCCTCCCCGCGGCTCTGCCCCTCCTGCGGCCTTCGTTCTCCCTCGTGGCCTCCCGCGGCAGATGTTCTGTGACTTCAGCTTTGCTGAGAGGAGATCTTCAAAAACTTTAGGAAGCTGATTTTTCTTTTCTCTTCTCTTCTTTTTTTTTCTGTAAGAAATAACAACAACAACAACAACAAACTGCACAAACCCCTCCAGTCTAGGCGAAGGTCACGATGCAGAGGCACAGAACAACCTGCAGCCAATCCCTCCGTTACTGAAACTGGTAGGAAAAACCTCAGGAGCCTCTAGCCAATGCAGCTGGGAAGTCACATGAGATGTATTTTGATCCAAAATATCATCTTCAAAATACAAGCTGGATTGAAAAGTAGTATATGGCAAATACTCTAACATTGTATCAACGGTGGTAAAGAGGCAGCTTGGTTAATTCATGTTTTCCTGCAGAAATACAAGAAAGGCTCATCAAAGAAACTTGGAATGCTTACCCCAGCATGCAACAGGAAAGCTGTGAATTCAGATGAAAACTCCTTGAGAGCACATCTTTCCTGGCAGTATCCTATTTTAAAATGATCTCTTCAAGTGTCCTTTTACACAAAATAGCTTCTATTTTGTTAGAAAGCAGCTGGACTTGTACGTTTTTTGTTTTGTGGGATTAAGTTAGCATAGAGGGAATCTTCAGAGAAACTTGATTCCCCACGTTAAACATATATTGGCAAGTAGCATATGACCAGTTACATTAATGAGATGAGGAGATTTCTTCTCCTCTTGTACAAAATCAAATCATCTTGCAGCTCTTCATTTTTGAGAGCAGCTCTAATGGAAGTGGCTGTATAGATCTCTTTCCTCCCCAGCTCTGGGATTTGATTAACAACCCTTGTGCTGTGGGCACTTAAGTATTTGATATCATTACAGGATCTCTTGAGCCTCCTCAGTATTCACTGCCTCATACAAGAAAAGTGAGGATGTCAGCCTGGATATTCTCATTGGAGACCAATGGAGCAGTGAGAAGCTTCTCATTGGTCTCCAGTGAGAATATCCTCAGCTGCTTCTGTTATGCCCAGGACCGTAAAGGCAAGATATTTGGATGGTTTGTTCGACGTTCAGGGCTGCAAAAGGCCTGGAAATTGGTGGTTCAGGATAGCTGGGACGTTTACACACATGCAGGAAAGAGGGAATTTGGCTACCAGCCATTCTGATCCATAGGTCTGAGTCTATCCTGAGTCTATCTCTAGTAGTTGGCAACCCTGCCCAGAGCAGGGGGGTTGAAACTAGATGATCTTTAAGGTCCTTTTCAACCCATGCCATTCTATGATTCTATGGGGGCTATAGTTGACTAGGCTTAGCTATTATTACAGATTATAGAAACGCCTGTAATTTTCTGTCTCAAAACAGGCTTCAGATCAGAGGAAGATTTTGATGAAGGCTCCTAATGGGTATAGAGTAAGTTTAGGGAAGCGACTGTCCCCTTGTACGCAGCGTTGGCAAGGCTGCACCTCAAATACTGTGTTCAGTTTTGGGCCCCTCACTACAAGGACATCAAGTTGCTCAAGAATGGGCAGAGAAGAGCAACAAAGGTGGTGAAGGGACTAGAAAATGAGACTTATGAGGAGCAGCTGGTGGATCTGGGGCTGTTTCCTCTGGAGAAGAGGAGGCTGAGAGGAGACCTCATCACTCTCTACAACTACCTGAAAGGAGGCTGCAGTGAGGAGGGTGTCAGTCTCTTTTCTCAGGTGACAAGTGATAGGACATGAGGAAATGGCCTCAAGTTGCTCTAGGGGAGGTTTAGATTGGATGTCAGGAAGAATTTCTTCACAGAGAGGGTGGATAGGCTATCCTGTGGTGGAGTGGAGTCACCATCCCTGGAGGCATTTGAGAGACATGTGGACATGGCACTAAGGGGCAAGGCTTAGTAGTGGGACTCGCTAGGTCAGATTGATGGTTGGACTTGGTGATCCTGAAGGTCTTTTCCAACCTTGGGGATTCTAAGTTTTTTCACGTGAGGGAAAAGGGTGGCAGTATAGCAGTATGGCACCACGTGTAATGCTGAAGTGGGTTGTGCAAAAGGGATCTTAATGGATGCCAAATGTTTCTGTCACTGGTCTGTGAAGGCAGTGAAACTCCACTGTAAGTACTAGGTCTAATTAGGTATAAGTAGTCTTTAGCAACGAGATATCATCTGGTATCAGCACTGTGGTGGTCTTCACTTCAGTGACAAAAGGTCTGGAGCTTTAGCTGCTTATTGCCTGTATGCCCAGATGGTTTCAACATGATGCTGTTGTCTGAAAAAGTATAATTGATATAACATGCTCTGTTTCCTTGCTGGAACTTGCTGAAGCAGTGCTGTGGTATCAAGTTGTCCTGGGGTGGTGGCACAAGCCCAGTTCATCAATATTGTCATGTTGAGGAAGTGCTTTCCCTGAGTTTTCTAACATCATCATCATTTCACGTGGAAAGAGGCTGGCAGGCAAGGGCTTACATTAAGAACAGGTCATCTAAAAATCTCATTTTCCAGGTCATCAGAATCTGTTCACAGATGGCTATTTTTGACCCAGTTTAGAAATCTAATGCAATCTGTCTCTTTGTGAGAGCAAAGTATGTGTGTATGTCTGCATAAATATCTAGGCTTTAAGCAAAGATTGTTGATCTGATAGAGTTTCTAATCGCATCTCTTTTAAAACAAATCTCATTTTCTTAATATATGAAGATCTGATGAAGCAAATTGATGAATTCTGTGGTTTTATTTTATTTTCAGGCTGAGTGACCTATATAGATACGTGGGAGAGAACATCTTTTGACGCTTGACATATGTTGCCTAAAAAGCATATATTGGTTTTAGCTTATTAAAAAAGTATACTAGAGTACACTTACGTAACTCTGTAGTCACACACTGGGTACCCCAGTCTTTGGGACTTCAAATTTTGTGATTTTTTTTTTTATTGCTTTTTCCTGTTTGGACAGGCAAAAATAAATCAAACATTTCCCCTTTGTGAGGTGCACACAGTATATCTACATATAGGAATTATGTGCAAGTAGAATTGTATATTCTGCTTTCAAACATTATGTTAATTTCAGGTAATTACTGTATTGGCTGTTCAGTAGAAAAATGGTTTCCTATGTAAATAGAAGTTTTCCAGTTATGACCATTTTAACGTTGAAAGGGCTTATTTTTTCTATTTATCCCTGTTGTGGTGTTGCAGTCATAGTCCCCCCATTATCCCCCATCCCGCACTCCAAAAGCACACCTTGTAATAAAGCGATGAACTGCTTGCTCAACATTCAACATTAAAGCAACAGTTTCTAATCAGTTTAAATGCACACATAGTCCCCCAAATTAATGTGCACCTAGGTATTTCTGTGTGTTTTAATGTTCATTGAGTGGTATTATATTTTCAATATTTTCAATATTTTCTAATTAAAGTATTAATTATAAATTTGGGGGCATCCTAATGTTTTACACATATGCTAGGTTTTGTGCATGAGGAATTTTTCAAGCATGAATTCTGATAGACAATCAGATTTGTGTGCGTACACACATTTTCCTTTTTCTGTTTTTGCTTGATCTGTGGATGTTGAGGGAATGATGTTTTTTCAGACAAAGAAAACTTGAAAGGAGCGCTTGAGATAGTGTTGGTTTTTATTGTTGTTGTTGGTTTTTTTTTTTTTTTTTTTTCCCTCCAAATAACCAGCATCTTTATCAGTATAGAGAGCTCAGGGTAAAACAGGAACAGTTTTCTTTCTTGGCGTACATCGCTGCTCTGTTTTTGTTCTTGACATGCTTGCCCAAGAGCTTGTTTGGAGAATGGTTCCTGAACATGGCAGAAACAAAATGAATTGTTGTTGTTACTGGTTTGGATATGTTGCCCTTTTCAGATTTTTTTTTTTTTGTTTGTGTTGTGTTTCCCTTTTTAATTTTTTTTTTTTTTTTTTTTTTCTGTACTGAAGTCTTTGTGTGTTCCCTGAAGTAAAATGCTCTCCATACCGGAAAGCTCAGCTGCTTTTACAGAGTTTATTTTTTGGATGTGGGTTTTTTGTTTGATTTTCTTAAAATAGTTTTTGAAGTGACTCCACTGTGCCATTTTGATAAAATCAAATATGTTGCTGCTAGAAGACAGTGAGGTGCATTTGTTGACACAAAGTTTTCACTAACGTGCTCAGATTTGCAGGTGTGTGCAGGTGACCCAATACTTAGAAGCATAGGAGCCACAAATTTTGTTTCAAAAGGTAGAAATAATGTCTGGCTGTCATGCATTCTCTGCTCTTCAGAAAGTTGCACCTGGGGAAGTATTTCAAAGCAAAGACAACACAACGCCAAGTATCTAAATTCAATGAAGAATGCCAGGTGCTTCAAGGAGTTTAAGGTGGCGAAACCGTAAGGAGATGCATGCATACTTGTACATATATGTTCATTTCTTCATAGAAACATCTTCAAGGCTTTTCTTGTTTTCACCAGTTATACTCCCAAGCATCTAAGCAGTGCTCTTCTCTACTGTATTTGCAGGAGAGCACTTTTTTCTTGCTTCCTTTTACTGCCAGTGTCTTAGTAGGGCAGGAACATATAACATTGGAAGGAGTGAGGAAGATGAATACAGGTTTTGAGTTCTTTCCTTTCTCTTGCTCCAGCCTGTTGAGTACCCTGTGCCTAGCTCAGGCCAAGCTGTCTGTGCTGCCACGGTAGTCCATTTTGAGACTGTAGTAACCCATTCATGAGGAGAAAATAGCAAGTCAGTGAGGTATTCAGAAGGGAACAGTCTATTTTTTAAAGACTTGTCCAAAATACCCAGTGATAACTGTTTGCATAGCTAAACTTAGCTTTGCTAAGTTTAAGTACTCAGTGCTAAGCTGAGTGCATCGCACAGTTTGGTTAGGACCACCTATATTAAAAGTGTACAATAGCAGGGATAGAGGGAAAGCTTTTCCATATTCAAATTGATTATTTTACTTCTAGGCCTTCCAAATGGAAGCCTTGTGCTCCAAAGCTAAGTGCATGTATTTTAGATTGTCAAGGTCTTGGGCATCTTGAGAAACAAAATGTTTCTTGTTAGCAGAAGTGGGAGACGGAAGGTCTTAAAGGTGAGTGTTTTGACCTTTTGTCTGCAAACCCTCTGTACAGTCTCTAGCATGCTGGTGCCTCACAAATACAAAGAGGAAGACAGAATGGAGCTGCCTCTTGAAAACACAATCGATGAAGATGCCTACTCTATACGGATAGGTTAAACTGTGAAATTCTTGCCCAAATTAATTGATCTCATTAGATCTGGTTAGTTGAGAATATGGAAATGGTGCATGACTGTATCAAGTGTCTTGGCCTTTTTTTTTTTTTTTTTTCTTTTTCTTTTTTTAATTTCAGTACTAGCAGAACCAAGAAATATTGACCAAATAGTTCAGCTTCACTGCGGAGAGCAAAGCCATGCCATAGAGGGAATGCTTTTGTCTTGGAGGAATCTAAAGAGCAACTGAAGCTCTAACAGAGCGCGTTTGTTGACATAAAATGTCTGGCTAGAGAGTTAGTCTTTAGCTGTGCTTGAAAGCTTGACAAATTTTTCTTTCTCAGCTGCTCAGCGCTAGAGGAATCTAAACAGCCATTGGTTGCTGGCAGTGTGGGGAAGAAACCACATTTTTTTTTTGCAAGCTCCTTCTCAAGTCAGTAACATGATTAATATATTGCATTGGTCAATTAATCCCTTGTTCTGGCCTCTGTGGCTTTTCAGAGCCTTTTACAGTAATTTCTTTCTTCAAACTGGAAAAATGTCTTCTCCCTCTATCTTCCTCCCTGCGTGTCCCATTTTCCAATATCATGGTGGTGATCTTCCATTTGCTTTACAGACTGTGTAGACACTCATTTTCTGGTGACACCGGTATCCTCCTTTGCGTTACGTTTAAGCTTTCATATTGTATGTCTTTCTTCTGCAAGTCTCCTAACCAAGAGGAGAATTGAGTTTTAAAATACGGTTCTTGCAGAGCACTCTTGACGTGATGAAGTATTAGCTTCAAGCACTTAAGTGGCTGCCGTGCACATCAGAAAGCTGTGTGGAAATCAAGAACGTGGAATCCAGAAGTAGTTTTGTGTGCACATTCGTGTTGAAGTAGGAAGTGAGAAAAGTGCAGAAAAAGGGAAACTGCATTTTTTTCCTTAATTTTGAGCTTGAAAAGTTTTGACCAGCTCTCTTGGAAGAGCTGTGAGAGTAGCATGGCAGCCACAGGGGAAGACTTCCTGATCGCTCTGCTATTGAAACTCTTCCTGCCAACATGCACCCTCGTGCTCTGGGGGCCTTTACCCAGTCATCCAAACAAGAGGCTGACTTCCTGTGATTTTAGTGTGAAAACACAGCAATTTGGATGCTCAGGGCCTGGGGAGAAGAGACAAATGCCGAGAGCTTGGCCGGGATGATGTTGGTATGTTTGATTTGTAATTTGCTTGAACTCAGAATAATGAGAGTAAAAGTTGGAGGTTTACCACAGCAGAACAGGCTTCAGTGCAGGTTGTAGAAGCCATCAGTAATATTTAATGTATTTTTGGCCAGAGCTGCTGCAGTTAAACTATTGCTAACACTTCAGCTGAATTTCAAGCCACACTGGGCACGCTGACAGATGTTCCAGTCACACCTTTGAATTACGTGGAGCCAGCTTTTTAAATATCATGTCTCGCAGCTCTGAAGGAAGCGGGAAGAAAGCTATCAAGTTGCATCAGCTGAGCTGAGAGCAAGCTTAAGTAGAAGTACGCTGAGGTGAGCGTTAATATACGAAGTATTTTGTGCACTTATCAATGCCTCTTTATATGTTCTCTGGTTAGCTTTAGAAAATGTGTACGATCACCCATACCTAGACAGGTTGTGACAAGTATGGATGCACAGCTTATCTAAGGGTGTGCCATGACAAAAGTGTGTGCACGACGTGCCAGAAAGAGGTCGCGTACAGGGAGATGTGAAGTCCTGTGTCACTTCGTGCTTGTCCTTTGAAGCTGAGGGTGCTGGTTGGCCTAATATTTCTTTGCTCTAGTTCTTCAGTGTTGACATGCATCAGATTGCATCAGGTTTGCCATTGAACAAATCTGCAGAAGGGAAAAAGTATGTTTTTACTGAAGAGAGGCTTGAAATCTGCAAGATGGTTCTGTTAATAGTAAAGCTATTTGGGAGCTGGAGACTGGGAAAGGCATGTGTCTAGTAAGATGTGCTTAAGCTGAACTGCAGACATCTGATAAAAAGCTATATTTGTTAGTGACATTTGGAATTCCTTTCCCTGCTAGCAAACAAACTTTTGTGCTCTTGGTGTGCGCTTTTTTTCTTCTTTTAAAAAAATTATTTTTATTTTTATCTTTTTTTATTCCTTGTATTTTTACCAGGAGAGAAACAATCGAGTTCCCATGGCATATGCTAATAGTCTCTGGGTACTGAAAAGTGAAGGTAAATAAGACCACACGTGCTGTGGACTTTCCGTTCTGTAAGAGTTCTAGGTTTCATCCCTAGAATGAAAAACACTCATCCAGGCAGTGCTGAGGTGCTTCAGCAAAGCCACGGGGAGCAATACCCAGTTTCCTGTCTGAGAGTTTTGATCTCATCAGTCTGCCAAGGAAATTTAATACCCAGCTTTGGTTATTAATGGATATGTAGAGGACAGGGCTGTTTGATTCTTGTTTCGTGCTCGTGTGTTTTGTGGTCTCTTGGTTACCTGTAGTTCCTCAATCCTTTTGTTGTTAAATGCAGGATACCTACATGTTTCTTGTTTTAGTTTTGAAAGAAACATTTGTTCTGAAGGGGATGTATGACTTGCACGGTACCTTTGTGCGAGGGCCTTAGGCAGCTTCCTAAGTGCTTGTTACCTCATCCAAGTGCTTGGAAGTCCAATGTGCGGAGTAAGGCTGCTTGCTCTACCTAAAGTGACTGGTTTCCATCTCGACGTCTGAGCGAGCGATGGAGCTGGGAATCTGCCCTCATCATCAGAACACAGCAAATGTCTTCAGGATCAGATCAGTGGGCTAGATCTGGAAGCTTTATTACCACGTTGCATTGTGCCCCGGGTGTCTTATGGACAGACTGATGAAAGCAAAAATTTGGAAGGAAGCAATGCACGCCCAAACACATGCAAATGGATTGGAGGCAACAAACTGAGTTGTTGCTGATCTTGGCTGCTGCTGAGCTCTGAACTCGGTGGCCGTCAGGAGCTGCTGCCTTGGAAACAGAATGCCGCTGCTCAGTTCAGTAGAGACTGATCACTTGGGAAGAAAAATAAAGCGTAGCGTTTCGCTTTAGCTGTGTTCCCGACGCTGCATTAGTTGATGGCTGACATATATGGGTAACTTCTTAGTATGTAATCCTTCTGTTTTTTTTTTTTTTCTTTCTTGTCTTTAGGTGAAGCCAAAAATCTTCCTACGTATCCGGGGCCAAACAAGATGAGGGATTGCTACTGTACTGTAAACCTGGACCAGGAGGAGGTTTTCAGGACCAAAATAGTGGAGAAGTCATTATGGTAACAAATACATGTATACACGTGTTCTGTTAACTCTTCTCAGTACTCTAGACTACTTTTCTGCTTACTATGTTTGTGTAATGTGCCACAGATACTTTTTTAGGGGAGTGTGGGGGGGTGTGCATGATCCTTCTTCCAGTTTTAAGAACACTGTATTGGTAAAAGTGTTAACGTAATGATTCTGATCTGTGTATATGGGAAAACATCCTCACTAAGGCAAGCCATGTAAACTGTTCTCCAAAGAATGTACAGCCAGTGCTCCTTTCTTTCTGCAGTATTTATTTTGAGTTTCCCTAAGCTTTTTAGTTCTGAACTCCATTTTGCAGCTACGCATGGAGTTTTGCATTGGCCTAGCTACCCTAATGGCTGAAGTTAGGGATTTTTTTTTTTTTGTCATGTAGCTGCAACTGATGCAGACAGGCATCTGACTTTCAAACCTCTTCTTATCTTGGACACTTCCTGTGAGATTATAGTAGCCAAATGTAGAATGAAACAAAACAAGAAGCATGTAGCAAAAGTTAGAACACTTTCTCCTGGAAACCCCCCAGAATTAAAAATCTAAAGGGAACAAGGCTGGGCATATATGTATGCTCTGACAAGTGATTTTTTTTTTTTTTTTTTTTGTGCTGAGGGAAAAGTGGCATCAAGGAAAAGTCAAGCTTATAACTTTAGAACTTATATCTTAAGATATAAAGTGGGAAAAGAGTAAGAGTTGAGTAGTATAGTTAGGAATCTACTATTTGTTTTGTTATTGCAAATAAATTTATTCTGGGAAATAGCTCTAATTCTCCCCCACCCCCAAGTACCTAACACACTTAAGAATGTGAGTCTGAGTAGCTTGAAGTGGGATTTATTCCCTTAAGTCACTTTAATTGTTCTCTCACATAATTTTTTTCCGTTTACTTAATTCCTCAGCTTATCTTCTGATCTTAATTTACTTTATTCCTCAGCTTATCTTCTGATGTGGTGTACTGGGGTCCATAATTGAGACTTTTGATTCTTGAGGTATTTAGATTGGCTAAACATAATTATAGGAAGTGTTTTTCTGTGATGATGCTAACACTTTCCTGTTGTAGTGTACCTAATTAAAAAAAAAAAAAAAAGGTGAAAAGCCCACGACTGATCTGTATGCTTTTACAGTAAGTTACATGCAATGTCCCCGAACCAGTTGTTTCTCTAGAAGAGACTTTGTAACTCATTTAAATTCAGTCCTGAGTCAACTGACTGTAGGCCTGCTGTTCACAACCAGCAGTCACACAGTGGGTGTTTTTGCTCGATGATAATTAAAGTCCTTCACAGCGAGGATGAAGGTAGGGGGGTGAGGGGTGTATGATAATAGTTGATGTCATTTCCTTGAACTAATCCAATTATTTTTCTATTGAGAAAATAACTTTTAGTAGTAGGCATAAGCAACAAGTGTAATTCTTTTAGTGGGAAAATTCCATCTGTCTTTATATATCATTATGAAGCTGAAGAGGTGTGCTGAGGCTGTGCGGAAAACTGGAAGGTTTCTGGTTTCCTGTGGAGCTGAGTTCTTTTCATCATTTGAGGTGAATTCAGAGCAGAACAACACAATGGTCAGAGGTCAGGAAAACATAACTGATGTGGAAAGGTTAAAAGATAGGAATTGTTCGGTCTGGAGAAGAGGGCCGAGCGTTGACATAAATATGTAAATGTATTTTAAAAGTTGAGAGGGAGGGAATTGTTCTGTATATCCAGTATGGATATTGCAAGTCATAACGGACTTAAATTGCAGTGGGGAAGGAAGTTTAGGTTAGGTTTGTTGTGAAGAAAAGCTTCCTATTGTTAAAGATTCTGAAGCACTGGAGTAGCTTCCCAAGTTTATTGCTGAAGGCTTTTAACAGGTTACATGTAACTGATCCTGACCAAAATATTGGGAACTTCCTGCTTTGGGACAGTGGTGGACCAGATGACTTCTCAAAATCCTTTACAGTCCCATTCTCCCTGACCTAAGCGTTGACTGAAGATGTTCTTCATGGTCATTGCTTCTTCTCCCAGTGAATTCCTCTCTTCAGTGGTTGTCTGCCTTTCCCTTAGCTTCTATTTGCAAGTACTATTTCTTCAGTACTACTTCTTCAGTCCCTGAATATCGACTTACAGACATTGGTAACACCTGAATTTTGCATTTATCCAAATAGGTGTTTTCATCAAAAAATAAACCCACAGACAAAAATCCCAAATACATCAATGGTAAAATTGGGCTGCATTGCAAATCTGTTGATAGGGATTGCTCTTATTTAGTGAGGCACATTTAAACAGCTGCATAATCTTTTATATGATTACGTTTAAATGTATCAAACAAGTGCATAGACTTCCAGAGGAAGACATTTTTCAAATGGTTTCAGACAGTGCTGCCGTAGCCTATTGTTTTTTGTAAGAGTCTCAGATGAGCACATAGCTGCGAAGCCAGTCATGTTGTTACATTCTTTAACGCTTGTTTGTAAATTGATTCAACCCACTGAGTAACTGTGAATTATTGGGCAGGCAAGGTTTCTGTGCCCGAAGGCCCGTGTAATTTGTGTGCAGCGGAGAGATACCTGCGTTCACGTACAGCGTTTGCCAGGCTCTCGCCAATGCGGTAGTGAAGCATGTGTTGGGTGCCTTTTTCTGAGGTATCTCTGCTGTGATCCGTGAGGTTGGATGGGAGCAGGGCTATGAAGCTGGGCCAAAGCATGGCTAAAATAGCCCAGTGCTGCCTGACCATCTGTGTGGTTGGCACAGAAGGCCTTGCTGTCCATGCCCGTTTTCTACTCCTGTCACTTCATGGCTGACGTGGGGTTGGTTTGCTGTGGTCACGGATCGCAAAAGTAAGTTTTAAGAATTGTCTGCATTTTCACTCATGCTGGTAACTCCCCTATCTTTTAGTTAGCTCAAAAATCGGTTTTCATGTAGTGTATCAAAAGTAGGATCTTCTATGTGAATGTCTGAAAGGTGTTTCATATGCAGCACTACCAATTCTGAAACAGTGACTTCTCATACAGATTTATTTGTCCTGGAGAAGCCTATCTTTTCCAGCGTGTCTGCCTAAAATGAGTTTATCTGCATGAAAAGACTTGCAATTAAAGTCACATTGAAATACTGTCTTGTGTACTTGGGAATTCAATGAGTGCATGTTTTCTTTTTGCTTTTTTTCTCTCCTCATTAAGCTTCTGTTGAGCACTGCAGAAATGTGTGTTTTTCCAGGCAGGCCTTCACCTGATACAAAGTTTAAATAGAGCTGGCAAATGGGAGGAAGAACAGGTCTTTCTCCTTCCCAGAAGGACTTGCATGAATGACCAGTTCTGGCTGGCTTGGGATATCTGTGGCAGAGCCTTCAGACTCTGACTCATATCTCCTGCATTTTACACTGGGACAGCATAAGAAGTTACCTCCCTGAGCTCTGTCCTAATCTTCTGCAACAGATTTTTATTTTATCAGCCTGTGGCAGAGGCATGGGAAGACAGCTGAGAGCAGTAACCTCTTAAATCAACAACACATAAATCACTCGGAGCTTTAAGAACTGAACCAGCACATCCTGTTGCCCAGTCTGGTGCCCTTACCGGTGCTCTTGAGAGACTTTGTGTGAGCATGATGCCCTTTATCTAAGTTTGCATCTTAAAAACGGAGAGCAGCCAGCATGGTGAACCTTAACTTCTCTGTTCAGCAGTCAGGTGGGACTCGTAAATTACAATCAGGAACTTCAGTCATTCCTACCATCTAGCCTCTCTTGGCTCCAGTTAAGCTGGATGGTGGCACTGGTGTCTTGTGAGGGCCGCTGTGAGGATTACTTGGTAGCGTCTGACTGAAACAAGTCGGGGTTATGACATGGGCTGGTCTTTCTATGAAATTGCAGAATGATGCAAGGGTCCTCTTTATGTGGGGTGGTTCAGAGCCATCCGACTTCTCCGGGGATCTTTGGACAAGCACGATCAGCGCCGGGGTTGGTCAGAGCAAGCTCTCCAGGTTCCCAGGAAGAGAATCTTGAACTCTTCAAGCAGCACTGTTTTCATAAACTACTTGGCACAAGCTTTTAGGAAATTCTGAGAAGGTCACATGCAAGTCATAAGATATGAGGGAGAGGGCAGTTAGAGCTGGGATGTAATGCACTTTTCTGTTTTGTACTTGTGCAATATTTATATTACTATCATACATAAAGGCACTAAATATAGTTGGATCCATTCCATTTAACTTACAAGAGATGTATGTGAAGTCACTCACGTATTTTATGTCCTAAGGAATGTGTGAGAGTTTTTTTTTAAATACACAGATCTACAACTTTTCTTTAGGTCCGAGCTGCAAGTAAACAGCCTGACAAGAATTTTGGCTGTTAATCTCCTTTGCTGAAACAACTACTTGCCTTTCCCCATGAGCAGCTCCAGACTTCAGGCTCCACCATCCAGGGCTTGTTCTAAGTGCAGATCGTCTCTGAGGATAAATTTTCTTGGCCTGTTGGCATTAAGGCTGATTTTGGCTTTGCTGTTTGCATCAGATGTTTCCATTCACTTAAAGGGCAGTGTCAGCTGCAACAGGAAATCAAGGCAGCTTCTCAAATCATAGGTGAAGAATGGAAGGAATGTGACATCTCTAAATTTGTTTCAAGGATATGAATAAAGGCAAAAACCGTTGCACGTTAAGAATCAAATGGCTGACGCTGTGTGCTTTGGAGAGATGAGCCAAGCATCTTGAGTCTGTCGTTATTTTGTTCTCCACTATTTCACTGAGGAATTTTTCACGTGCTAAACATAGTGATCAAAGCCTGAATGAAACAGAAAATGAAGCCAGAAGCACTTTCTCCACCCGCAGTCTTCTTTTCCCTCCTCGTAGTCTCCAATGAAGGAAACAGTGTGCTTGTGAGTGTGTAGTGAAATGTGCTGTAAATTCATAGTTAAGGCTGTGTTCTCTTCAACAGGAGGATGTTGTGTCTTTGTTTTAGTATCAGATCTGGTAACAAATTCAGTCAGTAACGCTCAGAACTTTCTCTAAATAATTCTACTGCCATATTTAATGTTTTTTAGTTCCAGGCTTGCTTGAACACTGTATTTTCCTATGTTTGGAGTTCATGGCTGCATAGCTAAACTTCTCTCGTGCTCTGATAACATCTTGGATGCAGGCCAGTTCTCAGATTTTAAACACATAGTTGTTTCCCTTAGTTGGAGTGTTGCCAAAATTAGCTGTTGTATCTGAGTTAGCTCCATTAGCTACTTCCATATTCTTAAGCTGCCAGCTCACCTCCTTGAAATAACAGCTTTCCCCAGCCCAGAGGCCTTAAGTACAGGGGTGTTGCGCTGGATGCTGCAGCATGTCTTCTGCTGTCTGCATGCTCTGTAGCTTCCCTCCCACACACTCCTGGCTCACTCCTCCGTGTGCTGTCAGCCTCTGGGGTCTGCCATCTTCTGCACTTGACTGTGTCTGACCATGGCTATAATTCCTAGTATCGATGGATTTCAATTCTGAAGCAACCCAAGCCTTTAAGGGAAGGGGGTAAGGTGGGTATGGATCCAGCTTCAGCCTGATCAGGGATATTATTGAAGGCAAGGACTGCATGGTTGTGTAGGGAAGTAATACAGCTGGGAATGGTGCCAGGAAGGGAAGCAAGGCTTAATGGAAGGAGGAGAATGAAGTGAGCCTTGAGACCCAAGGCAGGGTTTATGAATGAGGGCGTTTATTCACACAAAAAGCCACCCATGTGAGTAACAATTGTTGGTGTTGTAGGCTGCTTTGAGCGATTTAAAAAAAAAAAAAAATGCAGCTGTAATGTGACTTCTGTTGTTTGTGTGTGTCATCTTACAGAATATTTTGGGAGGTGACTAGGGGCCAAACGGCTGCTGCTTAAAGTTATCATAATCCCTGTAAGCCTCACTGAGCCAAACCAGCAACTGTCAAGTGAGGATGATAACTATAGCTAGTGTGTTTGTGTCTCTGCTCTGATATTAGGGTAGAGAAAATGCATGCCGCTTTATTTTTTTCTCTGAGTAGTGTAGGGGTGGTTGTGGCTATAACACAGCACTGTCCATTTGGGTGTCTGTGCACGATGACATGAGGAACAAATTGCTTAGGCTCAGCAGATGTGTGGAAGACTGCAGCCTGCACTCTAACAATGGCCATGGGTGGTGTGTTTGGATTTAGGTGTTGCCTTGTGTGCCATATACTTCTTACTGCATGTAGTCTGCCAAACCTGTGCTTGAAATACACAACTTATTAAAAATACCTAGTGTTGTAAGGAAGCCACTATGACACCTGCCAACTTTGGCTCTTAAAGAGCTTGTCTTACTTGCCTGCCTTATTGTAGCTCTCTGTCCAGGAGACTGAAGTGTATTCAGATTTTATTTGGCTTGCTGTATCTGCTTTGAATAAATCTTCTCTTCTCCTTCCCCCCACCCCATCCCTTTACATATGCTGCAAAGCATAGTATAAAACGTATTAGCCAAGCAGTAGAAAAACCTTAGTAGTAGAAACAAGCAAGCGTACTCCTTTGTGCAGACTGATTTTGCTTCCAGCTCACACTGAGATGTGAACTCTGGTCTTCAGTTCATACAACAGAATGAATCCAGTATTTTCTGAACCATTTAAAATAGTCAGAGGATGTGGAGTTGTCTGTGGCATGTTAATAGTCCTTACTTCCAAGCACAAAAGCAGTTTAAAAAAAAAAAAATGGTACACAAAGAATTTTGGTTTGAGGGGTTTCATTATTATTCATCATGCAACTCTTTCACTTCATCCACTGAAGTACCAGTGCCAAACAAAAACAAAACTGCTTTAGCAAATCCTCAAATATTGAGAAACAAGCATGAGGTTTTGCAACACAGCCTAAAACTAAAGAAACGTTTCTACTCTGAGATTTACTTTATGAAGTTAAGCTCTTAGTTAATACAATTTGCAGTGATTTTGGTAGATACCTGAGGGTGTGGAATTAAAGTTGCAACTATGCCTATGGAGGTTAGTAGGACATGTAAAAGTGAACAGAATTTGAATCTTTTGAATCTTTTTTTCAGAAAAAAGTCCCCATTCATCATGTTTGAAATGAGGATTCTCTTCCATATTTGCTTTCATTCTACTTGGTTTACACAGTAATTTCTCTTCTGCTTCCCTATCCCTTCCCGAAAATATCCATTGCCAAAACTTATGTTAGAGGAGATTCAGAAACAGATACCTTAAAATGGGAAGGGCTCGAAGTTGGATGGTTATTTGAGTGAAACAGTACTTGGAGGGAACTTTCTGTTTTTGATTTCCTGGTATTCCTACTCCCTTGAGTGTTCAGGACAAGTAAGTGTTTGGTGAGCAGATGAGCAGAGAACATGCCTGAAGGTTCAAATCTATTCCACTATTCTTGATGTCGTGTCCCCCCCCCTGCCTTTTTTTTTCCCCCCCTAACGAAGCTTTGCATCTCTTCTGTCCCAGCAGGTGTGGAAGCTTGTAGGGAAAGAGTCCAGAGGAGGGATCGGGTAGCGTCTGTGTCTGTGGAAGGCGCTGTCTAAAAGCTGTGTGGTAGGGGAACCCTTCACTTTCTGCACTTTTTGACAAAAGCTTGGAAGGACGCTGATTTGCCCTTACAGTGGATGTCCACTGCTTCTGTCCTTGCAAAATCCTGCCTTCAGCAGCTCTTTCGCCACTCGCTTGAAATCCAGAAGAACCTGAAATAATGGCAACACTGGTCTTGGCCATGACCTATTAATGTGTGACCTATTGATGTGCAACCTGCACTGTAAGGCTGAGGGAGGGCACCCTCGTTATTTCTCCTCCTCCTTGAATGACTGATGTTTTTCATGAGCATAGGGTTAACCTTCAGTGAAAGCTTAACTCAGAACTTGGAAGTTGAATCTGAACTTACTTGGTTCTGAAAGATTCTTGAATTTTCAGCAGGGCTAGTTCTAGTATTTGTTTTGGAGGATCTTGTCAGACTCTTGAGGGCTGTGTAGGCAGATGCTGCTGCTTTTATTATTTGCCATGTCAAAATAAAAGTACTCACTGAAGCTGTTGGGGCAGAGGGGACAGGGAGGCAGGCATTTAGCTGTTCTTTTGGAAGAAAACATTCTGGAGCCCTGGGGCTCATGCTTATGATAAGTTGGCTTGGGAAGTAAATCATGGGGTTCAACTGCCGCGACCTCTTGCTCTTCAGGTCTGGGTGGAGACAAGGCCGGTACTGTTCTGAAGAGATGCATGGAGGATAAGCACACATTTAACTGGAAGCTCAAAGCATTTGGGTGGTTACTTTTGATTCCTTCAGAAAGAAGATACTGTTTCTGCAGAGCTCCACAAGGTTGGTGTGGGAGAGGATCAGGTCTGTCTCCATGTTTCCCGACAGTGAAAACTTCGCTGGGTAGCTACCCAGTGGAGAGTGAGCGTACTTGGGTTGGAGATCTGCTTGCTGTTCGTAGGAGTGCAGCACGACTTAGGGTGTCACCTGAGCGATGGAAGGCTGTGAATCTACAAGGGCTACAAGGTCTTGGAGGGGTAAAGCCAAGTGCAGAACAAAGCTGCTGTTCTGTGGGCAGCGGCTGTGAATAGCGTGTCACACGAGGAGTGCCAGCCAGTGGGCGCTGCTCGGACTAGTAAGCCTTGTGCCTAATGGTAGTGACAAGATGTGGTCCTTGCGTGGCTAGGTCAGACTTCATAGCATTTCTTCTGTTAATTAATTAGTCTGTTTCGGGTAGCACATGTTGGACTAGACACTTCCTGTTGTCCAGTCTGCTTTTCCGAATGTTGTGTGTGTTTTGCTGAGGTGTGGTCTTAGATATCTTCTGCCCCTGGCTAGCACTTGTGACAATGATTAACAGGGGACTTGCCAAAGGACCCCTTTGATGTCTCTTCCCTGCTCCTTCCCCCAGAGTCAGCTGAGCTGAATTACAGTAAGCTTTATAGTATGTACATGTACGTGTGTGTTTCCAGTGTACTGAAGCTTCCCTAATATTCTTTTTAGGGAAATGGGTGTATAATCCACAGTTCATTAAGTATCACTTCATGCTGAGGTCACTAGTGAGTAAATTCATCTGTCATGTCCTTCCAGCAGAAAGTACAATTTTATGGCTGAACAGAGTATTAGGGCTCGGAACAATGCAAGTGTTTTGCATGTATAATGCACTAAATATTTGGGCAATGTTTAAGCATTTGCGTAGCCCCATTGGGTTAAGCCTGTGCTTGAAAACTCGTGCCATGTACACAGGGCAAGGCATTTGGGGCTGCCAGCAGAAGCGTGGCTGCTGGGACAGTCGGGTAGCTCTCAGTTTAGTAGAAGCTACAGAACTCTTGATTCCAAATAAAATCTCTCGCAGCAGAATATGACCTAACCCAGGGTGCTGAATTGGAGGTGGTAGCTGGGGTGAATGTAACAGTCAAACCAGCTGCCATTTCCAACCATTAGATTTTTCTCCCGTCTTCACAGTAGGGATGACTAAGTGGGTCTCAGTGCCTTGACTTGTGCCTGGATGCATTTATTTGAAGGAATGGGAGACTGTTTCAGTGGGGAAATTTGACCCATGGGTGTGCCTTGGGCTTCACTATTTATCCAGTATGCGATCTTCCATGTGGCTGGTGGAGTAGTGACTCCACCAAAAAGTTCTGACTGTGCTTTGAGTGATGTCCCTGGACTTCATGACAAGTATCTCTTCAAACACAGCGGTTAGCTGATCTGTGGTGCCTGTGTGCTTTGAGATTTGCTGGCTAGTTCGTGAGGCAGTGAGGGAATTTTGGGGGACTGTATTTTTACTGTAGGCAGGAATACAAGCAAAAGCGTATGGGTGATGTAAAATACCTGTGCTGTGGTATCCCAAAAGACACCAAGGGGATGACCTCTGCTGACAAGGGGCTGAAAAATCAAAAGTTAATGCAAGGACACTTTAAACTTCTGGATAGGTATTTTTCTAGCATAAAAAGCCTTCAGTAATGATTAAAGCTAGCTACAGCATGGTTCCATCTCCCATGTTTGTGCTTAGCCGAGACAAGGAGGAGGTCTGTATTTAAAAGGGGAAGAAAAGACCTGCTGGCTTTGAGCTTGTTAGAATGAGAGATTTATTTTTAAGTCTACCTCTGCCATGCTAGCTGTATTTGTCCGTGTGACTCAAATGGCATCCACCAATTTAGATCTACTTAAGCATGAGTGACTTGGAATTAAAAATCTGTGGTAAAATGATAGACCTGTCAATGAATAAATAATGTTGATGTATGCTTATAGTTCTTAGAAATAATTCCTTAACCATATAATTGGATAGAGAGAAACTGAAAGGGTTGCTATTAGGAGTCTGAGTTTTTTTTCCATTTAAATTGGTAGGATTCAAAGAGAGCCCCCTAAATCTCTAGAGAGCTTTTCATGCTGAGATAGTGGTTTTTATTTTTATGTTTTTAAAATCTTGTCTTACTGGGAAAAACAAACAAACAAACAAAACCCTTATTCTATAGAATTCCAGCAAGCAAAAATAGGCAGATATGCAGGGCTACCAGGTAACAAGCATCATGGCAGCTCCAAGGCTTAGTTACTGCCAGCTGACTGAATCTGGCTTTAAATTAGAAACTTTGGAGGGGATAAGAAACAAGACAATGGCCGCAGGCACTTAAATAAACAAAATTATTTAAAAATATATATTATATGTATTCCTTGATCCATGCTCTATCTTGCTTATCCTGTTCATCTGTATGCTTTTGTGATCTCTGTTGTAATGGTATATTGTAAGCATCGTGTGGCAGCCTGGACCTCTCTCCATATTCAAGGCAGAGTGTGTTAACAAATAATGGGGTCTCTGCCCGTTTTCTTTAGGGTCTCTCGTTTCTCCAAACAAAAAGAAGTACCTGCTCTTCTTTGCACAGTAGGAAATCTTGTTCTGTGGGCATTTAAGATAGGTGGGAAGAGTAGGAGTGGAACTGTGCTCGAAGGTGTACCTTCACGGGAGGGAGTGACCATCGCAGTCCAGAGTGATGTTCTGGGTGTGAAATGTAAGCACACTGGCTCCTCCAGGATACCAACACTAATTTCTTTCTTTTTGTGTGTGTGTGTGTATGTGTGTGTGTTTATGTGTGTTTTTTTTACCCAGCCCCTTCTATGGAGAAGACTTTTACTGTGAAATTCCTCGGACCTTTCGCCATCTGTCATTTTATATTTTTGACAGAGATGTTTTTCGAAGGGATTCCATCATAGGTATGTGTTCATAAATTATTATTTTCATTATAGCATACTTCTCTTGGACTTTAACTATTAGATCATATATAGTTTTAAGAGTTTGGGTCTTGATATGACTGAAAATGACAGTGGTAAGTAATGCTCAGTATTTTCCTTTTTGTCAAATGACAAAAGTGCCTTCAGTATTACATATTACAAAGAAGGCTGGGAGATGAATGCTGTCTGTTATGACAGCAAATACAGATTGCAGTTTAATTGAAATAGGCAATGAAGCACCATTTAAATATTGGCAACATCCTTTGTCACTGTATATTTTTTAAATGCAAGGCCTTTTGGTACTCTCGGGCTCACTATAGTTACCTGCATGAAATACTGTTTAAACTCTGACTACTGTAATGACATGCAGAGTAATAGATACTGTTCATAGCTACTCACAGCACAATGATGACAGACCAATTTTATAAACAGTATTAAAGCAAGCTGTTGCTTACTCTGGGCAAGGCCTCTGTCAGATATTATTTGCCATGCATTTCACATGTGGCAAACTGCATGACACTCAATTTATCTCTTTAGGGATGAAAGTCTTGTAAAAACTTCCAGAAGTTTAATAGTTATCTTTGAGAGGAACAGTTTCCATTTTAAGTCATTTTAACTGTTTTTTGTTTTGTTTTTTTTTTTGTTGCATTTTTGTTTCTCATCTCTTAATTTTGACGAAAGTCATGTCTGACTGTCATTTTTTTTAAATTCCAATATAACATGTCTACAGGTATCAATTAGGTGTGTATATTTTGTCAGAATTGTAGTGAGGAAATTGTCTAATGTTGAGCAATAGTTTGTATAATGCTGTAAAATGCGTTATCTTAATGTGCATAAAGTGTTGGTGCTGATCTCTTCATATGTATCTTTATATTACCCTAGTATGTCATGGAGTCGCTAGCTTTTTCTTTAATTTTTGTTTTGTGTTTTACATACGAGCTAGGAGATTCTTTATGTACCTGAGCTCATCTGTGTAAAGAATCTAGCTTTTTTTTTTTTTTTCTCTAATTAAAAAAAATACCTACCTGGTCAAGGACATGGTTTTTGAGAACCTGGTAAGAGCCTTAGCTTTGATTTCTTCTTTTTGTGGATTTTGCATTTAACATTGCAGTGAGAATTTGACTTGTGGTTATATTCACTGCCCTGTGTCAGGGGTTGTAAAGGCTGATTCAAAGCTCAGTAAACTTAGTGGAAACTGCTTGAATTAACCTTCATTAAACAAATTTTTAAACAAGAAATTGTTCTGTTTTGTTTAATGTGTTAGACTGCTGTCAGGTATTCCATTCTTTTCAGATACATTGGGTTATTTTAAACTGAGGTTTTCTCTTTATTGTGTATCTTCATGCTTGTATGTATTTAAAAGAAGTAAATATACATTTCCCTCAAGTCACTAAAAAATGGTAATTATCAGGATTTTTAAGGACTTTCTTGTTTCCTGATCTGTCTATTTAGATTCTGCCGAATTTCCAAAGCAAAACTGACAGTTGAACCAAACTTACCAGTTGGTAGGTTGAATTATTTAAGCATTAGAATACCTTTTGCTTTAAATTGGAAAATTAAGAATGCTTAGTATGTTTCTTTCGAGCTTTTAACTTTTTCTTTTTTCTTGAGTTCAAGAAGTTCATGGAGTTGCATTTGCTCTTTTAGTCTGTTAAGCCAATCTGGAATTACAAGTGTTCAGAAATTTGTTTAGGTAAAATTCATGTTCCTTTCTGAGAAAGAGCGCAAGATACACAGTGAAAGATCTTAAAGGCAGAATTACAGGTAAATACAGTGCACTAACAGACAAAGCTGTGGGCCCATAGTGCTTTTTTTAGGAATCAAGGTACCATGAAATAATTCAGCTTTATCCTGCAGAACTATGTGGCAGCAACTTAAACTACCCATTCCTGAGAAAATGCTGTTGCACAACAAGAATTCACAGTTGTGTCCAGATACACGTGTACTCTGCAGAAGGAGTGTTCAGTAAAGCATTAGGGTGGAGGTGAGATCATTGAAAATTATGTTTAGCTCTGGCATATGCATCCTGGGAAGGAAGAAGGTCAGTATCTGATTTTTGAGTGAGCTTTTGGAAAGCTTTTTGGTCTCTCTGATCTCCAGTTTCCTTCTTGTAACATGCAAGCAATACCTTCTTTCTTTCAACTGCTCAGTTCTTCATTGTTGAAGTCACCTCATCTCATCTCCTGTGTGTCAGTTTTCTGCAGCTGCAGTGGCCTACGAACTGGCAGGCTGTGGACTGAGATTTTTCTTGCTAAGGGCTTTACACTGTCTTTTGGAACAGGGGTCTTTGAACACTTGACACAAGCCAGACCCATGAAATTGTCGATAGAGAAGTGCAAATTGTTTCCTTTTCTCCACGTTCCCGAAGTTCCTGTTTTAGTAATCAAGCCCTGACATTGGAGGAGAATTCTGCAGGAGCTGCTGGAGTAATCTCGTCTTAAAGCTTCTGAGAGCAGTTCGTGGAAGGAAAGACTTGCAGAAGATACAGAGGGGCCTTTGTTTGGATTCTTGAATGATTGATCAGGTGTTTTTTTTTTTTTTTTTTTTTCCCCACTACCTCTTCAGGAAAAGGAGGTAGTGTTCCTGCAATGTGTGATTTTTTTTTTTTCTTTTCAAGTTTTTTTTATTTATTTTTGTGTGCATTGCAGAATCCATATGTAGGGAGACTGATGTGTTACTCTGCTGACGTAGCACTAAAAGACGAAACTCCAGCATTAACAATCTGCATTGAGATTTTACAGTGCATATAGCTGTCATAGTCTGAGTCTTCCGTCTTCTTCCCCCTGTTTTCTCCTCTTTCCTTGTCACAGGCATATCTTGAAGAGCATTTCAAAGATGTGGAAGTGTTATAAACAGCTAAAAGTCAATGGAGAGAAGAAAAAATTCTAGAATTACTGTCGTCTTGTGATACTAATTCTGTAAATTTTGTTTGTAATTGGAAAATGTTCTGGAAAGAGAGCAGAGCTCTGGAGTAACTGCATGTGGTTATTTTCAGTAATTTCTATTGAACAGGAATCAGCAGCGGCAAAGCTAAGCAGTGGATTTTTTTTTTTCATGACAGGAACTCTTTCACAGGAACAAAGTGTGTAACATTTAAAAGGAATAGCTGCCCTATATGTATCTTAGTCCTAAGAGACCTTTTCTTGAAGAGGCTTGAGCAAGGGAGGTTAGGAAGAGTTCCCTACTTGAAGTTTGGTTAGCGTAGTGCTAGAATAAGCTCTTTTCCACTGAACCGCTGAATTCTGCAAATAGGGGCCCTTTGTTTGCATTACAGAGATTGCTTGTTACATTATGTCATCATGAGACACTTCTGCTGAAGAAAATGTGGTTACCCGTGCTCATCCAGCAGTGAACTTTCTCAGAGAAGGGAACTGGGGGTTGTGTCTTCCATCCAGGCAGACTAATTTTAAGTTCAGATGTTACTGAGCTCGTGAATTTGCCTGTGTTTCCTGTGTGATATGGTACATTTAAGACATCTGTTTGCATTGTTTGTTTGGCTGGTTTTGAGGGGGTTTCGAGAGAGAAAGAGAGAGAACAGAGTGCATGTGTGTTAAAGTGGTGAGAATTTGACAAGTAGGTATTTATTTGAAGATGGATGGCTAGCAAAGTTCCTTTTGAATCACTATTTAGTATTGCCAGAACTTTCTCTTGATGTTGTAATATTGATTTCCAGGTTGACTGGATCTCAGAGTAAGCATGTTCTTATTTATTCAAATATGAAGTACAAGTTTGTGATGGTAAAAAACCATCTGAAACGCAACTCAATGTGCAACAGATGAGAATATTCAAGCCACCAAAAACGGAAGGAGTGGGGGCGAGAAAATGAAAAACAAGAACCCCCTGAAACCTCTGATAGAAACTTCCGAGGAGAACCAAGCAAATTCAGAAACTGGAACACATGTGTAGCAGATATGTTTTTGGAACATACTGTAGTGTTTTGGCATACAGGATGGGAGGATTGTTCAGATAAAGATATCTTTTGAATTTGCATGTTTGTTACATTCGCATTTTCCAAGTGATAACCTGCTAAGTCATGTAGGATTTTGTTAGCTAGACATACAGCTCTGGAACAACCATACAGCTCTTCCAATGTCTTGGAAGAATCTTGGATGCCAGCTGAGATGCAAATATAATGAAGAAATGCACATCTCAGTGGATCTGAAATATGATTCATCTTTTTTAGATAAAATGTGAAGTACACAGTTACTGTGGAAATAAACTAGTCATAAGTTGTCCATTGATAACGTCTGCCTTGACTGTTACTGGCTGGAATTTAATATACTGATTTATACAGTATGTTGAGATGCTTTGAGTAGGAAATGTACTACTGACGGTAATGGCAAATTCAATTTCAATTTAGATATTCTTTTTGTTTGTTTCCAAATTATCAAGTAGGAATAATAGGCCAATTTAATCGAACATGTGTCTGTATAATAAATAGGATAGCTATTTCCATCTAGTCATTACAAGGAGAAACACGTTGAGGAGATGGCATTGACTTGAAAAACTGGCAATTGGTGCCCCTTAAGTAGTAATGGGAAAACAAGATATCACTGTGTGGAAGCAGCAGAAGGAGTATTAGTAATGCTGCTAAATAAAGCAAATGTAAATATGTGTTCTTTAACAATTATGTTTTGAGTTCTTGATTGGGGCTTTTTAGAAGTGTTAGATGAGACTATAAATGCAGCAAGCTGTGCCAATACATTGGGACAGAAGGCTTTTCTCATCCGTTAATAATTGAGCTAGATTTACTGAAGAAAACCATCTCCATGCTGTGCCCTGAGCTGGTATTCTCCTAAGTGTGTAATGAACAGTTCAGGGTTGCAAGGCTGTGACCTCGAATATATAGATCAGTTAAAAACAGGAAGTGTGCCACACCAAGTTGTTTAACACTGCACTGAAAGCATAGTTAATATTATATGGCCTTCAGGTGACAGGTACACAATTATTTATCCTCTACTTAAATCACAAATCACGTGCCCCTGCCCCCCAGCACTTCATTTGTTTTGGTAACAGATGCATGTAACTGACTTTCTAACATCTATATCAAGCATGATCCTGAACAGAATAAAATGGATCTTCTATGAAGCTCTGGGCAGAAGAAGTAAATTTACTGTATCAAATCTTGGCCCTCTTACTGCACTGGGGAGTAAGAACTTTCTTTCATAAGTCTGCGTTACTCCTGACTGGGGGGTTTGCAGTCCTGATAGGTGGTGGAATGGTACTGAAAGAAACGTGGATGCCACATGCCTAAGCCCTTCAATGAAGGGGCAGATGGACAGTGAGGAGAAGACTAGTAAGTCATGCGGTTAATGACATTTTCTATAACTCACTGCTGTAGGTCACCTTTATAGGGGTTATTAGGTGTGCTGTACAATAAATTGAAACTCTTGAGGCCACTGTATCCTGTCAGGTTGTAATTGTTTTCCTGCTTAATACTAGATGAGCTGAAGCAAATAAGGCAATAGAGCAAATTTGCCTGCAGAGTTGATTAAACTTAGCTGCTCTGGACTAAATTAGATGAAACCAAATCGTAGCTCACAGACATTCTCACAGAATGAAAACACCCTGGAATTGAAAATTGTTTGAGGTGACTGTACCTTTGTTAATGAGTACTTCCAAAGCTGAGGAAGTGTGTTCGTGGAGTTGCCACCATTTATTACCAAAGGTCCGAGCAAACCATCTACTGTTATTAGGTAATTGTTGCCAAATGGAGCTGAAACATCACTATTTCATGATTTAATTAAAGGAAAATTGAAAAAGAATGTTCCCTGCTAAACTATGCTTCTTGCTAGGTAAGTGGAGGAAAGATCTTCAAATAGAACACAAAGTAGAGATCAATACTGTAATAGAAAACTGTATTCCTCTATTTCCTCCACCCCTAACTGTGGCTTAGGCAGAAGTCAAAACTTGGTTTACTGTTTCCGTGGAGTACTGTTGGATGACATGGGAATGATATCTACTCAGTATGGTATAAATATAGCTACTAATGAAATAAAGGAAACAGATGACTGTGTCCCACAATGACAAGTCTTGAGAAGCTATAAACTAGAATTATCCTGAGAAGATTCTCTACAGATGCACAGAGAGACTAAAATAAATACTTTCTGCACAGAATAATTTGTTAGGGTGCACTCACAATATGTTTTAAGATAACAGATGATCACAAAAGCAGGAAAACAAAGCTGAGCTTTCAAAAATACATATTTTTCCTTTTTCCTCCTACAAGTACACATATTATAAACAAAACTACTAAGCATAATGTGCTAGAACCTTGACTGTCCTTTTACACAGCCCCCATCCTTACCAAATGGCAGTGTTAATAATGTCTGTATTTGGGATATCATCTGCTATAGTTTGAGCTGGGTTTGCTGTATTTTCTTCATTACTTGACTCATCTCCAAACCAGAAGACGGTAAGCAGTCTGTTGGGTTTGTGTCTTCTCTCGGACTAAGAGAAGACTGGGACTATGAAGGTAATGCAATAACAGTGGCTGCTGGTGGCCGTACCTGGAACGGGCTGATGATAGAGGGAATGGTTGTCCAGTGCAGGCAGCATGCTCAGAGGGTTGAGTGCCTGCTGGAACGCATGGGATGAGCCATGAGCTAGCCACACCACCTTTCTCAAATGTAGGTACATTTAAAGGACCCAGATAGAAGCTAGCAGAGAGCTGATACCAAAGGTGTGGTTATGTAGGTGGTTTTTTTGTTTTTGTTTTTTTTTAATGGGGAGGGAGAGTAGAAATTGCAATATAAGTCAGGAGAGATCTTCAGGGTTGTGGCCAGCAAAACTAACATGATAGAGGATAGTCCACGCAGAGCAGCACCTTGCTTCTTTTAAGGTTAGAAACTATGTTTTAATTCTTCTTTGCCTTATTATTCAAGATAAATCTCAAGAAGGGGAAAAGTGGATGCTGGAAGTGATATATTCTTATATTTGCACTAGTTATTCAAAAACCAGATGAAACTGGGGTTATGAGTATAGTACACCTCAGTCCGCTATGTAGGATGCACCACTGCTGTGCTGGGAAGCATTCTGCCATTGTCACCACTGATTCTTACCAATGGCAGCAGATGGTCTGGTAGTGCTTGTGCTTCATGGTACACCGCACAGCAGCCAGGAAGGAGCCATTCTGCTTCTTCTAAGCCTCTGAGGCCTTCTGATGCCCCTGATTCCCATCGTTTTCTTTCTAATCCTCAACTAGGGAGTTGGCTTGTTTCAGTCTTTTTCCATGTTGTGGGAGGGGTAAGCAGATTAATGCTGTTCTTGAACAAGGCAGGCATCTGCCCCTGTTTGTCTTGGAAAGTTTCTGTTGTTGTATTTGGTGACAAATAATCTTTCATGTGGATAATTACAAAATTCCACATAGTCTGGAACAGTAGCAGTGCTTGGTTGGAGATTTCAAGGTGATGGGAGTCTCATAAGCCTTTCAGAGCCTAAAATGTTAGTTAAAATCAGTTCTGATTTGTCCTTAGTCTTTCTAGCTACTGAAAGTGATTCTCCTTGTGCACCTTCGTATCAATTATTTTAAATGAATTCAGTGATATAGTGGATCTGTGCACTTACTATGCTAGCACAATGCAACTTCTGATCTGGCCTCCACGACCTCATACTGCCTGATACTGCAGCACACAGGAGGCAAAGTAGTTTCTGCTCAGAGCTGAGAGAAGACTGAATTAATTAGGCATTTGGGACCTTTTAACATGAGACTCGGACCTAACCCTTTGCTATAAATTATATATGTAATTAACAATACTGCAGCCAGTGTTAATGGAGGATGCTGTATTAAAAATTATTGCATTTTATTGCTTCAGCTCACTTGGAGCCATATGCAAAGTTTCATCGTTTTCAATGTGTAAGTGTCCCAAGATAATTTAAAGAGAAGATTCTGGAGCTCCTGAAATGCTATTTTTACAGGGTTCTGTAAAAATAAATGTCAGGTGGTTTTTCAAGTAGAGCCTTGTGCCCTTTTAAAATGATGAATTCCAGTCCTATTGCTGCCTGACTTCTTTTTCTGCAAAGGAATGTATCTTTTATTAGTCTATGAGCCGACATAAATTTTCAGATCCCTCAGCTGTGCGGCAAACACTCTACAAACCAGCAAATGAACATTAAAAGGTGACGTGTAATCCTCAAGCTAGTGCCTAGTCCTTTCGTCCCCAACAGGTAGCCCAGAGAGGAGATAGCTGTGACTGGATGGAGAGCGCCAGAGGCGAGTTATGAACTCTGCAATAGTCTTTGTATGGAAATGTTAAGCTCTGAAGCTCATACATGTCCAAGGACAAGCTGATGGCCTCCATTGGCTCACCTTGGAGGAGCATTGAAAGTCCACTGATGGACAGGCATGGAGGGTGCGGCATTCTCACAGCACCTCAAGTGGTGAGGCCAGAAATCTGTACCCGTCTCTGCTGTGTATTTCTGCCTCTGTGCCCAAATTACTGACCTTCTGCCATCTCCTGCCTTCCCGCTGTGGCAATGTGACTGAGTGGGGAAGCTGTCAAACAGGTCAGTTGAAATGATCTGTGTTAAAAATGAAAACAACACCCACACATGACCCCTGAAACGTACTTCCTCCTCCCTTCTCCTCCTCCAGAATGTTTATTTTAATTGTTTGGCGTTTTTAAAGTTGAATCTGTTTCCTCAACAGTTTTGGTACAGCATGCCACAGGGACAGAGGTGCACAGGTGGGAAAAGCAGGGGTCTTTGCACCCTTAGGAGCATAAGGGCCCTGGGTGGTAACTTCATTCACCCGTGCACTGGCCCTGTGTTTGGTAGAACAGGTTGCTGGCGGTTTGGTTTCTCCCTAAGGAGAGATTCACAGAAGGAGGGGGTCAGGTGCGGCATGTCACATCTTTGTTTTGAATGTGGGGTTTAGGATTTAAATATGCTGGTGAAGGTCTATTCAGTGTGAATTTGGGGGATATAGGGAAAACACTGTCATGTGGGTGAAAAACACGCGGAAGTGTGTGTGGATTGTCCCACACTCCTCCAGCCTGAGGTCCTGATGAATGTCTGACGTGGAAAGTGAATTAGTTCAGATGAGAAGAATGCTTTTTACCTAATCTTTGCTGGTCTTACTGCTGAGCAGATTACTTACTTTTAAAACCATATAACTTAACTATATTTTGAAATAACACCCTATATCACTCAGCATGCTCTTCTGTTTCCCACCTCCTCCCATACAGTGTCTAAAACCTTAAACTAACAGAGCTGGGCTTTCCGCAGCCTTGGGTGGCTCTGAGGAAACCAGCATTAGTGGCCGATTGCCTCAGAGACGAGCTCTGGAGTCGGGCACTGCTGTCTGGCGGCAGCCCAGGTTCTGAGGAGGAGCACCGTGCAGTAGGGTTGAGCTGGGAGGGTGCTGAAGAATCTCAGAGAAGTCCTCTAAATGAGTGGCGGTAAACCTTTTCCACCTCTGACATCAGGTTTATATTCAAGGAGAACTGTAGGCCTTTACCACGCAGTGTCAGTTGAAATGGCAGGTGCTGGCAGCGTGTGCTCATTGGCTTAGAGTTAACCCAGTTCTTCCAAGCCTAGAAGTTGTTTGAGCCACTGCTGGTCAGCTGGAGGCAGAGCATGGCCGCAGGGAAGAGGGCAGGGCCCGGCCACGCCCAGCGCCTGCGCCCAGCGCCTGCGCCCTGCCTGAGAGGGCCTTGTGGTGCAGGAGCGTGGTTTGGGTGGGCATATGGACATGGCCCCTGCAGGCTGGGAGTTACAGACAGAAATTCTGCAGGCCGCTGCCATACACAGAGACTCATTTAACAGTAGTATACTTTTATATATGTTTAGACTAGCTGAAGTGTAGGCCATTTCTTTACTCCCACCAACACACACTTTTTTTTTCCCACTAGATTTTTCTTTGTGGATCACTTGGTATACAGCAAAAAACCCTGGATCCCAGCCAGCCTGGTCAATAAGTTTCACTCATTAATAAGAATTGCTTGTGTGCAGAGCAAACAGTGCTGTTCAAACAGTTTCCTAATCAAAACAGTCGTGCCACCACGTTAACCCTCTTGGAGCTGGAGGCGTATATTGCTGTCTCCAAACATTAATGCTGCAATTACCTCCTGATTATGCAGTCAGACCTGGCTGGGTTGGTTTTGCAGTCCTGGATTTAGAGAGCAGTGGGACAGTGGTTAACACCTTTTTTGCAATATAAAGGTGCTGATGTTGCCGAAATTGTCCTTCGGCTTTCCACAAGGAATGTTGCTGCGAGGGAGGTGACTGAATGAAAGTGATTGAAAGATGCAGGCGACACAGTCTGTGGTGTGTGTTACCTTGCAGTCGGGCGGAGGATTTCTGCAAGAGATTAAAGGGTACAGCAAGCAGTGAAAGTAAACAATTTCAGATAAGGTCCACAGCAATTATTGGAAGGTCATGCATTTAAATGTATTCCTGTGACAAAATGTTTTAGAGAAACTAGGCTGCCCACATACTGCTGCGGTTTGGAGAATAAAAGCAGTAGCTGTGAAAATACCTAGCCATCAATACAGAGGTTCTCAGCAGCATAACTTCATGTCTTCTATTCAGCACAGTTCAAATGTCTTCTTTACTCTTTCTGCCGTATTACATTGTAGGTTTGTGTAATTTAATTATTATTTTTCTAAGAAGTTTCAATCACTAGCTCTGCATATCCAGTGACGAGCCTGGCAATGAATCTGCTACATTAATCTCTAGCTTAATGCTTGCCAGGAGGTGGATCTGATAATCTCCAAAGGACAAGAAGGGGGAGAAGAACACTGAGGGCAGAGGGAGCAAGACTTGGGAGCGGTGGGTCAGAAGTGCCGCGGAAGCCAGAGCAGAAACCGTGACAGATGCTGCAGAGGGCAGCTGTGGAAGGATGGCAGAGCTGTTCAGAAACTGGGACTGGAAGTCTGGAAGCTGTCACCAGAAGCAGCCTGAGGGTGACAGAAGAATGCAGCGGCAGCTGCTGCAGAGTGCATAGGAGCAGCAGAAGGAAGGGCTGGGGGAGCCCTCCAAGCACAGCTAAAGGCAAAGGCCAGAATTTCAGGGGACAGAGGGGTGTCATGCTAAACATACTATTGGGACTTCAAGAAACTAGGTTGCAGAAGGGAAAATGCTTTGTGTTTGCAATTTTCATAGTTCATCACGTGAATATTTTCGTAAATATATTCTACTAACATTTGCTGAGGTAATGTGTTAATGACCCCTGGCCAAACTTCATGGATTTGGGGAGCCTTGGAAATCCGTCTTCTACTAAGACTGTTTCAGTCATATTTTGTCCAGCAGGATTTGGTTAAAGAAAGTTGGTATTTCTGTAGCGATGCAGTGGTTGTGAACTGTAGGCGAGCAACTCAAGCAGAAAAGTGCGTTACCAAACCACGCTGGTGAAAAGCGGCTTTCTTGAGCCTCACGACCGTTTCTGGCTGTCCTGGATTCTTTCATTTTGAACATGCTGCTTTCCTCAGTGCCTGGGGAACCACCCAGCCCAAAGCTGCTTTCAGCGGAGCACGTGATCCTCAGGCATGCCATGCTCCGCTTTGTATATACAAAGAAAGAAGCTTGGAAAAAGTTTCGTTATCCCTTGGAGAGTGCTTTACATAACGCCCGAGAGGCTGGCAAGATGAAAGTTTCAGCTTTACATACATATTAGCCCCTAGCATGCATGTACATTAGTTCACAGCATGGATCTGGCTGCTGTTTCCATAACTACCAAAAAAGCTAATTGGGTGGAGATAAGGGGGTTTTAAAAAGGTTGGGGAAAAACTCTACAGTGTTTTCTGTTTAAACAGTTAGAGGTGGTACGTGAATGGTAGCACTTGGATGGCTCTGGGCTATGGGATACGAACTCTGCGAGGCTGGAGTGAGCGCAGTCGGCAGAACTTTTACCATTTAGAGTGGCAAAGAGACCGGACCTCAAAACGCAGATCCGAGAATCAGCTATGACTTGACATCTCTAGTTGCTGCACCTCTCCTACGAAAGTATAATGAAGAGCCTCATCCTGAAATGTTGTTTGCAATAACCCCATGCTTGGAACTTTCTTTTGGGATTGCTATAGGCATCTGCCTCAAACATCTGAAACAAACAACTTCCCCTTGCTCCCAACAACTTTCAGGCTTTTCCCACCACAAGTTTAACTGTCACGTTATGTCGAAGAAGTAATAGTGGTATTTTTACTATAAGCATACTTGCGAACTCATCCACGCAGCTCAGTGCTTCAGTCTGTTGAGTGAGTATGATGTTAGGAATTTTAAAGTCTTTCACAACATGAAGTGGAAAAAAGCTGTTCATCAGAAAGAATTATGTATTGTGTTTGAGGAAAAAAAAAAAGTATGCCCTGAAGAAATCTTTCCTTTCTCTGAAGCCTTTCTCGAGTATGATAGTTCTTTAATCATTGTTTTAAAACCTGTTTTTGATGGAAATGTACTTTGGGGGAGCTATAGCATGTCTTAAACTGTGCTTCTGGTTTGTTTTATTTCCAGGAAAGGTAGCTATACAGAAAGAAGATCTGCAGAAGTATCATAACAGAGACACCTGGTTTCAACTCCAGCATGTTGATGCTGATTCAGAAGTACAGGTGAGATTACCTTGGCAAAGGAGCGTTTGTAACAGTGCCATGGTAGCTTCATGGGTTCTATGGCCTGAGCACAGATGTGTTGCATTCCAGCAAAAGGGAAATATTGCTCAGCAGTACGCTTTAGGTTTCATTGGTATTTGCAGTTCGTGTGGGGTGTCTGTGTGTAGGGTGAATTATGAGTGTGCTTAAGTCAACGGGGCCAGGATTCTGCCCACAGAAATAATTAAAACTACGTGAATTACCAGGGTCACTGATGCAAGGAGGGGTGTGGTTGTCTGCTAGGTATCAAATAACTTCAAAACTCTATAAATAACTGTTGATTCATCAGGGAGCTGAACCAGCTTGAAAATAGTATCTGTGCAGGTACTGTCTTAAATAATTACTTAGGCAGGTTGTCACAGGAATGGCAACAAGTACATTTCGGACAAAAAGAAAACCAGCAACACTCCTTGCCAGATTTCTAGGCCCTGCTCCAAGCCATGGGAATGTTAATGATAGTATCACTTGAGCTCCATTTAGGGTTTGGTACTTTGCAGATTTTGGTGCACAGTGTGACTCTTCTTTTTTTCTACTTAGCCTGTTTTGAAGCAGATTCTAATTTCTATTACAGTGTTAGGTCTTGTGAAAACAGTCATTATAACAAAACAAGAAATTAAAATGATGGAGCACGACATCAAGTGAATATAAATCAGTTACTTAACTGACTTTTTTTTTTCTATTTAATAAATAAATAAATAAACTCTTTTGAACCACAGTATTGCTTAGGAGCTCAGACATTGCCCTGTGCAACAGTGCCCAATAAATTCAGGGGGAAATGCTGCTTAGGTAACTGTGGTAGGGTTAGAAATAATGTATTGGCTTTTCAGTCTGCAAGCAAGTCTGCCCATACTAGGTCAGAAAATGACACTTACATTGCACATCCATTCCGTTATGTAGTGTGGTTATGTATAGTGAAGCATATGTGAAAATATATTCAAGACTAGGTTTTTCTTTTATTTGGAGTGACAAATAGTGTACTGTCGTGCGTGTGATGCAAAGAAAGCCTCATGACAGCCTGTTCAGTCCGTAACATACTCTCATAAAGTATTGATCCTCTTTAATGCCACGTTCTGATGCCAATAGTGATGGAAAGGCTTTTAACAGCCTTTTAACATTGAAGTCTATTGTGTTTACCCTTGTCTCCCTTTCTTCTTACCCTAAGGCCTCTTATGACAGTGACTTTAAAACAGTAGATGTAGTGTTTATTTCCTGCAGGATATGAAAACTTTCCCTTTATAATTTATCAGTCGAAGAAGGCCAATATTTGGATAAGCTTCTGCATAGTTTATTTTGGTATATTTACACAGAGGGAGCTTGTGGAAGCTTTTTAGACCCAGGGTACTTTCTAGGACAGCACTGGTAATTCAGGCTGTGAACTGAAAGGTTTGTAAACAGCTCTACCTTTTTGGAGAGATGAGGAGCACAATGTTTGCTCAAAAGCATGTTCTCTGTTTGTAATTGTACAGTTTATCACTTCCACTGTTTGTATCTTTACAAGAGCACAACAGTTAAAAGCTGTTTCTGGGCTACATGATAAACATTTACTACAGCTAGTATAAATATGATTTTAACTATTTACTTAAATGTTCCATAGTCTTTATATTAAACAGTTTGTACGAGGGCTTTGTGTTTTCCATAATAGTGGGAGCAGATGGGTAAATATCTTGTAGGAATTCTTATGCATGGGAAGATAGCCAAATGAAAGAGTATTTTTGTTTGTGTTTTTTATACTCGTGGTATCTCAGTTGTATCTTTTTTCTAAACATTTACTTTTTCATTCATAAGAGCAAAAAGAGTATTTGTAATGAAAAGTGTGCAATGTTACTCGGTTTTCCTCCAATTTTAGGAAATCATTTGAGACATTTCAAGTGGTTAACATTTGCAATGAATCATGAAATACTAATAATCAAAAAGCGATTTTCAAGTGTCAGCTATCAGTTTATCATTCTAGCAGTTATCCTCATTGGCCACATATCTAGTGGATTAAGCATTGAGCCATGTGCCAGGGAATGCCTTCATTCTTCAGTTTTTGTCAGTCAGTGGCCTTAATACTATTTTCCATGTCATAAATACTATTTTCCATGTCATAGAGCACTTTATGTCTTTTTAGTTATGCATCAGAGCACTGCATTGAGGCAAGCTACTGTCACTACTGTCACTCCCACACTTGGAATAGAGTGAGAAATAAGTGTCAAAGAGAATGTGACTTGCTCTGGCTTCTAATTCTTTCTAATCATTATGCCACGACATGAAAGAAACTGGGCGACAGTATTAAGCCCATACAGAACTGTTGGTTACCATATGCAAAGCCTGAAAATATTCAGGTTTTAAGGAGACTAACCAGAGCAGTCGAAAATTACCAACCAGCTTAAAATCAGTGGATTATTGAAATATTAATGAAATATTAATGATCTTGGGTGCCTTGGTTCCCAGATGCCCAGTTCTGGGATAGAGTTGGCCTTATTTTTGAGAACAGAAGGATTGACTTGAAATTATGGATAATAACATTTCTGATGCAAGAATTGGTATTTTTAGCTGGCTATCTGCATTTTAATGTGTATAATTAAAATTTTGTTATTGACGTGGTTTGGACTTCATTTCTGTGAGTTTCAGAAATGGCACAAATTTTCAAATGGAAATACTGTTCTCATATATAGAGAGGGACTAGTGTGTGATGTGAAGATTATTCTCTTCTTTGTAAATGCAAAACAGTAAAAATGTAGAATTCTAGTGTTAATGGAAGTTGAGTGCATTTCTTAATATTTTTGTGCTATTTTCTCAAATTTTATCCAGAAGCTACAACTAATTATTCTGATGCCGTAATCAAAATATAAGTGGTAATGTATAACACCATCAGACATAGTTGCTGAGAAGTTTAGCTTGAGGCTTTGCATTCAGTCTTATGGTTTTCCAACACTGCTAATTGTTACTGGCTTATAAAGATGTTTTGTATTGTCAGGAGTGCAAGCTGAGACTGTGACTTGATAAACTTTATTGTAAATAAAAACGTTACTGACAACAGGACTATGTTAATCATCAACCTGCACAGCTATGAGCATTGTTGTTGGATGCTTTAATGCCACATTTTGGGTAGGTGTGTAACAACAGCCCCCGGAACACAGCGGTGTGTAGTTCAGCAGTGGACAGTAGTTGCACCTTGGGGTCAACAGGCTTTTATTCTGTTGGTAAACCAATGCCCCCACAGCTTACTGGCTGGTTTTGCTTTTGATAGTTTTATAAGACTGTATTGGGTCTTCTGCTGTAGTCCTGACAGCACATATTCCACATGCAATTTAGATATAATCTGGGTGATAAGACTGTTCTACTGTAAGTGGTTTAAGTTCAAGCTGCTTTGTGGAGAACAAATTATTAAACTTCAGCAAAATTATATTTGTTTGGCATACAAATATGAAATTACATGATTTCTGAACATTTACTTTTTAAATACACTAAAACATGTTAAATGCTGTCTGGAAGATTTATTATACAAAGTGCAGAATGAAACTTGACAGGAGCTGTTAAATGCATAATTCATGGCTTACCTTTCCATACTGGAAAACTTGTTCTGAAAGTATGAAGCTGTAACCAGGTGGGTTTGTGCAAATTTAGCTAAAGGAGTTTTAAGTTCCCATCTTCTGATGGAGCCTGCTGGCTCCTCAATGGGATGTTACCATGCCCATTCTCTGACAGTACAAGTGCTCAAATATGTCAGTGGAAAATAAAGCAGCACTTGAACCATTACCGAAAATGTTCATAGTCTGTCTCAGTGCAAAAATTAAAGCAATCAGGCAGCCTCAGCTGAGGGTAGAGGGATTAGCAACAGAAGACAGAACTTGCTCATCTGTTTGAACTCAGTAAGAGCACGATCTTGCACACTTTCCATAGGATGCATCTCTTTTCCACTAGTCATTTGTCTTTCTGGATTTGCTGTTTTCTCATTCGCACGCTTTTTGAGAACTGGAAGCAAAAATTGCTGTGCTGCTGTGTGTACATCACTCTTGATCCACAAATGATTGCCTTTCCTCCACATGCAGAAGTTTATTTGACAATAACTGATTCAGCTATTTGCCTGGGGCGGTAGATGACAGGTGCTCCCAGTGGTCCATATGTTCTCAGTGGAGTCTCAGCCCAAGTGCACATCCAACCTTTTAAAAGGCCTTTTCTGGTTTTGAGCATTTTCATTTTTTTCACAGCAACTTCAGCCCTTCATAGTGAAGTCTGTTTTGTGGAGCTCAAGCTTTGCAACCCAGATACCCTCTGTGTGCTTGTAATCAGTGAATGGTTAAAGATCCAGAGACATTCTGATTAATATCAAAATGCTCGAGCATATTCCAAACCATGTCGTCTGTATATGCCAAAAAGGGGGAGAAGTGCAAGGAGAGTTGTATTCTGCTTTCCTGTGCAGGCTGTTGCTTTAAAAAGTTCCCATTTTCAAGTGTCCTTTGCATTGCTTCCTCCACAGCAGTGACAAATGTAAAATGGTCATGTTCTCTCGCAACTGAGTTCTCAGTATTAAATGACAGAGAGCTTTTCCAAAGCCAGCCATGCTCAAAGTCTTATGTAAAATTCATTTCTGGGGGAGTGGGGCAAAAAAACCCTGACATAAAAACTTGAAAATTGCTCATTTCCCCTTCCTTCTTGTAAGAACTTCGATGTGTCTAAAACATACCTATTTAGCTATCAACTTAAATATATATAATATATATTATATATAAAAATATATATATTTAAGTACTTATATTTAAGTATATATTATATATATATATTTATATATATATATGTAAAAGGGCAGATAACCAATGATGAGGAAGCAGATTGTCTCACGTTTTAACCTTCTGTATTCAAAGCTGTGTGTGAAAAATTTACTGATGTTAAGAAATACTTTCTTCAGACACCCAAATCCCTTCCTTCTTCTTCTACCACATTAGCATTTTGCTTACACAAGCCTTTGACTATTGTTGGTGAAGCGTGCCTGTTCCCGAGTGGGGAGTGATATGTCAGTTGGTGGGCCATACATCGTTAGTGGAAAACATGTGTGCAGTTATGTTTAGAGAGTACACCTACAATCCTTTTGTCACGCTGGAAATCACTAATGGCTCTGAAATGCTTTCTGTATTTTAGCTAGAAGAACATATTCAAGGCGTTCTGTGCTGCTCAGAAAAACTCTACTCCTTTGTCAGCACCTTCCACATTGAATGCAGTATCTGTATTCCATGCGTCAGGCTTCATGAATGAAATCCTGGCCTTGCCAGGGTGGGAGGTTTGCCATGACTTCAGCAGAGCCAGGATTTCACCACAAGCTTTTGAATTAGCTCTACTCAATTCAGTCCTGTTTGACAGAGAAGTTTATCCCAGATTTTCAGAGGAAGCTGGAAATGTGTTGCTCTGTTATTTTCTTTTGCCCTGCGTTCATAATATTGTGGAAGTTGCCATGGTCGTTCCCATATCTGTCTGCTTCCTGTTCTATAAAAAGCATTGATTTATATACATGTGGAGCAAACTGTACCGAACTTGAACGGCTCTGATGTTAATTGTTACTTTTCTTAACTGTATGTGTTTAAAGATAAAATATGTCTAAAGATAAAATATGTCAACAAATTGTCTTTAGGAGCAGCTATATAGTGTGATATCACTCCAGTGAATGATAGAAATATCTGCTCTGTTAAACAGCTAAGAGCATTGCTTGCCCACTGTCCACCTCTGTCATTAACTATGTTTGTGTAGGTATTTAAATGCTTCTAACATGAAGATGAGTCACTGACACATTTTGTGTAACCCGCTGTAAGCATGGCTATATGCAAATTTTCAAAAGAAGAAGCTGCTTCCAGGTTTGGTATCAGCTTTCCACCACATACAGGAAATAAATGGGTGTTACCCTCTTTTTTTTTTATGAACAGTGGCTTTTAGGTTTCCCTCTTTTAGTTGTTTTGAAAAGATATGAAATCTCTGTTTTGATAGAGTGCGAAGATTCTCAAGGCTACGTGTCTACCGATAAAATTATTTCAGAGAACCGAACCATGTGTAAACACTGGTAAATGTTTCATAATAATGTTTTGTGATCTTCAAAAAGACTAGTTACTGACCAGATCCTGCTTTGTGGCAAGACTTCCTCCCCGTGTGAATGTAAGAGCACTGCATTCAGACTTATCAGCAGAGAGGGGTGAGATGGTCTGTCTGGTTTTGGTCTGTTACTTCTAAAAAGCTAGCCTGAAGCATAGCAGCTAGTAAAGAGCACCTACTGCTGAATAATAAATTCACATTGTTTCAGAATAACATACCTGGGTTCTCCATTTGCAGAACACAGTTTGTCTGGGGAAACTAAAGCCAGGTGGCTAATGTCCACATTGTTCATCAGATCAAAGTATTTGAGAGGAAAGCATGACTAATGACAAGGATTTTGATGATACCGATGTCCTCTTCCTTCAGAGAAACGGGAAGGTTAACACCATGCCGTTTCAAGATGCTTTGTGTGCTACTGAGTGCTTCTGACAAACTTGCATTTGTTAGTTTGCACATATGGAGACTGAGCAGACATCAGTTGTGCTTTGCCTGGCACTTATGAACCCATACAGTGTTCATTAGAGCAACAGCACAGGTTATAGTCTCTCTGCAGAGCTAAGTTCTTCCCAGGCTCCTTTCTGCAGGCTGCTTTCACTGAAATGTTAAACTGTTATTCCTGTAGGGAGGGAAAGTAAATCAACATCACAGGGGGTATCGCAGTCCTAAATTTACGAGATTCCAGACTAATGAGATGCTGGTATTGGTCATGGGCTGTGGTTCACGTCACCTGCCTCGCCTGGCCCTCTCCCACAACCCATCCCTGTTACGTCTCTTCCCTCCTCCATCTTCCAGAGCTAGGGTGATGCTGCCTGCATCCACTCTGTACTGGCAGGAGGAAGAGTAAGGAGCCAAAGGTGGGTCCCCGTCCCTCTGTCCATGCTCCTGACCCCATCCTTGTGGGTAAGTATTTTGAAAACTCCCCACTGGAGGGGAAAGTCCCCAGCAAAATTGGGTAGGCTAGGGAGAAGTGGAATGGTGGGTGATCATGAGCCTCTTGTCCAGCAGGCTTAGCAGTAGGCCAGTACCTTTTTTAGGAGTCTTGGGATGTCTTCTCTTGTTATTTTGCAGAAGAGAGAATTACAGCTGTGTGTGAGCCTCACATATGAAGGTAGTTGTCTTGGTATTTAATATTCAAGCAAGTGGACTTGGATATTTTATATATTTTTGTTTACAGTTAACAATGAAGACATGTTCTTTTCCTTTGTTTTTTTTAAAGTGAAGTATTTCTAAAAAGTGTTTCACAGTACCAAAAAGGATGCACTTAGTGGAGATTTAGTTGATACTTCCTTGAAGATATGATTTAAAGTATTTGGGTAGGTTAGCTCCTGTTTTTCAAGCCTAAGCAGACTGTCAGAGTTCTTTGTGCATTTACTAGAGCCTAGGATACAGCACAGAGGTTCCTAGTATTTGTTAGTGGTTTTTGGAACTTTTTCCCTGAAAAAATCGGATCACATCTGCTTTGAGTTAGATCAGATGTTGCATATGAAGTGACACTCGATCACTGGGTCACGTGATGTGTGTTAGATTCCAGTCCAAAAGGTGTGCACGTAACTGCACCAAGAAATGTCTCCTGGTGGTGTCCTGGTGACTCTGGGAATGCTGCCTCTGTGGCCCACCACTTGTTAAAAATGCTAAAAGTGGCTCATGCCAGCGTGGCAGAGCTCTGTCAAAACAATAACCTGAGGATAATCTGCAATCGTGTTTTCTTTCCTACTTCCACATACTGTGTTTAAATTAAACCACAAATTTGCAACTGCTGGAAACGTGAGACAAGTAAGTAGTGTCTGTGTACTTGCTGTACAATGGTCTTCTGGTGTTGCAGTCTGCAGTAGCTTATAGTTACATTCCAAGGAAAAATGAAATGGTGTAGACAAAGTTTTCCTGTACCTGTAGAAACAGAACTTTGATCCTGCTTTTTTTTTCCTTTGAAAGCTTATGATTAGCTTCAGTTTGTTTTTCAGACTACTGTGTGGGGTAGTTCTTTCTGATACCTGTTAGCATTATGAGTATCTTAACGAGACTGGAACTTGATTGTATTATTTTTTTTAGTAAAGGGAATATTTAACAAACGAAACATTAAAAAGGCCTTGCTAAGAAAAATAAATAAATGCTTGTTACTGATTTCCTCTTGAGTACTCCACTTGCCTACAAGAAATTTAATCTACTGATGACTTCTTTGATCAAGAACTGAAAAATGGAACCTGGCTGGCCCCATTATGGTGTTTTGGACGTGATTAGGAAGGACATCCGACCTATCAACCCACCCATCCATATTGCTCTGAGCGTATGAAAAAGGAAGTGGTGTTCAGCAATTGAGTTGGCACTCCTTCAGCAGCTTGTTCCTTGAAAAAAATCCTACTCTTCCAAATGTGAAGGGTATGCTAATGAACATAGTTGCTTCTAGGAACATCCTGAAATATTTTTTTATGTAAATGCTTCGGTAATTAATGCATTCTACTTCAAAATTGTCAAACCTCCAACTGCTTCTCCGAGTTTGTTTGCTGTGCTGAAGGGGGGAAAAAAAAACGTTGTGGTTAGGACACAGGCCTGGGACTCATCCCAGATTCAATCCCTGGCTCCACAACAGGGATTCTCTCTGAACAGAACCAAGCCATGGTGTTTCAGCTGCAAAATAGGGATACCGTACTTTTTATCCTGCTCCGTTATCTGGTCTTTCCTGCTCGTAGATGCTATCATCAACTGTGGGCACCTACTATAGTCGGAGGCTCTAGGTAATATCACAGTAGTTCTTTTAATAATAAAAATACAAATGTCTTTGGTGTTGTACGTAAAATGTTAAATTGTTTTAATAAATTTTGTTAAGTTGTAAGTAAATATTTTGGCAGCTTCCTGTTTCTTGGGTACATTTAGTCCAGTATAGATGATCGGTTGACCTTCTGTTGGTTAGATTAAGTCTTGATTTTATAATACTAATTTATTGCACAGTTTTCTGTCTTCTCTTTGAGAAGTGCATTATCCACTATTTTGTAAACCACTGAATGCCATTACAAAGGAGTAAATATATTCAGATGAATCCTTATGTTTTGCCTAATGGTCGAATTGATTTGGGAAAAAACATTCTGTTTACATAGAAGTTATATTTTCTGTGAATCAAACCTGCAAGTATGTTGCTGGAGCCTTATTTTAGTGTATTTATGTCTCTGCCTTAACTGGAAGTGATGAGGTATTCTGGGATTAGTCGTAGGGCTGCCGGTCCAAGTGATCCCGTGACCTTTGCTTTGCTGTCTGAAGCTTTGAGTCACTTTGTGAGCAGCTGGCCATTTCCTAAGTCTTCAGAAGAGAAAAATGAGAGCTACAAGAAGAACTGGCTTTCAGCCCAAAGGAGGCTGCACTATATTTTGTTCTTAATGTAGCTGGGAAAATGTGTGAAGTACTGCTGACTTGAGAGCATTTTTGGAGCTTAATTTCTAAAATAGGGAGCTGTCATCTTAATTACTCACTTTGAGTGAGATCTAGCAAATTGGCACTGTAAGATAAGTTAACATTCAGGCTCACCTAAGTGTATTGAAACTTTCTTTCTTTCCTGAGAGAGATCAGTCTTGCCTTTGTTTAAGATCAGCAGAAGCATTTCTATAAAAACATCTTACCTTCTTGGTATTTTTCAGCAAAGGGATATTTTCTGTAAAGTTCCTAAATCTCATTTCCTGTCTCTTAACTCCTTCAAAACTCATACCAGTGTTGATTTCTCTAAAGAAGGTAATATGTAGGATATCAACAAAGATGGCAGCAGTGATTTTACAGGTTGATAATCTCAATTTGTTCCCCAGAGCCCCAGGGTTTAGCTCCTGTGATAAAATACGTGGAAGAGAGACCAGTGAAATTAAAGGAGAATACTGTAAAATAAAGCCAGAAAACTGTCCTGCATAACCCGGGTTCTCAGCCGATTGTGTGCTTAGCCTGTTACGTGCATGTATGGTGGTCACCGTAGCAGGACTAAGGTTTAAAGAGGTGGGTCTAGAAGTGGATTTACGCATTTGTGCAGGGAAATGCTTCCCTCATTCATAAGGGTAGGCTTAATGTTGGAAGGATATGACAGATTTTGAGATTTGGGTACACTGACAGGGTGAAGGAGGAGATGCATTTCTCAGCGAAACAGACATAAAGTATCAGCAGCCTGAGAGCTGAATTCAATATGGGATTTCATTTTGTACAGCTTGGGGGGGCCTTTTTTCTCATTTTCTGGATGAACACCAAGTGTCATCTGCCACATGGACTGGAAGGGCCTGTGTTCCAGCCCTTGGACAGGAAAAAAACGCTACTGAGTCAATACTGAATGTCTAAGTGGGTGATAGAGGTTTGAAGGGTGAAAGCATGAGATGCAGGGAGGCATGAAGTGCATTCAGGATAGTGCAGTCAGAGTGGTCCCTAGAAGGGGCTTGCAAGGAAGGGGAGAGACGATGACTGTTGCGGTAAGAAACATCATTCATTGATTTCTTTAGGACAAGCATTCAGGCACTGGCTTCAGAGTTTGTTTGTACTGCTAAATGTAGGAGTGCTGGGGAATGAGCTTGAACCAAACTTGTGAGTGTCCATGCTGCTTAACAGTTGGCGCGCTCCCTGCTCTGCTTTCGCCAGCTTTCCTCCAGACAGATCTGTAGAGGAAGCAGATCTTAACGGCACAGTGCATCTTGGGGCCAGGGTTTGATCTTCACTCCCTTCTGTTAGGCGGGATAGGATAGACATCCTTTGGCAAGAGTTCCGGTGATGTGAAAAAGGAGGAAAGGTCAAATCTGGAAGATCTTATGAAAGGGCTGACAACAGACTTTGCATTAGTTGAGAGAGAACTGAGTCAACAGTGACACCCACATTAGAGCTCTGACTAACTAGCGGGGTGGATTTTAGGGTCCTTTGGTTTATAGAAAAAAAAAAAAGTGGAGGGAAGGTAGTTATGAAGGTGAATAACTCAGTTTTGGCCATCGTGATTGTTGGGCAGCACTGGCATGTCAGAATATGTCAATAACAAAATGTATTCTGCGTTTGCTATAGATACTGCAAAAGTTTTTGCCAGTGGAAGCAGATACTCGTTTTGGAACGTAGTAGAGTTAATGAGAGTAACACAGTTTGTATTCATGATTGCCTTTATTTTCTTGGCATATTTGAGCACAATTTTTTGGCCCAAGTCACAATAGAGTCAATGGGATGGTAGGGAATTGAAGACTGTATAACAGTAGGTGCTATGAATGCTAGTGACATGTTCAACACTTATTTTTCTTTAGTTGCCCAGTGTAGTTTTACTGATACTTGTCTTACAGTTTATCTTATTTTATAATCTTTAGCTTCTTCAGTTTTCATACAGGTATTTATTTATAACATACAGGTATTTATTTATAACACGTTGATGTGGTATCTTTTCAATGATTGTGTTGGAGATCTTTGCTTGGTATTTAAAATGCTAAATATAAATAAAGCTACAATGAAATATTTTAGTTCCAGACCACAGACACTCCATATCCCTCAATTAGTAAAACATACAGTGATGAGATAATGGGGAGGGCAGGGGGCAATTGGGCACTGCAATTGAGTGAAATGGCTACTAATTTGGATTCTTTAGCAAGTGAACTAGTCCGTTCAGTTCACTAGTCTAACTAGTGAACTGTTAACTAGTCTTTAAACTCCTCCCGGAACTGCTTGTGTTAACTGACTTGCTTTGTTTTAAGTTGGAATGGTGTGGCTGGCTATGCACAACACAGATTTTTCACGTGGTGTTTTTCTGTTTTCAGGGAAAGGTCCACCTTGAGCTGAGGTTGAGTGAAGTCATAACAGACACTGGTGTCGTCTGCCATAAGCTCGCAACACGGTAGGATTTAAAATGTAACTGCAGAGTTACGAGAAATGTAATAGTTACATATAGTGTGCAATGCCTCGTTTGAAAATAGGTGGAGGGATCAAAACACTGACTGGAAATTAAATGTTCTTATACTCTGAACTTAGTTACTAATTGTTCTTAAGCAGTGATATCCTTATGAATTTATAGGATGAGTTGTTTTTTCATTCTTCTTTTCTCCACATAATCTACATAATTTTGTTCCTAATACTTTTAAATGTCAATAAATCACTTATCCAATTTTGTCATGGCAGAAATACTAAGAACACATCCAAAGATAATATTAATATCCTTCTGATTTGCATTTAGGAGGTTACTAGCTAAGTGAAGTTGTAGCATAGCTTGTGTGGTGACAGCATGCTACAGAGCTGACTTAACAAACAAAACTCTGCTGTCTGTTATTAAAGCAGTCTCAGAATCAGCCATCCAGTCTCACTTAAACTAACTGAAACATAGAAGCAAACCCCAGGACTCAGATGAGAGCCAAGATTTTGCTTTCCTCTGCGGAGTCTGGAAGGCCATCGCTCTCTGACCACATCAGAGCCTTTCAGGTGGCTTCTTCAGGAGCAGTGGCAGAGCCGGCTGGCTTCTGTCAGGAATCGACCTCGTATGCTGTGTCTGGCACCTGACTTGTCAAAATCGGAGTGTTAACATCGTACACTTCTAGCTATTTGGCGATTGTTTCAACCGAAAAATGCCCTGCTTGTAAAGTTCTGACCAGCCCTATTTTCAGACCAATATTTGACATTGTTTTGTAATTAGCTTTGCCAAAGCTTTGTTAGTAAGCTGTCATGGTAGTCTTTACAGCTGGGACGTGGTAACAAATGCAGGTGAGCCATGTGGTTGATCTCCATCCTTCCAGGCTGACTGTTGGTGAGGATGTGCTGGAGTATGCAATCTTGCATGCCTGTGCATATATCCTCTAGCTGTCCAGTCCCACCAAAGCTCTGTGAGTAGGTGTCTTTGAAATATTTCTTTCTGCAGTCTGCTGATTTTAAAAAATTGTGATGAGGCGCAGTGAATAGCAGGCATGGTCAGGTGAAAGTTGCTGCGTAGGCTCTGGTCTCCAGTGAATTTATTAACCAGGGCACAGTGCCATTTGAACAGAGCTGTACCTCTTTCAGAGCAAAAGTTGTTCCGTCAGCATAGCTGTGCAGCACTTGGAGGGCCCGGCCTTTGTTTAACTGCTACCCAAGGACTCTTTTTGTGTCTTTTGCCATTGTGCAATTTGAATATGACCAAGTGATGATGATCAAATGCATTCTGGGAGTGTTGTTTCTGTTGCCATAGGTCCTAGGGCTTTGCAGGAGAGGGGAAAATACAAAGTGGGAAAAGATGGCTTATTGTCCTTCTACCTGATTCTGCTTGCTATGTGAGGGGATATATGTGTATGGGACGTATAGGACAGTGGGCTTATCATTAGACTGTTCCTCAGAGCAGGCCCAGAGAATGCTGTGTTTAGAGAGGCAAAAGGAGCAGAATTGTTCTGAGTGTCAGCTTCCGAGTAAAGCTTTTGCTTTAGCCTTTCTGGAGGTGTGCAGTGCACTCCTTAGTGATGTGATACAGCAACAAAGGCCTCTGTCTGTATCCTTTGAACTCCAACTGTGAGGTAAGACCCTGTAATGTCTGGTTCTCTGCCAGCACATTAACTGGATCATCCTTCCATTCTCACCATGGTCTGTTTTGAACAGCTAGGTGATATACTGAAGGACCTTCAGAAGTGTTTGCCTTGCTTTGTTTTGTTCTGAGGGAGTATGCCACGCCACAGCCAGCTTTCTTTTAAAGGTTTTGTCTTTAGTTAAATAAGATCTGGTAACACTGTAATCCCAATGCTTTTTTCAGTGAAATTCCTGAAATGCTAGAAATAAATGTCTGTAAAGGTTCTTCTTAATGTGTTACACATAGAGCTTCTTGCTTCATGAAAAGCAATAAGGTAATGTCAACTTTAGCACTATGACAGTGTGCGGCATTTTTTCTACCTTTCTATTCATTGGACCAGACAGGTTTTAAATCTATATTCAAATTCTTGCTGCTGTGGCCTTGATTTGAAGACTATTCCTTTCACTCTCTACAATACAGAGAAAATACCTAGATTGGCTTGTGAAGCATTCTGTAACTTTGATTTGGAAGGTATTGTTCAGTAAATACAATGTATTAGCTGAAATGCGTGGAAAAATTGAGGTTTTAACCACTGAATTGTAATGCTCAGAGTTTTTCTTGATTTAAATCCAGCTATCGGCTCTTAGAAACGAAACCTGCAAATCAGAGCCCAATCAATCTTTTGTCTGCTGAAGCCATCTTTCCCACCGTCTTCCTCTCTCTGTAGCCTACCCGAGCACCCTTTCACACAGTTATTTGTTATTTGAGTGATAGATGGGAGTAGAGCTAAGCTGTAGATAAGGAAAATCAGAAATAAAAGTATTTCTAGAGTATGTAGTTCCATTGATGCAGGTTATTATGGCAATGTGTCTTGTGAGTGAGAAAGCAAAAGGGAACAATAAAGAAAAGGAAAGGGGAGTGATTACATCAGGAAAAAAAAGTCTTCAGAATGTAGTCTGGCATTTTCTTCATTCTGCAGCTTTTGTTTTAGGAAGGTATTCAGCAAACTGCAGCTCTGTGATGTTTTTCTACACTATCTAAAATCTCATTCAGGTTTGTTCGTAGATAGTTTGGTTCTAGTGCATAGGCATGTAAGAAAAGACAGCAGTAATTAAGCAATGCTTGATTAAATGTCTGTAGAGCCGGAAATTGCCAGTGAAAAGAATGGTGAAGGTAGGGGAGGCGGAACTTTTGTTTCAGTTAGTTTATGAATGAAAAGTAGAGACTGGGTGAAATAGAGGAGTGCAGCTACCAGTTGAATTTTGTGAAAATAACTGATATTTTGTGGACAGCTCGTGAGTTTGTTGCAGCGAGCAAGTAAGACAAAGCTGTAAAAACACAAGCAAGAACCTGTGGATTGTCATCCTGTGGGATTGACTTCCTTGACTTCCATTTTTTTCTTCTCCCACAGCCCTCCCCAAATTAATTTGGAAGCTCTTAGCTGCAGAAAGATGAAAACTATCTTGCAAATTGCCACACAGATATAGTTGATTAAATAATTCAGGTCTGCGAGGAGAACAAAAATGGCTTCCAGTGGGCAACTATTTAAAAACACCTTAGACACACATGCTTTTTTAAGTCCCAGCATAATGTTTGTATTTTTAAAAACACGTATGTGGGCTGAATGAAAACTAGGACTAATTGGGAAACTTTTTTTGCCTATCCAGAAAATAAATAAAGATAAGGTTTCTTACCACCTCACCCACAGCTTATATCTTCAGTACTGTGCCCTCTGTGCCTGCATGCATTGCCACCACCTCTGTATTCCAGAGAGCCTCGACAGCAGCTGAGGCCTTGCTCAGCCAGTCTGCAGCCCTGTGGAGCACCCTGTGAACAGTCAGCTGGACGGGTGGATGGGAAAATTCACCCGAATGGAAAGGCAAATTGAAATTGCTGAGTGCTGAGCTCTTCAACATTAAGTAGTAGATTATTTAAAATGCAGAAAGTATGTGAGCTTCCTTAGCCTCTGCAGAGGAAGCAGAAAAAGAGTTTAAAAACTGTTACCTAATAGCTTCTCCCTAGGAAGTATTCGGTACTTTTGTTTAGCCCTAAACCACTAAGCTGTTGTGCTTCATCAGAGCCCTTCAGAGGCCCTAGTCTCTGCCAGCTGCTACAGCACAATCTCCCAGACTGAATCTCTGCAAGAGAGATAATAAGGAGAAGCATTAGTGGATTTAAAAGTTACGTGGGCAATACAGATGCAGGCACCACAGTCAGACTTCCCGTGTCTCCAGGCGGCTCCGGCTGTCATCCTCTGTCAGAACCAGAACTCTCACTTCTTGCATCCTGCTTCTGGGAACACTTTGCTGCTTGTGGCTTCCCTTTGTGGAGTCGCTGCGAAACCTGGTGGTCCTAGAGAGTAAGCTGGACAGTGTCAGCTGGGTTTCTGTAAGTCTCTCATGTCCCTGTTATAGGACGTGGGATGCAGTGTTTTAGTAGAAAAGAATAGTTCTGTTGGAAGGGACCTTCAAAGATCATCTAGTCCAAATGATGTGTTGTATGTTCATGTCATATAGAGAGAGGATGCCTACAGCCTACTGAGCACAGACCTTTGCCAAAGTGGTTATCAGATAAAAGAAGACGTGTGGACTTTGCAGCCTGGTACCGTCACGTAGCTGCACTTACACTGACTATAGTTGTGCCATAAAGCGAGCCGTGCATCTTGTGGCCACCAGCATCTGGCTTCACCATTCATGGGCTGTTAAGTGAAGGTCATCTCTTATCTGTCAAGTGGTTTGTCACCTGTATGTGTGTGTGTGTGTCCCATGAATACATCTGAAAAGCAATGCCACGTGCTTCTCCCTAAGTTTTTTTTTCTCAGCCACCACTTTTCCATATACAGATATCCTTCCTGCTTCACAACAGGAAATGCTCAGAAAGAAGCCCCAGACCTTTTGTAAAGCTTTCCCCACCATCTTCAGAGCAGATTCTGTGCAGCACACTTGTGCCTAGCACAGAAGGGTGGTCCCCCAGAGGCTTTAAGACGCCTGAGCTGGTCCAGACATGGTTCTGTCATCTCGCAGAGCAACATAGGCTAGGATCAGTAGATCGGTGCATTTGTATTTAATTAATGAAGAGGAGGGCTCAGTATATACTATTTAATAAAGAGAAGGGTTCCTGCAGATAACTTTGTAGAAATCTGTAGGCTTCACTTAGGTTGCACTAGCAGACACAGCATTTAGAGGCAGTGTTCTGTATTTAGCACGATGACATCTGACTTCCAGAATGCCTAAAGGAGCAGGCCGCTGAGCTCCTGTTGAAAGTCAGCGGGAGCTGGGAGTCTGGCTCCCTGATCTTCCTCTGAGAATTCCAGCATGTGTGTGTAATTAGTCACATTTAAATGTCTGTATTTATTCAGTGTCCCCGGCTGCTCCTTCAAGTGTTGTCTTATGTCTTGTCTCTTAGGTTTAAAAAAGCTTGGAAACATCTGCTTTGGAGAGCTTTCCCCCCCTCTGCTCCTCCTTTTGTTCTTTCTCCCCCGTAGCAGATCTATACAGCTGAAGCAGCCACCGCTGTCTTTCATATGTAGCAACGCAGTTTTCCAGAGTGATTCATGAGTCTGCAAATACATTAGCAATGCCAGAGTTTTATTGGATAAATGAAGCATTTGTAGCCTTGTTGCAGAGGACAGGGCTGCTCTGCGTTAATTTATGAATTAAACTCAAATGCTGTTCAACTCTCTTGAGAGCTCTATGAGATGTATTCTGACCACATGGAACAAAGTTAAACGGGCTGTTTGCAAGGGCAAGCAGGAAAGGAAACAATAAGTAGATACAACATCTCTAAGATAAACACTGCAGGGGTCATTAAGAGAGCAGTGACTGAGCTGTGGGTGTTGAAGAGCTTTAAAAGCCCCGCTGAAGAGGAAGGGGGGAAGGTAAGGAGGAAGGAGTCATTTGTCAAGCATGGTTAAAGCAGAAGGTCTCTGCTTAGGGTTGGGCGTGCTGGGATGCAGTGACAGTTCCCCAGCCTTGTCTGCCATGCGAATTGAGCACCGACCATGCAGTGGGCAGCATCTGACTTCGCTTTCTAACTGCTCACGTGAGCGTTGCTGGAAAGCGGCGTGGGCAGCACGTTGCTCACAGGTTGGCAACCAATGCCCTAAAAACAGTCTGACTTTAAACTGTTTAAACCGAACTGTTTAAAATTATCTTATGCACTGTGACGTTTCTCAGGTTAAGGTAAATGATAGTCGATTTTGAAAATTTTAGATGGTCAGCCTCCATGTTTTTCTAGTCACAACTCCTGAAGGGTAAAGCCACGTGTATCAAGTCTAGTTGGAAGGGCTGAGATAAAGGCTATTCCTGTTGTGGATTAGCAGTCTGGATCCTAATTTAAGAGTTAGAGAAAAACATGATCCCATCTCAACCAGTGAAGGTTTGTTGTTGTCACCAGTGATTGCGTTTGGAGACATCTTGAAAAACAACAGAAGTACGTCTAGTCCTTCAATCATGGAACATATTTACAGATTTTTGTATAAAATGAAAACATATAGGCATAATCTTTGAGTCATCTGAGAATTTTCCTTTACTAATTAGGTTGCTTCCTGCTTTTCTTGTTTATGTTGGAGCTATTTTACTTTCCTTTACATAATTATCTTCATCATATCCCAAGAATAAGTAAAGAAAGCGTCAAAAGGGTTGGATTAGTTAGAGAACTTTGAAATGCACGACTGTATTGGATCTGTGACACACAAGACCAAACTGCGTCTACTTTCTGTATCTCTGGTGCTGATAAGAGTGGAAAGCGGGAGCACAGAAGGGGTAGCCAGCAGAGTTTTAGATGATGGTTTTCTGTGCTCTCTTATTTAATTAGTTAGTTATTTATTTTGAATGCCATTTGAATACAGTAAACACTGGGACCCTTTATTAACTTGAGGCAATTCAACCTCTCACAGTATTCCAGCTTGCTGTAATAGGTGGTGATGTGTGAACATGAATCCCAGTTTTAAAACAGAGGGCTCTAGTTACAGTGGTATAGGGCAGGGTCTGGCCCTCTCACGAGGGTGCTGGGCCATCCAGTATTTTTCTTTTCCAAATCAGAGGTTGCGTTCCATTCAAATTCAGTCTGTGAGCCACCTTGCCGTGTGGGTTTGCTGATTCCGGGTTTAGAGAACATATGCTTGTATGCTGCTTTAGATGCATTTCCACTCCATTGCACAGAAATACAGCCTACAGCCAGATTTGAACTCGCTTCAGGGTCAAATGAAGCTTATTTTCCTGCTTGAAATATGAGCTGAATCAGTTAGGAAAAAATGGTATTGCTGACTACAAGCCGGCTGGTTTAATGTATGCATTGATCAGTGCACCCTCACAGTATTTTGAAAAAAATCAACTTTTGTTTGCTGCTGGTAAGGAATACTAATGAGGGTGTAAAGTAGTTTTCAAGGCTTAATTTTCAATAAATGCATGCATCCATTAAAATGCAACACAATCTCCTTTCTCTAGAGAGCATACCCTGTATCAGGCTACGCCTTTTCCTGCAGGATGGCATCTTGGTCGTGCTTTTAATCTTGTATGTGTTTCATAAGGAACTCACGGGAGAAACTTGCTCACAGATGAAATCATATAGTATCTGGTATTTGAGCACATGGTGCTGCAATGCTGTGGGTTTGGGGAGTAGGGAAGGAGAGGAGGAATGCATATGTATCTCTCTCCAAGGTTTTAGCACAGTACATGCATTTTCCTTTCTCCCAGCTCTCGTATTGAGGGTAAACTGCCTGCCATCTAAATAGTTCTCTCCCCTTTGCTTCTCTATCCCCACCAAAACTTGTCTTGACTGTTTTGTAGCCTAAACCAAGTCAAAATTGCTCACTTTCCATCAAACCTCCCCATACCTACAAATATCACCTCTTCCTGCTGCCGAATTTCCCACTAAATGAGGTTTCTGCTTCACCCTTCTTTGTTTTTGTATTCAGTGTTTCTTCAGTGCTTCTCCTCTGTTCCTGAAATTCTTTCGGTTTACTGAAGTCACAAGCAAGTATCTTCTTATCTGAAACCCCAATTAAGAGCAACATCTTTGATTAGGCCTTTTGGCAGTAGTCCACCTCCAGCACAGCATGTTTTAAAATGCTCGCCATTCCGAGATTGAATTGTCGCACGACTCGGTGGAATACGTATAAGGCTGATTTTGTAACGCAAGACTGGAATGTAACTATTCTCAATCAGTCTGTTTCAACAATAAGTGCCACTGTTTGAATAACGTGAGGGTACTTCCTGTTTTAGCCAGAGTAAACATAGTCTGGGGACATACATTGAGGCAAATTATTCAAGCATAAATCCTTCCAATAAATGATTTTTAACTTCTAACTGAACTTGAGGTCACAGTGGTAGGGTGGATTGGGGGCATTAAAGAACATTCCTATAGGATCCATATTTGTAAGACGTGAATTTTGAGAACTGTGAGTTGTTAGCACCTTGGGATACTGACAGTACTTCACTGATGTCCTTCAATGGAGCAGCTCAATTACTTTTGAGGTAGGTCCCTAGGAAAAACAGTGAGCTGTCTTGCAACATGACCTGCATCAAAAGGCTCTTTGACGTACACAGTATTTAGCGTAATACAAAGGTAAATTTATACGCCGCTTCATTCTGAATGATTGTTGGAATTCTTGCACAGCTTCTGTGGCAGGTACCATCCAAAACCACTGCTTTTCTCTGAAGGTTTTTTATCTGTTGCTGCAAGAGCAACACTTACAAGGTGATATTTAGGGAGCTGAGGACATCAAAGTGCGATAGGAACAGGGGAAGCTGCAGGGTAGAGGGGAAGTCACAGGTGTTGAAGGGTTTTTTTTACAAGTATAAAGAGGGTTAAGACATGGTACACAATGCATAGGAAACACCCTTCATTAACTCTATTGTTCGCAGAATTATTTGTTGAGAGGAAATTGTTGCAAGAAGTCTGTCCATGTAAGTGACAATAATGAGAAACAGCCTCTTTCCCAACTCCATCACCATGAGCTGGAAATCATGTTGGTGTTGTTGGGTACATGTTACACTGGGAGCTTAGCTGGTGGTGTACTGTGGCCAAGTCCTTTGCAGAGTTCACAGAGCTAACATCACCAGCTGTCTCCTGTATTGTTTTTTTTTGGTTTTGCTCTTCTTGGTGTAGACTTTTGACTTGGATGCCATTTTCTGGCATTTTCAGTAAGAGTTTGATTGTGAAATACTTTAGCCTTGTTGCTAATTATGTATTTGTAACGTGCAAGGCACTTCTAAGTGGAAAAGATTAAAAGTTGTTTAGTGCCTTTTTTTTAATTGAATAGTACTTTTAGATCAGTTGCTTTCACTGTCCCACTCTCCTCTCACTGTGCGAGGTAGGTTGCTAGTTTCTCCTGTAATCATTTTGCTCTCTCAAAAGGAGAAAAGGGAAATGTTTGAAAGAAAATGCAAGTTACCATTCTAACAAGGACAGAAATTGGCAAGACGGCTGTGCTCTAGGAGGTGGCAGTGCCTGCAATTAATTTTAACTCATTCTACAGTTGACTTGCTTCCAAGCTGATGGTTTTGTAGTAATTTTGAATAAGCTTCAAACAGAAGCAAGAATCCAGTTAGGCTCTGCACAGCTGCAGAGGTACTGGCTGTGCTTGGTGTTGCCCTCATTGTTGTGGGACAGTCACTGCTGTATAGTCCTGTTTCCTGCCCTGTGAGCCTAAACATGTTGGTAAGAGTTGTCCCAGCGTGCCAGCAGGCTCTCACTGTGCGTGTACTGATGAGCCAAAGGCTACAGAGAACCACTGAGCCTCTGTCGTCTGCAGCCCTTTCCTTCCTGGGGATCTCCGTGGTGCTCTCTTCTCTACACAGCCGGTGGATTTATCAACATGCATAGAACCAGAGTGTCGTTTGACATCTCTACCACTCTTGCAGGTTTTGGGGAAATCACCAGCTGATTCAAAAAGAAAAAAATCACTGGGGGGGATTGGCCAAATGTAGACAAATATCATTTTCTCAGAGCCTATATCTTTAGGAGACCAGGCTAAAAAGGATGCTGTTAACTTGGAAGGGTTCATGGAAGTGCTACAGGAAGACCTGAAGACCTGGTAAATGTGTCTTACAGTGATGGTGCTTGATTTATGCAAGAAAAACCTCAAAGTGATGAAACCATAGTATGTACTGTATTCAGAGGAGGGCCCTTCTGACTGTATGATTACTTATTGTTACCACAGTGATACTCAATGGTTGGAAGCTAAAGGCTAATCTAGTGGGAAACAAGTAGTAAAGCACTTTTTCTTTTTTTTTTCCATGATCATTAATCAGTGAACAATTTCCTGTAGAACATTGTGAGGATGTTTTAATCATTGTGAGTCCTTTGAGTTTGGTCTGGATTTCTTTCAAGAAGGTGCTCTGGGGATGCAGTAGACATCATGAGCTCAGTGCACAACTTTAGTTGAGAGATTTCATCGCTGTAATGAAAGAGGTCAGGCTGTGTGATTCTGATGTTTCCTTTTGGTCCCAAAATACAAGGAGAAACTTAATGTAAGTATGAACCATTGGTGTAATAACTGCAATTATAAAGCTGATGTGGGCTACTAATTACAGCTGGCTATACCAGAATGCCTACCTGACCATGCCCTAATTTACATCTTGTTTTTCCTTGAGAAGATCTGAAGTGACAAGACAGTGTAAACTTTTTTTAAAGAGAGCTTGCTTTGCATTGTTTCTCATCACCAAGGATCTTACTGGATAACCACACTTTGTGGAGCAGAGCCTTCTTTGAGATGAAATATCACAGGTTGTAGCTGAGCCTAGGACATGACTGACCTTTCAGGATAGAAAGCAAAATGGGACAGTGTGCCAGCAGAAACTGTCAACAATAGGTTTAATGAGTTGCTCCTGCAAAGATACCAAGTTTACCATTCCGATGTGCTCTCATTGTACAGGAAATCTCACCTGGTGCTTTATCCCATCCAACTGGTAAAAGTAGTTTGTCTTCTGTTAAAAGTCTGCACCTTCCTCTCCAGGCACCTTCTGGATGATTCAGTTGTAGGCTATCAGTCAGGAAAATCTAAATCATTGAATGTTTTCCTGAAACACTGTCTACAAAGACAAAAATTGTATACGTGTTTGGAGGAGAAAGCATCAGGCAGGGTCGTTGCAGGGTAGGTGTTTTCCTAATGTCTTAAAAATAGTAGGGAGTCGGAGGAGTCTGTTACTTCACAGCTGTGTTGTTTCAGAGGACTATGCTTTATAAAGAAGGTTTCCCTGCTAATGGAAGGGTTTGTCTGCAGGACCCACTTTTTTGGTGTTTCCACAGAATGACCCCAAAACATCCTTCCTGCAATTCCTGTATTGTACTCACAGTGTAAACTTCCAGGCACAGAACACTATAGCACGTCTCCAGGAGAGATGGTCCCCGTCTCTGCTGAGGTTTGTAAGGGGTAGGCTGTAGCAAGAACCAAGGGCACCAGCAGCCATACCAGCATACCAGTACTGATCAGAAGAAAGGACAGCAATTACAGATCTGTAAAAGTGTTGCACTAGCTCTGAAAAGCTGCACGTGTATTGCCTTATGTGAGATGTTTCAGTGCATCTGAATTTCAGTCATTTTAGCATAATCAAGTGTCACAACGAAGTAAGTGGCCTTGTAGGACCAGGGGAACAATTCCAATTAAGTCAACGTTTTGTGACAGCTGTTTTTCACATGAATGGTTTATGAACTCTATTTGATCTCTCCTCTTGCCAAATCAGAGACATTAAGGATTTTTTTAAAAGTTAATTTCATGGGAAAGTTTATTACAAACTGTGTCTTCTGATGCCTGTGATGTTTGCTTCTTGGAATGAATAGCTCTGTCTGCCTTACTGTAAAAATTGAGATAAATGGAACTTAACAAGCCTGCTCTGTGTGTTGCTGTTTGGATAACTAGAGAAGACCACAGTTCTGCTTCCCGGCTGCCCTTCACAAACTTGGTGTATCTGAATGCTGAATTGAATTGACCATTTTTAATGTGCTTTATTTTTTAATACAAAAGTAGTTTTTGAGGATACAAATTTACAGTTAAATACCTGATACCATATGAGTTGGTTTTTCTTTTTTTTCTCCCCTGCTTGGTTTCTGCATTGTCAGTAACCACAAAGGAATATGTTAAGGTGTTTTTAGTTACCTAAATCTGGACAGCATTAAGTTATCAATATAATTTCTTGAGTTCTACTTAGAAGGGAGCATTTTCATGTGAAACTGTGACATAAATAATATAACCTTAGTCCAGTTCTGTTATCAAAATGAATTCAGTGCCTCAGCATTACTTTGGGACTTGGTTGGCAACTTAACTGTCATCAGGTTTCAGCAGTGGTGATGAATCAGCTTAATTTGAATTCCTTAATGCAAGTAGTGCATCTGTAGGAAGGATCAAAACCCTTTAATTATAAGTACTTAATCAAGATCACAGATGATCTGATTATATTCGTATAAATGAAGTCAGAAGTTGTTCCGAGCTGTTTCAATTTATGTTTTGAAAGTATTAAAAGTTACACCTACCTCAGGTGAGCCAAGGCACGTCCAATACAGAAGGTTGTAGCCTCCACGTCGAGTCCGAAGGTACTTTTGATTGCTTTCTAGATCCATGAATAACTACTACTTACTTTGTTTTTAAGTGTGAGCTATTTGATCTTTTCATTTAGAAAGCTGTATTTGCTGCTATAGTACATCTAATTAGATATAAAAATGATGTGAGAATCTGTGTAAGAGAGTCATCAAGGATTTATTTAGTAGAGAAAGCGTTATGCTTGGACTAGGTAGTGATGAGAAGAAGCTTGCTGGGCTTTCATTGTGTCGCTGCCACTGCTCTTGTTTAAATCATATCATTCCCTCGCCTGTCCTTCCTGTGCTCTCCCTTGTGCCCCCCTGCCACCCCAGGAGGTGCTGGGATGCGATCCAGCTGGGTTATTGTGCCCCGTGGTTTGAGTGTGTTGGTGGCATGAGGTTTAGATGCTTTCCTCCAGTCTCCTGTACTTTGTGCTCGACCAGTTGTTACAGATGTCTGTCTATTAAGGTTGCCTACCAGCGTGTCAGAATTTTTATTTAAAACCTTACCATCCATGGCCAACCTGGGATAGCTGCTTGGCTTGGCTATACTCACCACTTAGGAGGAAATCCTTACTCACCAGTTGGAGAGGAAACCTTTAGGTAAGTTAAGGATATGCTACTTCTGCTGTGCTCTTTTCTTTGTTTCTTATAGTTGAATATTTCCCTCCCTGTCTCCCCCAGGGTATCTCATTTTCTTCTGTCTTAAGTTCTGTGAAGCTTTTGGTTTTAGTCTCTTCCCTTTTACCTTTTTACTTACTACATAATCAGGTCCCTGCCAGTAGGCTCAAAAGCTTTTTATTTGGGTGATTCCTAAATTGTTTTTTTGCCCTGCCAGGTATCACACTTTATCTCTGAATGAATTTCAGTCATTCGAAAACTAGCTTCTTCATTTGTCATCCTTCTTTTCATATCATTTTCAATCTGTCTAATGGTTGGAGATGTTTGTGGCCTCAGCTGGCTGACAGAGGGGAAGATGGACATGTTCATGCAGCTTATTTTGTTTGCTTATGTGCTCATGCATGTCCACAGTGACATGCATGCATGTCCTGAAATGCGATTGTGCCAGGTGCAAGCAATTCCTTCCTGGGAGCAGATTAGACTTGAGCAGACCTCAAGTCAGAGATCATTGCGGTTTGCTTTCCATAAACCCTGCATAAAGCACCCAGTGCGTTGTCTTGAGACCAGCTTGTGTTTCCAAGGAAAAGAAAAGAACATGGGAGACTTTGGTGTCAGTAGCCAGCTTCGTTGTACAGGCCAGAACAGCCTTTCTGGGTCTCAGACTTGCATGCTGCATTTTGGCCTTTGATCTTCTTTCTTTCCTTATCTGTCTGTACAGACAGTGTCTCACTTCTTCCATTTGATATTGCCTTAGGCCACAGTCAGCTGAGCTAAAGCTGTTGTCTAGGCTCTAATCATTTGCTGCGTATCATAATTGTTGTCATTTTGTGCTTTTCTCCTCTTACATTCCTCACCATGCTGCTGTAACACAAATGCTTCTGCAGCTGCCTCAGTGTGTTGACCCATTCCTTGGCTTCCTGCCATACTGTATCAAATCGAAATTTCTTCCCTTTCCTTACAAGAACCAATATAGTGCTGTCATTACCCAGATTCATCCTTTCCTGATAGTACCTACTGGTTTGTCTTGCTGCTCCCTTATAATTTTTACATTCTTCTTGCTTTGCTGCAACTCGTGGTTGGGTCTTCTGTCTTGTCTGAAAATCAACATGTGCTAGAAATAACTCCTTCTCCTTCCTTACCATTTTTCTTTACTCTCCCATAGCTCAGCTCTCACTCCCTGTTAATAACTGAGGCTGCAAGTCAGAGAGCAAGGCAGGAGGAAATGATGATGCCAGTGCTAGGAACAGCCACTAAATCAGTGCAATTCAAATTTTCAGCAAACTTGTGTCTTTGAAGCCCTCAGGGTACTGTCACTGAAGATAATTCAACCTTTTTTTTTTATATATATATTAACCTAACTAAAAATTTTTCTGAAGTGGCTTTTAGGAAACTTCCAGCTCTTCTGTGACTGACTCATAAACGGCATGAACTGCTAATGAATTAACTCCTTGTCCTCTGAGAGCAGTAGGGCTAACACCCACTTTTTATTCTGTTTTCTTTATTTGGTACAGAGTACAGATGGTCCTCTGCAAATGTGTGGTTTCAAAAGTCCTTCTAGAACTGACATGGGGAAGCAATTTTGATGGTTTGCAGGACAGCTCCCATATTAATAGCAGAGAAAAGTCCAGGGGATTTTAAACTATTAAGAAATATTTAGACTTCTACTGACATGCTAAATTGTTTTGCAGCTTATTTGAAGTGATAGTGTTTTGAGGGATATGTATGTATTGACAGTATTTCTTCTTTATAATTAATGAAATTGTTTTTGCATTGCCTGCAGTTTTACTGTAATATCTCTGATATTATATGCTTTAGCTGGGGGAAGTAGGGGCTGCACTCATTAGCTTTCATTTGCCTTCTAGGTATTCTTGGTTGGCTTTGTATGAATATTTGTTCCTGTTTTGCTGTAAAATGTGCTCAGTAAATATCTGGGAAAGAAATTGTTGCTTGAACCCAAACAATCGATTCCTCTTCCTCTGCTCTGCCTGAAGGAAATCACCATTAACAGTCTGGGGCTAACAAGAATCATGCGTGCTGCACATACAGAGCTTTCCAGTTAAGACCGAAAGCTAATCTGGGTGCTCCGTGAGGCTGCAAAAACTGTGTAGGCCAGCTCAGGAAGGACCTACGTTCGGGGTAATGCAAGTTAAGAATATGTTTAAATGTTTTGCTTGATTATGACTGTTAAGAACTTAACTGGGAATAGGGAAGAAAAGGCAGTAGTAATGTGGGGTTGCAGCTGTGATCTCAGAGTTTCAAGGTTTCTGTTGTGCTTTTGGTGTGGAGGCTTTAGAGGGTATTTTAGAGAGGAAAACCGAAATAGTTGCCTGAACAGCCTGTTCCTGTGACTTGGATAAGCTCTATCAAGATTTCAGAAGCTGAAATGGGGGTGGTTTTGAGCATATAATTTATGCTGTGTATAAATGTTTCAGAGCCAATGTATCAAATGCAGTACAACCTTTATTTGAAGTCACGGCACCTTGAGTGAAGTGCTTGTCCCAGGTACAGTTCTACCATTTATTTGAAAAGAGCAAGATTTCATTTAGTGCCACAGATCTGTGTGGCAAAATGAAGTGTCACATGAATGTCAAAAAAGTAGCTCCAGGTAAGCTTTAGTCCTCTCAGACGTTAAGGGGATGGCATGGGTTTTATTGTTTGTAAGCCAGAACGTGTTTGTTCATTAAAAACAAAACCACAACGAAACTCCCTAAAGGAGAGTGTTTTTCCTGGAGGGGCAGTTAAAGAGATGGAAGGGCAGACTGGAGAGAAGCAGTGTGGCTGAGGATTCGTTTCATTAAAGATTGGAGAGATGGAGAAATGTAGTGGGGAAATGGCTTGAAAAATTACGACGATCAAGTGTTGATGTGCTTTGTTCAGTGTTGCTATGTCTAGTGGGACACGATTTTTGTAATGTTTTTATGATGAAGGCAGAGTGTAATTTATCATGAGGATTGATTAAATTGTGAAAATTTATGCCTTATTCCAGAAGATAGAGGCCACTTGGTCAGCACAGTGGCAAAAAAGGTAGTGTGTTTGTTCTGTCCTGAATGAAGATCCAGTAGATTACAATTTGGAAGGGAACAGGTCAAGATGCAGCATCTGGTCAGACCAAGACCCAGGAAACTATGAGTACGTCTGATGGAGAATAACAAGAACAGTCATGCAGTGATACACTCTCCTGGCCTCCGGAAATTCGTGGTTCAGGGAATTCCCGAGCTAGCTGTAGCGCCTTTGTGCTTGCTAGTGGTGGATGCAGATACATCCAGGCAAAGCCCCTTTAAAACACATGAATATGACAGGCTTAGCGAGGTCCTGGTCCCACGCAGATCAAGGGAGTGAGGAGGAGGCCTCGGAGCAGTTCCTGCTCACAGTGGCAGGAAGAAGGCAGTTCACGGGTCTGAGAGCAGCAGCTGTGTGCCGGCACAGGTATGAGGCTGGCCGAGGTACGTTTGGAAGTCTATCATGCAGCATTACCTCAAAGTTCCTCTTAAACCACTGGGAATGAGTAAGGAGCTCAGGTCGTGGTGCAAGTCTGCGCTGAAAGAAAAGGACGTTCAAGAATGAACTGAATGTGAGGGGTTTGGTTACCCCAGAAAGACAAATTGCTCAGAATAGTACATACGTTACATGATGACCTTGTAGTCAGTAGGGGAAAAAAGAGATCCAGTGAGACCGAAGAAAGTCACATGCCCAAAACTGGGGAATGTGCCTTACCAAACAAGTACTAAACATAAGTCAAAGATGCATTGTTTGGATTACAGTTCTGACAAATCTGCCACAGTTTTCTTTTAAGCTGATACTTCTCAGTCTAGTCAGACTTACCACACAAAGCACTGAATGTTCAAATAGTGACTAGATCACTAGAGCAAGCAAGGAGGAGGGAGTCTCTTGTCCTTGAAATGATGCAGAGAAGAATGCGAGGACAACCAAAACATGCACATATGGGATGAGACAAAGCCTGGAGATAACTGAAGAGTGGTGGAACAAGCAGAGGCTCCAAATAGCAGATCAATAAAATATGTAAGTAAACTGGCCAAGCATTAAGATTTATCACTGGAACCTTGTATGTGTATGAAAGCAACTAAACTACATGGAGTACATACACTGATACAAAGGTTGTGTAGAAAAAATGTATTTATTTTCTGATGAGGAATCACAGTGAGAAAACGGTCCAATTTGAGAAAAGGGTTAATGGGAATGCTGTAGTGTTCCTTAGGTTGAAGCTGAGGGAAGAACTGAGCACGACTAGGTACATTGGAAGTACCTTGGGGTACCATTTCTTGGGGAAGTGGTTTAGTCTGGAAAGTCTCAAGTACACCTATGTCCCTTCTGATTTCTTTTCTCTGTGTCTGTCTTTGCACTGGTTGCACATTCTGGCTCACAAGGATGCTGAGGACGCACGTGCATCCTTGACTAATCAGAAAGCCTGTAATTTTCACATAATTTTTGTGATTCCAAGGATGGGGCGTGGAACTCCCACGGACTTGGATCACCCTGATGTTGCTTGCCTATGTTAGGCCTGCTCCTGAAGTACAATTGTGTAGAAGCTGTCTCAGAGATTACAACCTACAGCCCTTGGTTGGCAGCCCAGAGGCAGGAGGAGTGCCTGTACGTTCAGCTGTGAGCGGCTTAGTCTTTGTGCAAGAATGTTCTCCTTCCTTAAAACCTTTTACCCCTGCCTCCCTCTCAACTTCTGTTCATGTAATTTAAAGGCAAGGGGACATGCTCATGGTGTGTTTGGGTTTGAGGTTTTCTTTTACCCTCTGGGAATTTTCCATAGCATATTTACTCTTGTGAAGGTTTGGTCATGAACCACATTGAAAACTGAAATCTCTTGTTCCTTGAAACCTGTTAATTTTATAAACCACAAGCAAAATATAGTCAGGCAGCTGCATTAAGAGTTTTCCCATATGACCCACCAATAACCTTAGCCCAGCCCAGCCACGCTAGCTGTGAGGGATAGCTAGCCCTGTCCCAGCTGGGCTCGAGACAGCTAATGATCAGAAACTACCGCTTGGACAGAAAAGGTTCTAGCAGCCGCCAGACGTTTTCGCTCTGGGGGCTGGTGAGTCAATATCTAATTCTTGAATAAGCTTGATTGCCTAGAGTTTTTTCATTATCCCAGTACACGTATATTAAATTAATTCTGCAGATGATTAGAGCAATAGCTCTAATCTTTTTCACTGGTTTTTTTCACTGCTTCCTAGTCTGTGCACCCCTTTTGCAGAGAAAGTATTATATGCTTCTTTTCATTTTTTTGCATGTAATCCAGATATGAACCATCAGTATTAATAATGTGATACCCACGTGGGAGAATTGGGGCTCCATTTTATTTTGTCTCTCAGTAGCTGTCATTTTGTTCTAGCTCTTCTCCTGCTTACAAATAAAAGCAAATATTTTGGTACCAGGTTGGGAGGGGAGGAGTGTTAATTTACCTGACAACTTTCCCGTGACTGAAGAAAATGACCATAACAAAAGCAGCTCTGGAGTTACAGCTGCTAGTTTCCTACAACTAATGTGAGAGCACGTTAACATGAGTACATCAGGCTTGTGTTTTGCTGAATCTTATTGCATCTCTCCACAACACTTAGTAAAATACAAGAACCAGAATGAGCCTCTCTTCAGACATGGCCTTTCTTCCTCAAAGTCCTAAGTCTTCAGTCTTTTGCCTGCTTTCTCCAACATCCTTACACAGCAACTCTTTTTAAATTACCTGAAAGGCTTTGGATACAGTTTGTGTCAGCATCTGTTTCCTGTTTTTTCCACATTTTGTTTCTTTCAAGGTTGATTTTGCTTTTCCTCTTCCCACTGCACACAAAGAAACATCTTACTCTAAGTCGTCATGACTGTAAGAGAACATCTGTGTATTCTGTTTCTTTTTTGTTTGTTTGTTTTTTGGTTGGTTGGTTTGTTTTTTTGTTTTCCAGAGAACACAAGAAACTACCCTACTGTTTTAAACACATCTCTGGTCTAGCCTACTGCTGTTTCTGATATTTGCTGGTGAGTGAGGCTTTAAATACAGCATGGTTGTTCCATGTTATACCCTTCTTGATCAGCAGTTTGGACTTCCCTGAGCAGGATGAGGCTTCTGGGCCATTGTGCTTCAACAGCTCCCCACAAACCTACCCTCCATTATTTGTGTAACGTCACTTCCATCATTCATGATCTCATAAAGCTGTTCATGAATGGATAACTTCTTTCTTCTGAGCTGAATAGTACAAACATGGAGAGCACAAGAGATCAGGAGTCATCCTGTTCTTCTCCCTAAGAGCACACCCAACTCAAGATGCAAGTGTCCATCGATTTAAGTTGCTGTGTTCTCTCTGACCAGCTAATGATACTGCTATTTGTTTTAACCATTGGTAAAACCAATGGTTAAACCATTGGTAAAAAAATTTTAACCAATGGTTTAACCACTGGCCAAACTGGTAGTGTCAGAGCTCTGTCCAAAAAAACATACAGATTTCTTCTACGTGGCAATATTGGAATAGACCCTATTGTTAGGGTATCCTTGTGTGTGTGTGTGTGTGTGTGTGTGTGTGTGTATATAACTTCACACTTTCCATCATTCAAATTTATCTGTGATTTTATTGTGTAGTGATTTGTATCCTCTACATGTCCTCAGGTTTAGATCACGCTGCCTGGCATCACTTTCTATTGTCTGCATATTCTGGAAGGACTGCTTTTATTAAACAGGAATAATACTCTCTCTGAACACGCTTTCACTATTTTTAAATTTCAAATAGTTCTTCCTGTATGGATAAGAGCTGGCTTGGAAGCCATTCATGAACAGTAGAAAATTGGCTGACTGCTATAAAGCCATTGAGTTAATATTTCATTTCAAGGAACTTAAAGGCTGCCTTAAGGAAGCAGTGGAAGGGGTGTGGGTTATGATACTGACACGTGGTGTGCAATTCTTCTGTCCACATGTGAAGGTGTTCAAGCCACGTTTGCTGTCTTGGAAGAATGACCAGCAGTCATGGTGTAGTTCAATGACCGAGTGTTTCTGCTGCGAATATAGTCATACCTGGGGTAAGGAGCACTAGAAGAGAAGCGAGCTCTCCTGTACTCGCAAGAAAATCAAGCTGGAACTGAGTCTTCTTCAAGGCTCTCTGGTGGTACTTAAGGGTTTTCCTCCTGCACTTCTAGCTGCTCTGTCAGAAGGCTGCAGTGTGAAGCTCCCCATAAATGTTCTTCCTATTCATGCCTACCCTTTTTGAATTTAAAAAGTAGCATTTTCCTTCCAGTTTGGAATACTTGTATTAATACATGTGCAAAAAAAGCCTGTTCTGCACCTGCTCCGTGAGGTGGGCTTGCAGAGGAGAGTGCGAGTGGGCGACTTTTGCAGAAGACTGTGTTGCCTGAAAACAGGCGCGTGGTGTAGCTGTGAGGCCTGAGGGGCATGGGGCTGCCAAATATACAGGGCCTACGGGTAACTCCTGCCTTCCTGGAGCAGCAGCAAAGGGGGGGAATGGTTAAGTCATCTCAAATGGCCCTAAATGCATGCATTCGGACGACCAAATCGCATATATTGTGCATTGCCTGACTCTGGGGGTTACTGGAGCTTGCAGCTTTCCTTTCCAGCTGGTGCAGGGATAGAATTTGGGGCTTGAATTTTGCTGTTTGCGTGGTTGCACTCTGCAATATCAGACACCTGCTAAACTAGGTATATATGAAAGAGGCCTCTAAATTCTGACTGTGCGGAAGGCAAACTTGTAGTGAAATAATATAAGTCCAGAAATAAAAGCAGCAGAGTGCCTGTGTAATCCTAGTTTTTCATAACTTTCTATGTGGTTTTGATCTGTGATTTCACTGGAGTATCCAGAATAAGGAACACAATTCTCATGTGCACTGGTATTAGTGAATCACCAATGAGAAGAAGGGTCATGTAGGTTAATAACTCAGTTATTATATTCCATGCGTGTCAAGACCACGCAAATGGGAAGCTTGTGAGTGAGTGCGTAACTGGGGGCTGTCTGCATTAAGCCAGCTATTTAGTCTTTATTCTGTGAACAGGTCTGAGAATCCAACTATAAATAAAACATACCACTTCAGCTGCCTGCGTGTGCCACCTTAGTGTGATCTTCAGTCTTTGTGTACTTTCTAGGACTGCGTGAACCTATCTAGATTGCTTTAGGGCAGAACCTCCTGTAGTACAAAACAGATTGCTGTATTGGTGCAGAATATGAAATTTTTTATCCCTTTATGCAGAGTAAGTAAAAGATCTGTGGTTAAACTGTGTTTGAAGTCCACACCATATGTTACAAAATACTTGCTTTGTGGATAAAATTGTGGAGCACTTTCTGTTACTGAATTTTTGTCTATTGATTTTTTTGTATCAAAGTTGCTGTCATTGAAACCAGTGAAACGAATCTTATTTTCATGCTGATTTTATAGCACCCAGAAGCGTGCAAGATATTTCATTCTGCAAGTATAGTGCTACTCTACTGTGCGAAGAGCTTCAGAGTTCATCTTCACCAAAATTTTCCAGTTTTAATTGTTTAAATACATCAGACCAACAGGCTGACCTGTTTGAAGCAGAACTTGTTTCAGGAGGGAGAACCCTGGCAACTGGCCCCTCTGTCTTTATTTCCAATTGGTGCTGTATTCCTCAGTAGGTTTTAGTTTATGAAACATTTTTTCAATTTTTTTTTTTCCAAAGAGATGTTGAAATGAGAGTGTGAAAGTGCAGATTTCTCACTCTGGCTTGCAACAGAAACTAATTTGTTCCATTTTGTCCCTCCAGTGTGTCTTCTCTGTGTGTCTCTTCAGTGCAGAGCTGCTGAATGTGATTCTTCTTTCAGTTTTGTTATTTAAAAGTTTTATGGAGAAAGATGGATGTGTCATGCTGTCTCTTGGTCTGTAGTTAATACACCTTAACAAATAAGCCCACGCCAAATCTTGTCAAAAGCATGGAGGCCTTCATGGACATGATTCTGATAAATTATTTGACTACTGCAGGGATCTATGTGTGTGATTTTCTTTTTAATCTTTTGTTACAGAAGCAAGTTCTGGCTCTTACTATTTTTGGTGAATAAGTTGTTACAGAATTTTCAAGTGTTGACAGTTCCCATCTTGACAGCATACTCTTTTCTCATGAACCTTAAGCTGTTGTACTTGCATAATAAGAGTCCTTCAAGTTAAGGTTTCAATGTAATTTAACAGTATTTTTGACCCTATTAAAGTTAGTATTTAAGACGTGACTTCAGGTTTAGGTATAAATTAGTGGCTTGTGCTTAGTGACATTGCAATTAGGTAGGAATAAAATGTGAAAATGGAACAGGATAAAGATACATTGCTTTTATTTTCACTCCAAACTCTTCTTATTTTATTGATTTGTTTGTCTGCATTTTTTTTGTTTGTTTTCTAGAGTTTTAGAATGCCAAGGCCTGCCCATTGTGAATGGGCAATGTGATCCCTACGCCACCGTTACCTTAGCAGGACCCTCCAGGCAAGTATTGCACGTACAAGAGCTCCCATTTCATAAGGGTGGTTTCTGTTTCCTTTGTTTAGAAATCTCCATTCTCAGATGGACAGAATATTTAGACACCACTAGAGTATATCAAGTATTTGTGTGTACATGTATGAACTACTGAACTGTACTAGAGTAAGTAATTTGAGGCTTACTTCAGTTTTGATTCATGTAAAGGTCTGAATAATCCCTGAATAATTTGAATATCCTGGAGTATGTGATTTGTGGTTAGGTTTAATTTGTGCATCTTCTCACCTCACAGTTGGAGGCCAGTTTTTGAGCACACTTACTGCCTAATTTTGGGCAGGGGGCAGAAGAGAGAGCTGAATACATCAACAAATTGCAGAATACGCACATCTGTTTGAATATTTAGGGTCTTTTCACTTTCAAAGTGTGGCAAATTCATGTGTGCGTAGGAAACTCGAGGTGGCTCAATCCTGTAATTCGCTATCTGTGGACGTAATAGAGTGGGTAAAATTTGGAATGAGGTTTTAGTAATTAGATTCCGCGTAATAATCTTCAGTTTAAATACTGGATTGAATTTTTCTGTTCTATTACAAATTTTCCCATGCTGTTGGATGTCAGTTTTGTTTATGCTTATTTAGAGAGTCATCTTTTATGTCTGTGCCATGTTAGGAAAAAAAAAACACAGTTCTCCTGTGACCTCAAAGAATCAGATTTTGTAGTATATGCTACAAAAATGTTTTACAATAATTTATTAAAAATACCACAAATAAGATGCATTCTTGACAAATACCTTACACGCAGAGGAATCTTTGAGACTGGTCTGTATTCCTCCTCTTTTGCTAGGTGTGTTATGTCTTATGTCCCTTAATGAGCTGTGTATTTGAATTGTATGCTTTGATGTTTTAAGCATGTAATTTGTTTCAGATGCTACTTGGTATTTATAACTGGAACTATGTGGAGCTTTTTGACTAACTCTAGTATCCTTGAATGTCCAAACTTACCTCTCTTTGCCTGTTCCCCCTCCCCTGCCCAGTCTAGATAATGTATGACAGCTGATAATGTATTCCCCTTTAAAATAAGGAACGTAGCTCTATCCTATTCCTGTCTGGTTTTTGTTGTTGTTTGTTTTTTTTTCGTTTGTTTTGGTGGGGAGAGATACCTCCTATCTTCTGCAAGCAGCATCCAGCTTATTCCCATCCAGAGCTTTAATTGCCCAATAGCTGTGCTTGCCTTAATCATCTCCTGCTCTACATCCTGCTTCCCGCTCCCTGATGGGCTTATCGGTAAAGAGGTTGATTGGCAAGTGTGACTGATGAGATGGGATAGGCAGTCTGCCCCATGTCCTGCAGGCAATTAGTATCTCTCTTATCTCTCATCTCCTCCTAGGAATAGTGAGGTATTTTTAATCTGTGCATCATTCTGCCCTCTGGATTTTTCAACGCCTCTCCTTTTGGGAGCGGGAAAGCTGCTTTTTGCTACTGTATTTTATGCAATGCCAAGCATAAAAATGTCAACAAATGTGCTGTTCTTTATTCTGTAGTTTGCACTTACAGAGCCAACAGATTTCTCAACTGGAACTGTTTCCGTGACACTATTGTAGGTGGAAAAACAGTGTGTGCTGGTGGGCTGGCCCATTCAAGTCACACAGGAAGCGTGTAGCAGCACTGGAAATTTAACACAGCTTTGCTTGCCCACTGTATAAGAATACATATTATTGTCCAGTTGATAAAAACGTTTACAAGCTATCTAAGCAGCTTTGCTGCATGAGAAATAGGGGGTAGGTTCTGGGATGAAATGATTAGTAGGTCAGTTTTCCACATGGTTGATGCAGCTCTCCATTGTGTCTGTTTTATCTATGCCTTTTTATTACTGGAGAACGTTAGGGGAAGACGTGACACAAGACGATGCAGAGCTTCTCGCTTACAGAGCTCTTTGCTTGTAGGTAACTAGAGCAAATCAAGCATAGGTTCGTAGCATTTGGAAATAATCAAACAGCTTTTGGCTGGCCAATGTGAAATACATTGGCTGACTTTAGCCCAATACCAAGCAGTTAGATGGCTGTATTCTAAACTTCAGACACAGGTGGATGCTGCTGCCCAGAGAGGAATGAATGGGCAGTGCTAAACCTTGTCAGGCCTATTCTGCAGTGAGTGGTTTGAGGGAGGTCTCCCATGTGTTGTTCCTACAGAGCAATAGAAATCAGAGGCTTCTGCTCAGAACTGCTCGTCCTAATTCAGCAGCTTAACATTTACTAGGAGATGTTGGGGCTGCAGGGAATGAGTTATATATAGCAATTAAAATATGGCTTTTTAAGCTTACAGAAAGTAAGGCTTTAAAAAGAAAAAAAAGCTTGAAGTCCTTGTATGCTCAACTGTTCCTTTGAAAAACTTCTTCATTATTGCTGAGAAAATCATTCTTTTTTTTTTTTTTTCTTTTTGATTGTTTTAACACCACTGAAAAGCATGCATTGATTCCTTAGGCCAAGATTATAAAATATAAAATACAGAAATATCTATATTAGTCCTCATGTCTCCTGTGCTTTTAGGGTATGAGAAATTCTTGAGTTGACTGTCCCCCCAAATATTGCTGTTCAAAGCCCTATTCCTCCAAGTACAGTTGTAAGATGCTGCTGGATCAAGAAAGTAACAAAATCAGGGTTCCAGGACTTAGTTTAAGAAAGGATAGCAAACTGTAATTACTGCCACTTGAGAGAAATACACTTGCAGTGAATATCTCCCTTAAATGTGTGCAAGTATGTGTGCCTTGCTGCGCTGGAGCCATGTGGCATTCTGGCTTTATCAAATGGGTGACTATTTGTTCCTCAGTGGCTCTGTTCTAGGATCACACTTCTGCTAATGTTTTCTTACACTTTTTTTCTTTCCTTTATTCAGATCGGAAGCCAAAAAGACTAAAGTTAAGAAGAAGACCAACAATCCACATTTTGATGAAGTGTTTTATTTTGAGGTTGGTATTTCAAAGGAACGGGTGATAAGCTGAAACACTATACTGTAGATAGTTGGCACAGCATCCTGCTCCGTGTTGTGCCAGCTGTCTTCTTTGAAGGCTGTTTCAAAGAACAGTGCAGGGGAAAGAAGTATCCAGGATCAGACTAGCTGTCTGCTGAGGCAGCAGTATATTGCTTCGGCCCAGGTGCTCTAAAGGAGAAGCTTCAAGGTGGGCACTTCTCCTGAGCAGAAGGCTTTACACTTGATCATAACTCAGCCCAGATGAGTTTTGAAAAAGGACAGCTAAGAATGGGATTTACAAAATATGTATATTTTTTTAGCCTGTGGTTTTATAGCTGTTCCACCCTTCTTCCCCAGTCAATGGGAGGAAGGTTATTTCTTAGGAACAGTGAAAACAGTAGAGGAAAAATACATCTAAAACTGGATGTTTCAGCTGTCTGCCAGTCTGCTGCAATACCAGTGGGTGAAACCTCTACAGCTTTATTTAATACAAAATATTTTCAACAAGTCCAGTTAAGACAAAGTATAACTCCTATGAAAGTGCTCATTTTGGTTCTTTTGGCAAAAGCAGCAGTAATTGTGGTGTGTCCATATGTATATGTGCATGTGTTTATAATTTGGCTGCCTCTTGAAACTTTTCATCTGTTAGTAAAGTATGTGTATCTTTCTCTTTTCTTTTTGTCTTGCACATTTTAGTCTTGGTCTACACTGAACTGTTCTATTTCGATAGATACCTCAAAAACATACCTGGCATAACTAAGTCGATGAAAAACCAGAATAGTACAATGCAGCTGGCATATCACTGGAAAGCCCTTTCTGTTCACGTGTCTTGCATCATCGACGCTACATCCACATCAGAAGTTGTTGCTGGCATAGGCATGGCACCTAGGGATGTGATTTCCTGAATCAGTTCAGGGGCACAGGCACCCATGTCAGAAAGAAGATGTGAGGACAGAGGAGCCACACAAGTGCTGCTACGTCATGCAGATCTGAAGTGCATGCATCCTTCTTGCAGCGCCAGTCAAGGGTCTTACTGCTGTCATCCCCCTTGCTCTACAAACTACTGTCTTTGCTTAAAAGCTGACAGTTGCACCAACCGATCTAAAGTTGGTCATACCAGCAGCAATGTGCTCTTGTTGATGTAATGTATTTAGATTTGAGGAACAGGTACTCAAGTTCTTTATTGGCAGGAGCACTTTCTCACTGCCCATCTGGGTGGAAGCCCTGAAGGTGCCCAGGTGCCCCTCCATAATAGGTTTGAGGCCCTGGATCTTGAAGGAGTTGCTCTTTATGTGAGAGAGCAACTATAATGTATTCAGTACTGTCCAGGGGTGGATGAGGAGCGAGTTGAGAGTCTGTGGGTGAGAATTAAGGGGCAGGCTGGCGTGGATGACACTGTTGTGGGTGTCTATTACAGGCCACCAGATCAGGATGAGGAAGTTGACGAGGCCTTCTACAGGCAGCTCATAGCAGCTTCGCAATTACAGGCCCTGGTTATCGTGGGGGATTTTAACTACCCTGATATTTGCTGGAAGGCCTACTCAGCCAGCCATCCACAGTCCAGGAGGTTCCTCCAGTGCATTGATGATAACTTCCTGATGCAAATAGTCGATGAGCCAACTAGGAGAGGGGTGCTGCTGGATCT
>VXAA01006388.1:987-31391 GCA_013399115.1 Anseranas semipalmata
AGAATCACAGAATCACAGAATTGTTCAGGTTGGAAGAGACCTCCAAGATCACCTAGTCCAACCTCTGACCTAACTCTAACAAGGCCCACACTAAACCATATCTCTAAACCATATCTAAACCATATCTCTAAGCTCAACATCTAAACGTCTTTTAAAGACCTCCAGGGATGGTGACTCAACCACTTCCCTGGGCAGCCCATTCCAATGCCTAAAAGAAGAGAAAGCTGAGAGGGGATCTGATCAATGCGTACAAATATCTGAAGGGAGGAGGTCAAGAGGATGGGGCTGGACTCTTTCCAGCGGTGCCCAGTGACAGGACAAGAGGCAACGGCACAAACTGAAACACAGGAAGTTCCAGCTGAATATTATGAAACATTGCTTTACTGTGATGGCGACAGAGCACTGGAACAGGTTGCTCAGAGAGGTTGTGGAGTCTCCTTTTCTGGAGATATTCAACACCCACCTGGATGCAATCCTGTGCAACGTGCTCTAGGTGACCCTGCTTGGCACAGGGATTGAACTAGATGATCTCCAGAGGTCCCTTCCAACCTCAGCCATTCTGTGACTCTGTGATTGTGTGATACCATCCTTCAGAAGATTTATCATCTTTAAAGAAAACAATGAAAATAACACAACATATATGTAGTATTTGGGCTTGTTCACTTTCTTTTTCTCAGAAAGAGAGGTTGTTTCTCATTACAGTGGGAAACAGTATGATTATGCAGAAGAAATACTATCCACTACTGAAGATAAAGCACAGAACTGACAACATTTATTTAATCTATATTATAGCATAACGTTATAATAATAAGTAATTCACTGAGACTCTGAGAAAATGTGGAGACAAAGAGAAATTTGTAGCCAATAGTAGACAATGCCATGGTTTAAGAGATATGCTCCAAGTGGAACACGGTTTCCAATGGGACACTGATTTCAAAAGAATGAGGTGAGAGTTTGGTTGGACAAGCAAACTCTCACCTCAAGCAAACCAAGCTTCCAGTGTGGTATATTAACAAGAAAGTTGATAAAATATTTCTTTTGTTAAATCACCTTAGCTTTATTGTTAAGGATACAATACTGAAATTGTGCCACTCACAAAATTACTGGCACTCAGCTTTAAAGGTATTATTACAGAACTGAATTTTGTTAAATAATGTAAATAGGTAGTATTAGGTATTTTATTCATTATGTCTCCTTAATCCTCAGCTATGTGATGCCAAATAGAAGTTTAACATAGCTGTATTGAAGTGATAGAGTCAGGGGTGAAATTAGCTCTGTTTTCATGTTACTCAGTTACTTATGTATACCATCTCCTATATAATCAATATATTTTAATCTTCTCAAACAACTTACAAGACTTAAAAATGACCTCTAAAGAAAATCCAGAGAAAACCTCCAGTAAATTGGACTGAAATAATCATTAACACAGAAAAATGAAACTCTTAGGGATGGACCTATAAATATCAGACTTTAATATGCATACACATACTTGTAGAGAGAGATAACCATACATTCTATTTGCTCCCTTATTTACAGTATGTTTTCAATTATGGCTTTCAACAGGCATTTTCCTCAATCAGTCAGAAATAACTGAAAGGACATTTAGTCTCACTATTTCTATCCTCTTGCAACCATATAACATGGCAGCCAGTTGTTCACTGGCGTACAGAGAGGCAGGCTAGAATTATTTGATTTTGCAAGGTGCAAACTACCCAAGAAATATTCCAACTCCTTGAAAACATACTGTGCTGAGTTCCTTTTGCTTGATGGGTGTTAAAGGTATTGGTATCATGTCTCCAACAGCTCAGACAAATACCTTGACTTTACTAGTTAATATTTTCTAGTCAACACACTCTTCAAAATGGAAAAGCTGGTAGTTTGCTTTAGCAAGATCCAAGTTGATTTTATCTTTTATACTTGGAAACCCTTGTCACTGTTATTAGGCAAACTGGGAATTTCAAGTGTCACAATAGAACCTGTGGAAAATGATTTAATTGAATTTATCACTTAGTTAAAAAGGGAGTTATAAATTTCTGTAAGAAGATTGATACTTTCCTCATTACATTTCTGGATGTGATTTCAAAGGCCATGAGCTGTGGCTGATTCAGAGAACAAGCAGCCAAATTTAAGAGAAAAAATATATATCCAAATCCTGCATGGGGTTAATAAAACCTATTATGACATTTTGGACTAGGTTGGAGTTTGGGTGAAAGATGTGAAATTCATAATACACTAATTCTGTAGCTCAGATAACCACTTCCCAATTTAACATCTCAATTAAGTTGCACTGTATGTGGTTACAGTTTGCAAATACAGATGATGAGATCTGATTAACTATAGCCTATCTGCAGTGCAACATTTTGTTAGATATGAGATTCAAAACAGAAATACCCTTAGAACTCATGGTTTTATTTTCAGAACATACCGCCCGTTTATCCCCAGTTTTTGATTACTAATACTATCACAGTTTGGAAACTTCTAATGAAAGATCTGTGTGACTGGAAGGCATGTAAGTAGAAGAGTTCACATTAAAATCAGCCATTTTAAAATGTGGAATGGGTATATGTTTCTCTAAAATGCTTTGGGTTACAAACACTTTCAGATGATGGAGTTGTCTATAAGTGTTTGACATCAATTACTGGATATACTTGTGGCATCCTGTGGCCTAGAGTCATGACTTACTATTTGACAATCATCTGTCTAGCAAGCTCTGGCAGTTGCAAGCTGACAATGGCATCGTGCAAGTACAGCAGTCTGCTAACACACACTCTTTGTTGCACTGGTAGAATACCCTGATAATGCACAGAAAGCATTTGGTCCAATACAGTCAGTTAGGGATGACTCTTATGCTCCTACTTTTGAAGAAAACTTTAACTGGGAATGCACTGCAGAATTATATAACCAATGCAAAAGAACAGAAAAAGGACAGCAAAAGAACAACTACAGAAAACTTTAATGAAAAGCATATCGAATAAAACCAAGATGAGAATGATGCTTTTTGACAGTTGTGTGATATCTTAACTGGTGTTACATACCTCCAGATAGTCCTTTGTGCAAGTTATGCCTAAACGCCTAACTTTTTTCAGCTCTGATGATCATTTCACTCAATTTACTTACTTATAAAAGGCATTGATCACTAAACACTTTTCATCCTCTGACGTTCTCTCTTCCCAGTTTTTTATAAAAGGAACCTGTTATGAAGATCTATATTGCTCCACCTCAGATGAGAATCTCTCTATTCAGATTAAGTATCATCCAAGATCAGGTTTACTTGGCTGCGTGCAAACCACTGCCACCTCATACCTCCTTTCTTTGAGTCAGCCTAGAACTGACTCCTGTTTGGAGACTCTGTGGGAACACAGGCGCATGAAGAGAGCTGAGCATATCTGTGTGTTTATACATTCAAAGTATCTGTCCTATAGGAGACCTGTTGTGAGTGAAGGATATACAGTTAATCTCTATTTTTAGAGATGAAAAATGGTTACAGGGAAAAACTAAGGCCGTTTCTCATGCATAATCACCTACTCCCATTGTATTCAAAGGGAAGCTGTTGTTCAAATGGGAAGCTGTAAGCACATAGCTAAGTGACTTGAGCAAGGTGATACAGAAAATCTGTGGCATGGCAGGGTGTCTCCCAGCCTGTGGGTTAAAATTTTCCAAACACTCTGCTTCCTCCATGTCATCCTGGCTTTCTAAAATCAATAAGAAACAATTCTGAAAGTGACTGTGATGAAATCTATGGAATTCCACAGACATGAAGTTATAAAGAAACTAAGTGTATGAGATGATAAAGTCCCATCTTTTTTTTCCTCTTTTCTCTCTACATGTGAAGCAATAAAGCAATGAAATGGGTTATTGCAACTGCTGTATCTGAAATCCTGTAGATTACTATCATTAGCAAAATAATGCTGTCTTAAAAGAATAAAAATTAAATAAATTAAAATAAAAATTAATAACAAAAAATAAAAAATAATAAAATTAATAAAATTTAAAATAAAAAATTAATAACAAAAACCACCATTACCACCAAAAACAAAAAGCAAAAACAAACAAACAAACCCCCTACCCATGCAAACAAGTAAGAGCCTGCAGTATATTTTTTAGATTAATTTTAAGTGAAAAACGTAGATAAAGCAGCATGTCTAGCCTCACATTCTCGTTTGCGTCCATATTGTGAACATTACTAAATTCAGGCCACTTATAAAAATGAGAAGTGTCAGCTACCTCAGGTGACAAGTTTAATGATATCATATGCAGAGTAATAGTGGAAATTAATGGAGATTATTTTAAATGGGAATTGAGGGTAACAACCTGGTTCTGTTAAAATCATCTGGTGATTTGCCCTGGGTGATGTGTGTAAAGGGCTCATCTTTTCCAGTGTGAAGGCATGTCAAAGAGACGGGACAGCAGACATAGGCCATCACAAAGTCAGGACTACCATGAGAATAAGCATTTTATCTGTCTACATGAATATGATATTCATTGCGAAGCTTTACATGTGCCTGTACAGAACTTATGGTATCTGGTAATAGGGTAGATCATGGCAGAGAAAGCTAATTGTCCATATAGGTCACAAATGCCTTATGGTAAAAATATTGGCTTGAAGGCACAATTTGTGTGTATTTGTTCATCCCCATGACGAAGGAGACAAGAGATGAGATTTTTCTACACCCTATTCATTTTGTTGGTGGTCCGGAACATTTTGTCACATTCAGCCTGACACTTACATCTTCCGCTCTACCTGGAAGCAAGGAATTTTATATAGCGTCTGGTCTTCTGTTTTCTATAGCATCTGGTCTTCTTTTGAATCAGAATAGTTCTCTACTTCTTTCATGTAATGCCTTAATAGGTTTCTATCGCAATCTTTTTCATGTAGTTGAATGCATTTGATCTCCAATAAATTTATCACTCAGTACCTCTGATTAAAAAAATAAAATCTGGAAGCCTTTGAAGAATTGTTCTGCTTTGCTGGAGAGTAAATGGATTTTTTTGAAAATTAAAGCTCTTACAGTTTCCTGCGATATGCATACGTGCATGTGTGTGTGTGCAGGGGAAGGGAGCTTTATGTTTATTACACCAGGAGATCTCACTTTTAGTTTACAAAAGGTAGATTGGAAAGACTCAACGTTCAATGTGCTTTACATTGCCCACTTTTCTACCAATACATTAAAATTATTGCACAGTATAAAATGCACAAATTCTAGATAGAAATCCACCTGATTATCATACCAGCAATGGTCAGAAGACTAATTAGCTCTATGAACTTGTCTAATCCAGGAGGATAAGAAAGGTGAAAGAGGATGGGGAGTTCTTATACATTTTTTTTCCTCTCACATTTTCATATTTTCCATTTATATATATTAAAAAGATAAATCCTTGCAAAAGAAAATTAAATACCTGCAGTTTTAATTTCAGTGACTCTGTATTTTACAACTTCATGTTCTCATGTGCCCAGACACCTGAGTTATAGAGAGACAGATTGACGAAAATTTTTGAAACATCTATATAGCACAATGAATGCACAGATTCCTGAGGTAACTCTAAATAACCTTGTTTACATACAGAAGCAACATAGTCATGCTTGCAGTACTCTGTTATGGCCAAGCTGACATTCCTTTAGGAATGTCCGGTGGCAAACCTTACTGAAATGAAATGGTCAGTCTCTCCTGTTAATTTTTTTTTTTAAAGCTGCTTTTGGAAACCCTACCAACTATCACAAACTCTTAGGTTTACATCTAATAGTAAGGTAATCAGCATATTTCAATGATGTTTGATGTAGTTGGACTGGGACATTCATCAGACACAGGGAGAGTTCTACTGTTGAAATACCACAAGCTAGATATGACATTCCTTGAAAATACTATTTTGTATCTTTTTTATTTTTATTTTTATTTTTATTTTCAATATGGTAAACATTTCCTCACCTTCTTTTTCTGACAATGTGGAACAGTAGGTAGGGAGGTGGAAGAAGTTGTTACAGTTGGCATATGTTGCTGATCCATAAAGCCAGTCAGTAAATGTGGAGGGCAAGTATAGATGGCATCTCAGCAGCTTATTTTACACTCAGTACTCAGGCTTACGGCTTGTGGACAGTATGAACTATTCAGGCAATTCCTAGCTCACATTCTTTAGTTCATTCACTATTCAATGCATCAGCCATTTGATGCAGCACAGTGCAACAGAACCACCCGTGTCCAGCAAATCCAGTTATGTGAAAGATGAGGCCATTGCTAGTGCAACTGGAAGCAGTTATGTGGCTCAGCAGCACATTATAATAGAAAGGCTGTGTTCCCCTAAAATACGTGTCCAAACATACAGACTGCTTTGGCATTGTAATTGAGATTGAGTACAAGGACTATTGCAGCTGGAATACTGCAGAGTGGAAAAACAACAGTGAGCACGATGCTGCTGCTTTGCTGTTCTAGGGGTTGACTCTTCTTTTATGTGTCCTATTTACATCTATGGAAGCACGAAAGCTAAAATACTGCTGCAAAAATGTGAAAGAACAATTGGACCTATATAGCACTTATCTTTTCATCTGAGGGCTGCCAAGCTTATGATAAACATGACAGAAACATCCACAGAGGATGATTCATCGTATGCTAGAAATTCAAATATTATCTCATCTAGTCCAGAAGGATGCAAGCAGAGGGAGAGTATGGCTTTGTAAAAGGACATCTTTGATTTATTGAAGGTCATATCCTGACTGTGAAAATTCTCCACTGGTAATAACTGGAAGACCCTTATGCTGTGGTTTGACCCACATGGCCACACTTATCACGGCTTTGTAATCAGTTGTGGCTTTCTTTAGAGGGAATTTCTGTTGAACTTGCTTTGAATGTTGGTAAATGCCATAACTCAATATAGGAACTACCAGGCTTATTAGTTAATAGTGTGAATCAAGGGCTGTTTTTTTGTTGTTGTTGTTGATTTAGTTTTTTTTTTTTAATAAGTTTTGGTCTGAATATTTTTTGTTTATCTTTTTTTTTTTTTTTTCCAGTTTTCCTTCCTAGTTTTTGAGCCCTTTGCTTGGCACAGGCTTATGTGCTAGGAAGGTAAGTCTGTAGGTATCTAATCTATATTTTTATAGTCTGTGAGCTTGATGCAGTTAAATCTATGGCCTGTTCAGTGCCTGTAGAAATCAATGAGAACATTGGCTTCAGAGGGCTCAGAATAGGGTGCAGAGGCATTTATTAACCAAACATTTAGTTGCTGTTCTTTTTCACTAAAGCATATAATGAAAATCTGTGGTCAAAATTCTGATCTCAATTAAATCAATGTGAAAACTCACTAGAACAAAGATTTGACACAATGTAAATCAGAAAAGAAAGAAGAGAAGAAAAGAGAGGGAAAAGAACAGCAACACACATCTTTGTGTATAGCGTTGGTGCAGGCAACCATTTCAAAGCAGTAGCCAAGCGTTTATCTCACTCCTTGACAGGAAAAAAAAAGCAAAAAAAAGGACTAAGAATTTGTTTCTATCAGTGTTTGAGAAGATTCTACAAACTTTGTTTCTGCCCTTAGCAGAAATAATTTGCACTCCTCAAATTTTTGAAACTTCTCCAAGCCTTAAAAAAAAGTCTTGTAAAGTAGTTGCTGACTCTGCCTCCTTTCTCAGTTGTATACCCTTGAGGTGTGTTATCAAGTCTGTGAAGTTGGATATGTTAGGTGTAGGATTTATGAATATGAAAAACAGTAAATTTGCATGATTGTGGTGTATCAGTCATTGAAATTCACTCCTGTTCAAGCAGAAAGGATGTATCAGTGCATAAAACATTTAATTAATGAACACTAAATCTTTAAAACAAAAGCAAAAGTAAAAAAGGAAAGAAAGAAGAAAGAAAAAGACAGATTTAACTTCTAAATGCATTTCATTTTTGAGAATCTTTCAAGATCATCTCTGAAGATCTAGTGTCAACACCATTGCAGCTTCAAAACTCATTTCTGCTGCCTATTGCACTGTTTTAAACTTTTACTTCTAAAATCAAAACAAGGGAACGTAACCTCCCGTTTGTAGTTTCTCTTTTAAAAAAATGAAAGGCTTCAAATGGCACAAGGGCAGCAATTATATCATCCAAACCCATCATGACAGAGTTCTAGGGATAACAGTGAAACAGACTAGAAAAAGGCAAAAGATATCAAAAGTAGCCATGATCTTATTCCATTTTTTTCCTGCATTATTTCATGGTTTCTTGGGATCTTGAGATTAAGAAAATTGACTCATTATTACCTTTCACTTGAGTATTACCTTAATACTCAATTAAGGTAGGACATGAATTTTGGTGTTATAGCAATACAGTATTCAATAACATCTATGCCACATGATCATAGTCACATTTTTAGTGTACCTCTTGAAACAGCTGGAATATTATTTTGAAACTGGCTTATAAAATTTACTTTTGCTAAAAGCCTACCTTTTTATTTATTAAGACAAAATTACTCATAAATGGGGCGCGTTGGCCAGAATCAACAACAGTAGCTGTCTAACTAATTTTAGAGCAAACATATTACAACACATGGTAAGTTAAAAATATGTTACTGTCTTCTGCAGAGATGACGTGCAAACTGCCTCTCTTCAGGCAATTAATCTTACACCTTCCAGTGTCTCCTCAACAGAAAGCATAAGTTATGAAAACAAGAACCTACAAGCAGTCTGAGCATAGGATACTGGTCAGCCAGGTTAGGCACCACAAAAAATACCATCTACCATTCGTATTTCCTGTCCTACATAAAAATTCACAGAAGTCTTACAAGCTAACCATGTAATTACTTTCTTTGTCTCTACATAATCTCAGGAAACAACACTTCAGGTCAGAATCCAATGGTTTATTTAGTCTTAACTCATTAGCCATAAGAAAGATATGATTATGAAAAACAAGTTCAGACAGTTGAACAGGATGAATACCCATAATTCAAACACAATTTCAGTCCTCAAAGTTTTGCTAAACTGTTTACTTTGTTGATATTAATGTACCCAGAAAAATAAATAAATAAATAAATAAATAAATAAAAAGGCTAAGAGGAGACATCATTTGTCTCTACAATTTCCTGAGGAGAGGAAATGGACAGGGAGGTGCTGATCTCTTCTCCCTGGTAGCTTATGATGACAGGAAGTATGGGAAGAATGGCATAAGCCTGCTCCAGGTAGATTCAGACTGGCTATTAGGAAAAATTTCTTTACTGTGAGGATGGTCAAACACTGGAACAGGCTTCCTAGAGAGATGGCTGATGCTCCGTACCTGTCAGTGTTCAGGAAGCATTTGGATAATGCCTTCATTAATGTGCTTTAACTTTTGGTCAGCTCTGAAGTGGTCAGTAAGTTGGACTTGATGATCTTTGTAGGTCCCTTCCAACTGGAATCATCTATTCTATTCTTAAAAAAAAAAAAAAAAAGAGAGAGAGAGAGAAAAAGAGAGAGATTATTTTGTCCAAAGTGCAGGACTCGGCACTTGGCCTTGTTAAACCTCATCCCATTCGCCTCAGCCCAGCAGTCCAGCCTATTCAGATCCCTCTGAAGGGCCACCCTCCCCTCAGGCAGATCAACACTACCTCCCAACTTGGTGTCGTCAGCAAACTTACTGAGGGTACACTCAATCCCCTCATCTAGGTCATCAGTAAAGATATTAAACAAGATACGCCCAAGTACTGACCCCTGGGGGACACCACTTGTAACGGGATGCCAGCTGGACTTAACTCCATTAACCACAACCCACTGGGCACGGCCCTCCAGCCAGTGCTTTACCCAGAGAAGAGTATACCTGTCCAGGCCACAGGCAGCCAGCTTCCACAGGAGAATACTGTGGGAATTTTTTTCTCTGGGTTTTGATTCCAACTCAGACGTACCTCAACATGTTTAGGCACATTTAAATCCTTAATCAAGGCATGTGAAGAACCACATATCCAAAACAGACCATGAACTCCTGAATAAACAATAACCCTTGTCCTCCTGGACCGGCATTTGCTACTTAAAAATGTAGTGAAATTGTAGTCTGGGCATAGTCTTAGCTGATACATTTTTTCATTGTTGACATTTACCTAATTTGGTGCTATGAAAACACCAACATCTGCTTATGTCTGGAAGACTAGTACATTAAAAAGAATTACCATAATCTCTACAGTAGTCAAAGTTTAGCGAACCATTAAAACAAACCAGCTCAATGAACTGAGCAATAACAACAGAATAAAACTACACTGAAAGCATGCCTAGGGCAACAACATTTATTTTACTTCCATCTCTAATACTGTCTTTAACACATAACAAAAGAGTCCGATAATTTTTGTTACCCTTCTTGACTGGACTTCCAAGACTTCCAGGCATATCTGCAGTGTGGCCTCTTGATTCGATAGTCCCCATCATTTGATCAGAGTCTTATGGAGACCTGCTGATTGCTTTCCATTCTAGTTTGCCAGAATGTGTATCCCAGATGAATAGTTGTCTTTGATAATGTTACTTTTGTGTGTGTCTTCGTGTGCATGAGTGCATGTGTACAAGGTATTAGCCTACACACCACAAAAAAGTGAGTATCATCCAATACATTATTATTGCAGCTGTACTGCTCTGACCAGAGTGGAAGTCCCTTTTGGGTGACTTCAGAAAGCTACAGTTTACAGGTCACTGAGCTTATAACCTTCAATCCTAGGGCTTCGTTGATCTGTTTAGTCCAAGTCTAGCCAGACTGCAGCAGGCATAGAATACTTATTGTTATGTTGTATGTAATTCTCTTCTTCAAATTCACCAATAAGGAAGTGACAGCAGTTATTAATGTCATCTAGAACTACCTGAACCCAAAGACATTGGTCAGTATGAAATTTCACATATTTGTCACCAGTGCTACAGATGGCAGGGGAGAGTGTCTTTTTTTCTTGGTATATCTCACTTGAAAATCAAAGAGGAAAAAAGTATCTTGTTACTTCATCTGCCAAATTCATTGGAAGATCTTTGAGATCTTTGTTTCTGAGTTCTTTACCATCCTTGAGAAAAAATGGTTTCGGATTTCACTGAAATGTACAAGTAACTGAACTAAACTAAATATGAATAAGGTATTATCAAAGTCGCTGAAATGATGTTGGCCTCCACCTCCTTCACTCAGGCTCATTTTGCATTTCCTGCTAGCCACACTGAGTAACCAAGAGTGGCCTTCACTCAGTGCCAAACTGAGGTGTTCAGGATATAACTGCCCCGCTGGGGTCTCTGCAACTGTCTGAACTTCACTTTGCAAATTTCTGTGGCCAAGTGGGACTTTAATTATACTATTTCATAAAATAACAGATGAGTTAGGGGAACAATGAGTTCCTTCTCTCTCCTGGGTGGTCATAGAATCATAGAATCATAGAATGGCCTGGGTTGAAAAGGACCTTAAAGATCATCTAGTTTCAACCCCCCTGCTCTGGGCAGGGTTGCCAACCACTACAGCAGGCTGCCCAACGCCACATCCAGCCTGGCCTTGAATGCCTCCAGGGATGGGGCATCCACAACCTCTCTGGGCAACCTGTTCCAGTGCCTCACCACCCTCTGAGTGAAAAACTTCCTCCTAATATCCAACCTAAATCTCCCCTGTCTTAGTTTGAAACCACTCCCCCTTGTCCTATCACTATCAACGTGTGTAAACAGGCGCTCCCCCTCCTGTTTATACGCTCCCTTCAAGTACTGGAAGGCCGCAATGAGGTCTCCCCGAAGCCTNGTAGAGGGGGACAACCACCTCCCTCTCCCTGTTGGCCACCCTTTTTTTAATGCAGCCCAGGACATGCAACCCATGGTCCAGTGACCACATGGTGAAAACTAGGCTTACTGAAATATTTTCCATGTCTACAGTAAACCCTTGATGTAATTTTGAAAATCTTTGCATTCATCAGTTTTAACTTTAAAAAAATGATTTTTATATTCCCCTTTTCCCACCCTTCAGTAAGATTTCCTCTGAAGACATCGCTTCCATTTCACAGAATCACAGAATCACACAGAATCACAGAATCATGGAATCATGGAATCACAGAATGGTTGAGATGGGAAGGGACCTCTGGAGATCATCTGGTCCAACCCCCCCTGCTCGGGCAGAGACACCTAGAGCAGCTAGCCCAGGTTGCTCATTTCTGCTAATGATAAGTATAATAAAAAAAAAAAAGCTCATTTTAACAACAAATATATGGATACCTGTAGGGGCATTTTTCTAATCATGTGAAGTGTACAGGAGAGTCAGAAGAGTTGGAACATGTTACATAGAAAGACAAGACAGTTTTATCTGTTCAGTTTCAGAATGAAGCTTGAAAATGTAAAGCAGGTAGAACCCAATGGCTCCAAAATCAGATGACAAATATGAGGAAGCTGAATTCACTATAATTTTAAAAGCTGTCTTATTTTGAGCTCACCTTCAGATGTGAGAGGAAGCATGGGATAGAAAGTGTTGTCTCTGTGGTGTGCTCTCATCTCCAGGACTTCATGAGGCAGTGGCATTTGATATGAAGATGCACAATTGTTGTCATTATTGATTATGTCTGCACTATCAGACAGATCAATAAGCTAATTGGCTAATGCCCAATCCCAGCATGTATTAGATTTTAGCAAGTAGCACAGTTAGAACTATTTTGGGGTATTTTCATTTTTGGTTTATTCCAGAATTATGAATATATTGGGGTCTCCTTGTTACACAAGTACCCCCAGCAGAATGGGGAATACAGCTGGAAGAAAAAGAAAGAAAGAAAAGAAAATCACACAATTGACAAACAAGCCATATAAATGAAACTCTTCCACTCAATTTTCCCCATATTTCAAAAATTTTTTCTTTTTTTTTTTTTTTTAAACCATGAATCTCTTCTTCACATCTTCTCACTTAGATTGTGACTTTAAGGACATCTGAGAACATTGTGGGAGAAAAAGACAAAGGCCAAATACCTTTGACAAATAAAGCATCAAGAGTTACAAGCATGAATAGCAGTAAGAGTATTGTGCTCAAACTATTTGCAGAAAGAGCTGTCTGACTTCCACTGAAGTCAAAGCACCCCTCAGAATTGCCAGCACAGAATTGTACTTGGCACATATTTTTTAATTATTTACAAAACTCAATTTAAGTGTTGCCTGTCTTTTATGGGGTACAAACAGTTTAAAAAAAAAAAAAAGTAAAAACAAAAACAAAAAACAACCACAAAAGAAAACAAAAAATTCACAAAACCAAACCAAACCAAAACAAAAAAAGAACAAAAAAAATACCTTTCCAGGTCACAAAGATACTTCAAGCTGATCTTAGAAAAAGAGAGTGTTGTGCTACAAATGTTTTTCAAAACATGCAAAAAAATGTATGTAGACATTATTCAACCTACAGAGTCTGTATTGGTGTATGAAGTGTAGCTCTCAGAAAAGCACAGGTAGCAAAACTTTACTTCCCCAAAATGTATTTCAGTATACTTTAAGTATAAAAACCTAATTTAAAATAATGTCAGCATCTTTCGTCTGTAGAATATGAGGCTCAGCATCTTTAAATTATTTAAGAGGTCCTCAGAGAGTCAGTTATGCTTATAACGTCAGATTTACTCAAAGAAATGGAAAGAGCAAAGCAAAGTGTTGAATAAGGACTTCCTGTGTGATTTTACCAAGTTATTTTTTACTGCCTGTAATTGAAGCAGCATTCTCACCTCACGCAATTTTAGCCAAAAATATATGTTGTATAACTGCTACTTGTTTAATTTTTTTTTTCTTAAATATAGTAGGTCTGCTCTACTGAACTGCTGTTTTCCCCACGAGGACTCGTTCACAAATAAATACAAGCTCTATCAAGACTCAATTGAAAGTACATTTGCACAGGGAGTTACAAATCTTAAATATGTCTCCTCCAAAAAGGAAAAATATAGAATACTATAAAACTATAAGGGGAAGAGTTTACCAGTAACTTCTCTGACATTTTTTTGTTCCTTTTTTTTTTTGTGTTAGAAGTAGAAGGATCAGAGCTAATATTTATAATACGATTTTAACAGTTTGTACTCAAATACACGATGAATGTCAGGATCTTCTGTGCTGTGTCACATCAGTGTCATAGTTTACCATTACAAGTACACTTTGAAGATACAGCCAAAAGTCTATCTTAGTATCAGCATTAGGTTAGCTGGAAAAAGATGCTCAGTAGCGTTGTCTTTAATGAAGCTTATCCTTCTCAGCTAGGCATTTTGGAGACCTGTGGACAAAACAAAGTCTGCATAAGATGTGCTATATTTTCCCATGCACAGCCACAAGTTACCTGTTAAAAAAAAGCAAAAGTTCCCCCCCCTCCCCCCTGCTCCCAAGCCCCAGTGCTTTATAACTGGAATGGTTTAAGGATGTGTGGGGGAACACCTTTAAAACATTACAAGGGTACAAGGCACAGATGTTGTATACACTTGCTACACTTTCTTTCTTAACCTCGACATATTCCAACCTAAATGATTCTATGATTCTATGATATCTTTCTAATTTAATGAGATTTTACATGTGCTATGATCAAACTGAGAGCTTTAGCCATGTCCTGGACCCACATTTAAAATCGTTTGTTCAGGTGTTGTAATTAGAAAGTCAACATGCATCTTATCTGTATGGCTTTACTCGGAAAAACCTGCATAGGGATGCAGTGCTGACATCTGTAAATAACCACAACAATACACTGACCAGCTGTAGCTTTTGTTTTCCCTGCACCTCAGCTACTTCTTATGCCTCTTTAAGAAAAAGAGGAACTACTGATCCCTCTTTGCTTTGACACTCTTTCAGCACTAATGAGGAAATTAGAAAGTACTCAGAGAACATCTATCAGAGCTAGAACAAGGAGAAGAGGCCAATGCCTACTTTACCTCCAAACACCTTGTACTGGCACACCATGTACCGTCAGTGTCTGAAACACTTTGTATTTGAACTACAGCACAAGCTCTCTCGGGAAGAAATGCATCATCTCATTTGCTTTTGAACTGAACACACATGTTAATGACTCTTTGTACATAATAAAAGGAATCAGTAGCATTTGCAACATTAATATTTTGAGAAGTGATTTCTCAATAACTGAAACAAAGATTTCTTCTTTTTAGCAAAAATGAAACACACCCTAAGTGTAGTTACACAGTACATAAGGTGACATGCAGTGGTCATACCCTTTGACCTGAGGGGCATTAACAGGAGTTTTGGGTAAAGTTGAGTAACAACATTAGCATTTGAATAGAGGAACTCCCAGCTTCGAGTCACAGGTTTCCAGGTGGCTTGCATGTTGAAACTCTTGCAGAGACACCTTTCACCTCTGCCGAAACACAGCTGCTCCTGAGGACCAGGGCTGCTCTACAAGGAGTAACCATTCACACCTCAACTCCACTCAGCAGCTTAGCACTGGATCGCAGGACCACCCTTACCAAAGGAAGATACTGAATATTTTTAAATGGATCTGAATACTGTGAATAACACAGCAGCAGAAAAAAAAAATATATTAAGAGGACAGAAATCTAACTTTGCCATCATTTCAAGAATTGTCTTTGCCACAGACAGATCTCTCTCCTATCTCTGTTCTTAGGTCTGACTAATAAAGTATAGTAAGTCTTCTGTTCCCAGTGAGGGGAAATACAATCAAATAATTTGATTTGAAAGCTAATTGTTTTTGCTCTTTAAAGATCTGCCAACCCACAGCTGCCACAGAGCGGTAGACTAAGGAGTGAATGTACACCCAATGCATGCACCACTGCCATTCATCCCTTGTTTTCACTCTTTGGCTTTAAAATCCAATTTGAGGTTATATTGAATAGAAATACTCAAGGCAGATGCTTAACTTGGAGCTTCTATGCCAGGCATCACCTTGTTAATTAAAGCCTAGCAAATGTAATTGCACTTTATCTAAACAGAAGGGAAAAGCTTTGTAGACTTGAATTTATTCCGTATTTCATGTGGGTCAGAAATGCATCAAGCATATCTGAATTCATTTTGACCACTGTTTCTTTCTGCATGCTTTAACGTCTTCTTTTTCCATCAACAAAAGCTTTCATAACACAGAAGTAGAAAGAATTATTCAGGCAGTACTGTTTTACCTCTTCCCATTCTTGTCCCATCTTTAATTAAGATATATCCTCTAAGACTTATGCCAATCTCATCTGGCACAAAATGGTGAAACTACATGGAATCCAGTGTTCATTTACATAGCTATGGATCCCCTAGCCTTCATTTTATAGTCTGACTTCAGCTTCTTCATTTTCCCATCCCTTCTATCACCCATCAGTATGCTGATCATGACTCTACCTTTCTTGGTAGTGTGAAAAGAATGACCTCTCAGTCTAGATCACTTGCAACAGTATTTGGACACTGGAGGGGCTTAAGAAATAGATTTTTTTCTGAATATCCTCCATATTTCGGAAAAAAAATACTAATGATTTTGGTAGTAAGTTCAATGACTAACTTCTGTAGAGAATACAGGAAAAATTAAAAAAGAAAAGATTTAAACATGATCAGTAAAGCAACAACATTTTGATTTATTCTATTTCTTTGCTACTTTTGTGTTGCTATTGCCATTTTTATTATTTTCTTCTATCAAAATAGAAGAAAGTTACTATTCTTTCTTCTTCTTTTTTTTTTTTTTTTTTCCTATAGGAAACTTTCTTTTTAAGACCATATCAGAGAAGTTTGCCAAAAATAAAAACATAATCTTATGAAACAATGAGTCTCCAGTTTTGTTTTGTGACAGACATATCTCATGCAATCTAGTCCATAAGATTACTATGCACTATGTTACTTTCTTTCTTATCCTGACACTTCTGGTGGAAAAGTCTTTTGGAATTCCTTTCATATCTTTCATATCTTCCTTTCATATCTTTCATATCTTTCAGAATTCTAGACAGAATTTTACTAATTGCTCACCTCTGTTGCCTCAAGAGCAAAAAATTCCCAACATTTTTTGTCACAAAATTCTTATGTATATTGTCTAAAATGTTTCCTTTCCCTTCCTGTCCTGTGTTCAATAATTTGTTATAGCCAGTATATAACATAATATGATGATATATTTCATAATCAGTCTTCAATTTCTAGAACAAAATAGCCTGATTCTTTTAGTCTTTGTGGGGAACCCTCAGTCATCTTTTGTCTCCTGTTGATGTTTAGATCTTTCTCCAAGTTATACAATAGTCATTCCAGATGATGCTTACTATGGTCTCTGCAATAGTATTACCAAATCCTTGTTCTGCTGGAAATGTATTGTATGATGCATCTTTTCTGACCACGCACCTTTCACACCTTCATTATTTAGTTGAATTATTGTAAAATCTTGTTAACATCAGTTTTACTCTTTTCTTTCTCTTTGTCATTCCCAAATGATAGGCATACAATTTATAATAGTTGCTCTCATTAGTACATATATTATGACTCTCAAGGTCATCCAGTTCTTCCTATATATCAACATACCTCTACTTTCTAGCTCTATAAAAAAGTCCAACAAGATCTGGTACAGAACTTGTTTTTGATTGGTATCCTATCCCCAATCTGAACTGAAAGAGAACTTATTGAACAGCTGTTGCTTATTCTACAGAAAGCTTTGACCTGTTATGAATTTTGATTCCTTTTCATTCCCCTGTTCATGCTATAGTGTTTAACTCTGCCCAGATATGTGGAGATTGCATTTTCTTTACCTTTGATTTTGCAAAAAATTAGTAAGATAATTGGAACCTCCTGTGACAATATATCTCCGCTGAAGAGGATGATCTTCTATCAGAAATAATCTGATATGGTAAATATTCTATTTCACATATAAAATGGCTGGAAATGTCTTAACAATTAAGTCTCTACTGAGCCTTTTTGCATTTTTGTCATGCCAGAAATTAGCTGACAACATCTTCATTATAAAATACTATTTATTCAAACTCAGGGAAAACAATATTGTACCAGTCCTAATTATATGAAAGTTTGCAAGAAATCCATAACATACAGTACATATAACTTTTATAGTTTATATTATTTCCTGTAGTGACAATCTTTTGTATAGTGATATACAAAGACATAAATGATGCTTAAAACAAATGAGGAGCATCTTCTGATTCATCAAAAGCCTTAAGTATAGCTACTCAGGTTATGTACTTGAAATGGGAATGAAAATGTATTTGTCAGTCTTTTTTTTTTTTTTTAAACTCTGAATCTTGGAAGTAACTTAGCAGTTCTAGGGGTGAGAATAGTGTCATGTTTTAAATGTTAATAAAACCAGTATTTATGAAATATTGAAGTATGCAAAAAAAAAAAAAACAAAAAAAAAAAGGAGGAAAGAATGGCGAGATGCTGGAGGTCATATTCTTTGGCTATTTACACATCTCTCATCAAATACAGTGCAAGTTCCATGATCTAAATTATACTGCAAATGCCAGTAAGACAGATATGTTGAATTTATGCCTTTCAAGTTAGATAGATTTGTTTGAGGTACATTTCAATACCTTTTTCTTTGGACACATGACACAGTTTAATCATCAGAATGCATATGTGATACATGTTCTTGTTTCTTAATTGAGTCTTTTTTAACCATTATCACTTCAAAAATGTCATATTTTTTCAAGGAATGACTATCTAGTAGAGATACTTAGAGTACTTAGAAGGTCACTGAAATTAGTGGGGTTACTCACAATCTCAAAATTATGCATATGCTTTAGTAGACTGTTGGACTGGGGCCAGAATCCCCATCACTTCCAGCATTGAATCTTGACTAAGGGCAGAATTTGGTTCATGCGGTCCTCTTGGTAGTCGGTGAGTATAGTACCTTGTACAGCTGCAGCTGGTGCTTTACACAGTTCTGGAACTTGTGTGTTTCTTTCCCCAAACCAGGACAATATTGTTATCCAACCTGCTTTCATTCTTCAGGATGATTCCTTTTTTTATACAGCCACTATAGCAAACAGCTTTGACAATAAAAGAATAAAAAGGCACACTCTGTCCAAAACCTACTCTTTCTGTAAGTGTGAGATTATCATGGTGTTCATGGCAGTTCATCAGCCTTTGATTTCAGTCTAGCAAAGAAGACAGATTATTGAAACTGTACATGAATACAATTAAAACAAGTCTTTGGATCCCACATGTGTCTTGACAAGAAAGAGACAACCATCAGGTACAGTAACTGGCCTTTTCATAGGCTTATCAGGATATTACAGCACGGAACAATTCCATACTGTAAGATCTTTTATTTTAATTATAAAACAGGATCAGAGTATCATATTTATTGGTATATTTGGCTTCAAGTTCAGACTACACAATCCAATTTGAATATTCTCAAGAGAGTTGTTAGGTGCTGAACATTTTGAAAATCTGACCGTTTCCATATAAGTATCTATTTGATCTACATTATTATCAAATCCTTCATTTTTCTGTCCAGTGAATTGTGCCCCAGAATCATGTGTCTAAATTATTACTGAATTTCCCCTGACTTTCAGACAATGGACATTTTTGTTAACCTAGGGGATTTACATTCCATAATAACATGAAACATATATTTGGAAATGCAAACAACACTGTTAACATTTCATATAAGTTTAGTGATACAGGAATTTACGCTGACATTAAAAGCTATACTAAATTGCTGCTTGGGTTATTTTGAGAATATCTCTATTACTAATATGACAAAAGATGACTTTAATGGCATCATAAACCAAAAACATGAAAGCATTATTAAAACCTGCTTCATAAAGACTTACCAGCCTGCTATCTGTTAAGCTGTTCAGACATGATGAAATTTCAAGCTAAACACACTGGGCGACTTCATACGCTTTTAACCGGGAGTGCTGTAAAATAGTGATGGATATGTAAGCTAAAAAGAAGAAAGAGAAGAGGATTATTTTTGCCATTATAATCCAGAATATATATTATTGGACAGAAATAATTATACGTCTCCTGAAATCTAGCCATATTTTCTGAGAATCTTTCTTTCTTTCTTTCTTTTTTTTATGGTGGAACATTTATTCTATACATTGCCCAGTCCTGCTATTTCTTCTTGAAAGCATGACATTTAGTTTATTTTATCCAATGAGATCAGTCACTTTAAGATCTTATGTATTTTTAAGACACGGAGGAGCTATACTCTGCATTCCTTTTCATTAATTATTTACCTCTCTGAAGAGTAAAACACTTACTTTACATGCCCCATTCTTTCACCCCCTAAATGCGTATTGGACATGTGTAAACTAGGAAGCTTCTGAAAAACTGACCTATTTGTGGGTAAGATATTAACCATTTGTTTTTGGTGTTGCCTTAATGAAAGCTTTGGGAATTTTTTTTGGAGATCATAATCTTGTACACAGCTGGTGGATTAAAAAACTTCACGTACAGTTTAAGGTCTAGGATTCCTCCCAGCACAAGTTCCTTAAAATGTTTTTGTCAATAAAGATTTTAAAAATGGAAAACTAAGAATTTAATGCACTGTTACATGCAATTCAGATTTAGATCTGCATAATTCTTGTAAGTACAGTCTAATGAAAAAGCAAGCATTTGGTTTTTGGAAAATATTCTGAAGCATATATGTTTACTGGGAGGACTAGGACTTTATGATCTTCTATATTTGAGTTGTTTTAATAGTACATTTTAATTAAATGGCAAACGATGTCCAGTTAATAAGTATACAGATAAAGGCCTTGCAAGAACTTCTTTGGACATATATCAACTTACAAATATATTGCTGATTACAGAAGCAAAGAATAGGTACACCTTATACATCAATGGTTAAAGCAGAGTTCCAGGAACTACAGGAAGAAAACATATTTCTTATTAATTGCATAGTATTTGCATAGCTCCCCTTCCTTGATGGTTTACAAAAGAGTTGACATTCAAATGGGGTTTATGTGGCAAATGAGGTGACTGAGTCACTGGACCCACAGAGGTGAGAACATGCAAGTCAAAAACAGTGAAGGAAGTTGTGTTGAGGAAAGAATGGAGTCAGCTGGAAGAAGATAGCTTGGAGTGCTTTTCAAATACACACACACGCACACACACACACAAAAAAAAAATTGCAGTGCTCTTAGCATAATTAATTTGTGACACATGTAATGACAGTGATACGTAGATTTGCAAGGCTATTGTACAATACTCATGCAGGAAACTACTTCAGCAGAGCAGTTTTATGTTGACTGTATGTAAGTCTCTTGCAGTTCTCTTGGGCTAAAGATCATTGGTCCAAAATGTTCTTCACTCTTTATAGTTTGCCTTTTATTTACCAGTATGGTAGCAGAATCTTTCTGGTTGAAAAGTGAGTATGAATAATATACAAGCTATAAATGAAACCAAACTAAATAATAAGGATAAAGTAAAACAGGGCCAGAACTGTTTTGCTAAGTTTTGTGCTCTCTGGCAAACTTCACTGTCATCCACGTCTTTCTTACAACTCACCTCCATGGTGTACACCCACTACAGAACACCTAGTTACAATAACCTGAGTACCTGAGCTTTTGTCCATTTCTGAGAGGATAAGACACAATCATTAAGTTAAGTAAAAAATAGCAAATAAGAAGAGACTTTTTGCTTACATTACATAGTTCACAGGGATTCTGTGAGCCACATATTATCCCAGTGGCACTCATTAACTAAGAAATGTCTTTAAAAAAAGACAAGGAAACTTTCTTTATCACCTTAATAGTTTTCCTGATCATCTGGAGTTGTTTGCATGTTAATGTGAATCAGGCAAATATCACAGCTCCAAGAAGAACTGGGAGTCATGCTTTTGCTCAGATTCTTATTAAAGCCACTCATAGAGCTAGAGGTAGAAGCAATGGAAGAAAAGACTTCTCCAGCTGACACTCCGGTCCCCCTGAGAGTGGAGGTCAAGAATTTTATATTCCAGCCTCAGTGGCTTGCCATGTCCTTTTACATGTTTTAATATCACACAGAAGTGTACACAGGAAATCCAACAGATATGGCTGATTCCCACAGAAGGGGCATAACAGGCTTGTGGGATTTTCTCTGTTACTTCCAGTACAGACAGCCAGAGTCTGGACCAGAATTAGTAAAGGCACCAGCTGGAGGTTTTTGCTAATTGGTTTAGTCCCCTTTCAGTGTCTTACTGAAGCATCAGGCTGTTTAGACCCCGGCTTTTATTTTAACAGAGAGGAGAGCTGGAAGACATTCACTGTTTTCAATCTTTCCTTTCTTGTGGGGCAAATGGAGAAGGCAGAAGGCAATTCAACTCCTGCCTTTGTGATTATAACAATATCTACTTTTATTTAATAACAAACAGGACTGTTTCTCATCCATTTGCTGCACTAGTAGAAGGCCGTTCAGCCACATGTTTGTATAAAATCCCAAAGCAACACTTGACTCATTGTTATGTAACCACACAAGATGATCATTAATGTACTTATATCCAAGGCAAACTTGTCTGGCAACTGAATTCTAAGTATAGTTTAAGCTTTTACAACATCCTTATTTGTGAGGCACTGAAACAAAGCATTCCTCAAAAGGAAAGAGGAGTCTGCATTTTAAAGCTTACTAGTTATGCTGAGCTTAGGAGATGATTAAAATTTAGCTGGTTTATAATAGGTGAAATTCTTGAATCACTGAACTTTCTTACACTCAATTAACAGAAGCCCAGCCTAAGTAATGTCTGTTCTCTAATCCTGCCAATATAAGGGCAATTCTGGGATGAACTGAAATAGAAATGAGTAAGAAACATATGATGATCAGTTAGACAAATATCCCTGGAATCTCTAGTCTGTAAATAAAATAACAGCCCTATAAACCCATTCACAATACAGATTTCTGTGACAAAACATTGTTATTAAGAATGCTATTAAAGAAGCTGTCAGAACATATTTTAGAACTAAATAAATTTTGTTTAGAACATTTTTATTTTTCTAGTTTATTTCCCCTTTTCTGTTTTTAAAATTCAAGAATTTGAAAATTCTTGAAANGGGGGGGGGGAGCGAATCCTGAAAGCAAGTACAATTCCAAAGCAAACTGCTCTTTTGTGGTGTTACTTGTGTATAACAGAGGGCACAAAAAGATCATGCTATGCCTATGATCTTCTTGGGACAGTGGATCAACACTGTATAGCTCAGATGAACCTTGAAAATTTCATTAGACATGGATGTTAAAGATTATAAGTAACAGAGAAGAAAAAAACATTTTGTAACTCTCTACTTTGAGTGTAATGTTATGGTATTTGGGCACCAGGAAACTTGCTGTAGATTTTATTCCATGATTAAATGATTTAGCCTGAGCTTCTGTGCCACCAAATACTGTGCAAAACCTGCTTAAGGCTTCAACCTTCCTGCTTCAGTTCTCCAGTTTCATATTGAACCTGGAAGATCACAGGCATTTCTCAGCCTCCTCAGTATACTCTTGATAGCATTATACCTTCATACACATAACAGGTACAAAATTAATCTACCTTGTATCTAGGGGATGCTAACTCGTACACTGAGATACTTCTCTTGTGTGCAGTGAGACCCTCTTCCATGAAGTGGTGCTACTGTGATGAGAATAAGCTGAAGAAAGAGTGCAGAAAAAGGGAAGAGAAAGAGCAGGAAATAACCCCTCTGAGCAAAAGCAGTTTGTTAAGATGGACTGTTAAGATGACACCAAACTGAATGGAGTGGCAGAGGGCCATGCTGCCATTCAGACCCTGACAGGCTGGAGAGGTGGGCTGACAAGAACCTCATGAAGTTCAACAAGAAGTGCAAAGTCCTGCACTTGGGTAGGAACAACCCCAGGCACCACTACATACTGGGGGCCACCCAGCTGGAAAGCAGCCTGGCAGAATAGCAGGTGGACACCAAGCTGAACATGAGTCAGCATTGTGCTTTTGCTGCTAAGAAGGCTAATGGTATTCTTGGCTGCATTAGGCAAAGTATTGGCAGCAGGTCAGGGGAGGTGATCCTTTCCCTCTACTGAGCATTGCTGAGGCCACATCTAGAGTATTGTGTCCAGCTCTGGACCCCCCAGTACAGGAGAGACCTGGATTTACCGGAAAGGGTCCAATATAGGGCCACAAAAATAATTAAGGGACTTGAGCATCTCTCCTGTGTGGAAAAGCTGAGAGAGCTGGGACTGTTCAACCTCAAAAAGAGAAAGCTCAGGGGGGGAGATCTCATCAATATATATAAATACCTCAAGGGAAGCTGTAAAAATGATGGAGCTGAACTCTTCCCAGTGGTGCCAATTAACAAGACAAGAGGCAGTGAGCACAAACTGGAGTGCAAGAGGTTCCGTCTAAACATCAGGAATCACTTTACTGTGCAGATGATGGAGCATTGTCACAGGTTGCCCAGAGAGGTTGTGGAATTCCCTTCCCTGAAGATCTTCAAAAGCTCCCTGGAAATAGTCTCAGGCAACCTGCTGTAGGTGGTCCTGCCTGGTTGGACCAGATGAACTCCAGAGGTCCCTTCCAACCTCAGCCATTCTGTAATTCTGTGAGTATGTGAGTATGTGATTCTCCGACTGACCTGTATAGTCTGAAAACAAAATAAAACAAGGCNAACAGAGAGTTATTACTAATTTTATTTCAACATTTTGCCATTTATGCAAAAATGCATAAAATAGGGGAGGTTTATCAAAAAAAAAAAAAAAAAGTAATAAAATTACCTGAGTGTGACCAGATCAACAATGATAAACAATAGAAAGCTTTATGGTACTAACCTTATGGTACTAACCCTTTCCCACTCCCCTACCCACCCCCAACCCCACCCCCAACAAAAAACATGGAAAGCTGGTTGTACTTACAAATGAAATAGTGAAGAAAAGTATTGTCAGGGTTCAAAAACACATAACTTGACATCATACTATACAGTGAAACTCAGTATATCATCTATCAAAAATCCTTAAATGTATGTTAAGGATTTTGATATAATCTCAGTATTTTCAAATTATAAAATGGTGATAATTTCTCACAACTTTCCGTTATAACAGCAGAACAAATGATCTACCACATTAACTCTTCAAATTCTGAAATGAAAAACACATATCAGTATATTCAAACTTGAAAAGCCATGTGCTTGTATATTTCTGGATGTATAACAACCATGTTGAAGAGTGTTGTTTCAAATGTTTTTAGCTATTAATTATATTTCTGACAATATTCTGGATCAAACACTCAGAAATGAATTTGTGGTTTCAGTTCCTTTTTAGTACCATAATTACAAATTGTAAACAACTTCCCTTTTCCCTAAAGGTTGTGTAACTTTATAAAAATGGAAGAGAGGGGTGGAGGGTGTGGAACAAAAAAAAAAAAAAAAAAAANAAAAGAAAAAAAAAGAAAAAAAAGGAAAAAAGAAAGAATCTAAAGAATCTATTGAAGTAGAAATTAAAAAAGGATGTTTGATATGATAAATAATGACTAGATAATGGGTTTCACTGGGATATGGAAATATATCCCATAAAGAGAGCAAAAACCTGCGTGAAGGGTCTTGGGGAAGACAACCCCATCCTGTTTTCATCTCCCTAATGCTTGGTGTTGCTATCACCAGGCCAGGCTTTGGGAAGAACCCATGGTTGACTCAGCTTGACTGGGAATCTCCTTAAAAATTAATAGATGGTTTTATTGTTTTTGTAGACAAATAGAGAAGAAAGAAGTAGGAGATATTCAGTGTATTGAATGCTTGTTGTGAAGAAAGAACACTAATATAGCTACTGATGACATTTATTCAAGATGCGTCCCCACAATATCTAATTTTATTCAACTTCTGTTGAGTGCTTTCACTTTATTAGTCAATTGTCCAAAAGACTCCTGGAAATCTGACAGTCTGTTGAGTTAGACATTTTGTAGAAATTTGCCTTTGCATGTCAGAAGATTGGATCTATTAACCTCAGGAGATCAGCATATCTCATCTATGGCAGGTGATTCAGTTGCCTCTATTATGAGAACAGTTTTAGGACAAAACTATATATTCCACTAAAAGTATATATTTTCAGTAGTGGAATAAATTTAGATGATATACCAAAAAAAATTTTACAACTGTATTTAACTATCAGTATCCTCTTTAACTTCCCTAGCTTTTTAGCCTGCCTCATTAGACCTGCCTTGGTGTTCTCTGGAGCTCACAAAACCACGCAGAAGTCCTGAAGCCTATTTTTCCCAGCTCTGCCACTGTAGGTGACTCCTGAAAGAGTTCAAGCAATGCTTCAACAATCTGCTGCTTATCTAGACTGGGATGCACTGGCCCTCTTTTATAGAAGTTTTATTCCACATTCCTTGTGATTGAACAAAGGGGCCTCCTATTGTAACTTGGAGGGTTATACAATTTTCTGGCTTCCACCAATCCAACATTACTAAATTTACCAGTCTTATTTCTTAATAAGAACAGATTGGTTATAAATTTGTTTTGCCTATTGAGAAGCATTTCATGACATCATAGTAAGCCTAATATGAGAACTAACAAATGCACACAGCCCTCAACAGAGTCATAATTTTAATTTCCATGCACATTTTCCATGCACAGCCATACATTCTCCCACTTGTACTTTATTAGATTTGGGGTTAATCCTCTGGTATATAGTCATACTTGGTTTAACGGAAGTTGTAGCAGCGAACATGTCTGTGTTAGTGTCCCTTCTCCCAGTGAGGGAAACTATAAGCCAAAAATAACCTGAGGAAAAAAATCAACACCCACATAACTATTTCAAGAAGAAATAACAATAGACAAACAAGATGTATATGACAGACTTTTCTTCCATGGCTTGACATGATATCACATGTGCTCTTCAATGTGCAGTTTCAGGTTTGACAGAGCCTGTGTTAGTAAGCTTTATTTTGACATGTGGACTGGGAAGGAAGACAGTTACTATATGGCAGGTGCATATGAGATTGTGATTCAAAGTGTTGAGGCTTTATTTTCTTCCAGCTAAAGTTTTCTTGTTTACGGGGGACATTTAGTCTTTCAGAGGAAAGGCACCAAGTTAATGTTTCTTGTTCTGCTCCTTCAACAATTTGTGTGTGAAGGTGATTAACCCACAGTGTTGCTGTTTTATCTTTAAATAATAATGTTTTCTTTTATGAAATGAAACATTTTAAATCATTTTGTATACAAAGCCCTATTATAATGTTAAGAACACCTGCAAACAAACTAGTGATAAAAGTAATGGCTTTGACAGAAGTGACACAGTGACCATATGATTACCCACATTACATTTGAAAGTACAGTTTAGTGTTTTGCCTATCTAGTGTTTTTTTTTTTTATGCATGTTTTTCTTCGTTTATATCTTTGAAGTTCTCAGATCATACCTACAAATCTATTTCAGCAGAAAGAATCTATACAAAGTAAATCAACTGAATGCTTTGTGATCCTTTAATATTTCATGTCTTTAACAAAAAGTAGCTGGTTCCCCACTTCTTTTCTAGTCCATTTCATAATCAATTATATAAAAGTTTGTTTCAAAGTAGCACAAAGGAACTTTTAAGTGAACCACGAGGATCACATTGTCCATTAAGATCTCCCATAACTAAACTTGTGACTTTCTAATGCAGTTCCTCCTACCCTCAACCTCCCCAGCTTCAAGTTAAAACAATTCATATATCACCATTTATCATCTTGGAAATCTAGCTTGCAACTGTACTCTCCAATTCTCTCCTCCAGAAATGTGTCAGAATAATTCACACTTGCTTCTATCACTGCCTTTGACAAATTGTTCCATTATTCAGTAACCCTCTGCATAAAGAAATTCTGTCTGAACTGCGTATATTAATCCTTTCTTTAACATCAATCCATTATCTCTGTTTTTGAGTAAATTATTATCTCAAACAGTGCTTTAGTGACAATCTACTATGCCGTCAGGATTTTACATGGACCTAATTAAGGCCTTGATCTGTTAAGATCTATCCATTCTGTTTATCTGGTTTCAGATATTTTAAACTCTTCTTTCACCAACTAACAAAAACACTTTTTATTTTTCATCTTTTACAGGAAAAAAAATGAAAAACAAACCAAAAAAACCCCTAGAACATCAAAATAGGAGATGGATTCAGATTAAAGGAGGAGTATCAGGTCAGCAAGGCAAAACCCTGAAAAAGCCCTTATGCTTGACATTAGAGCTCAGGCATATGAGCAGTCTCCTGGCTTGGTTACACTTAGTGCTGTCATGAAAAAAGAAGACTTTCAGGAGACACCCTTTATCTGCAACACTTGCTCTCCACTATACAGCATTAGCTATCTGACAGAAATGCAGATACTTGGTTTCATCCATGTTAATATTAACAGGAGAATATACAGATTTTGTTATGGCAGATACTTTGTCTTTCTGCAGTAGCAGAAGTAGCAACTTAATGCTCTACCCTGTTTTGTACATTCTTCTATTTTCTTATACAGCTATATATTTTTGTGTTGCATCCAGATGTCAAAATGATGAGCGTTGTGGGGGAAAATAACCACAGAACCACAGAGTGGTTGAGGTTGGAAGGGACCTCTGGAGGTCATTTGGTCCAACCCACCTGCCAAGCAGGGTCACCTACAGCACATTACACAGGATCACACCCAGGAGGGTTTTGAATATCTCCAGAGAAGGAGACTCCACAGCCTCTCTGGGCAACCTGTGCCAGTGCTCTGTCACCCTCACAGTAAAGAAGTACCCACTCATATTCAGCCAGAACTTCCTGTGTTTCAGTTTATGCCCTTTGCCTCTCATCCTGTCGCTGGGCACCACTGAAAAGAGTCCAGTCCCATCCTCTTGACACCCTCCCTTCAGATATTTGTACGCATTGATCAGATCCCCTCTCAGCTTTCTCTTCTGCAAGCTGAACAGGCCCAGATCTCTCAGCCTGTCCTCGTATGAGAGATGCTCCAGTCCCCTCATCATCTTCGTAGCCCTCTGTTGGACCCACTCCAGGAGCTCCATGTCCCTCTTGTACTGGGGAGCCCAGAACTGGACACAATCCTCCAGGGGTGGCCTCACCAGGGCTGAGCAGAGAGGCAGGATCACCTCCCTCGGCCTGCTGGCAACACTGCTCCCAATGCACCCCAGGATACCATTGGCCTTCTTGGCCACAAGGGCACACTGCTGCCTCATGGTTAACCTGCTGCCCACCAGGACTCCCAGGTCGTTCCCTGCAGAGTTGCTCGTCAGCAGGTGCTGAAAAAGGTATCGGTGCTTGGGGTTATTCCTCCCTAGGTGCAGGACCCTGCACTTTTGTTGCACTTCACGAGGTTCCTCACCACCAAACTCTCCAGCACCCCACACAGATATTAGTGCTTGATGGTCTACTTAGCGTTGCATAAACCTATCTCTATATTTCTTCTGCTCCCACTAAGACTTCATTTACTCAAATAGCTCCAGCATTATATTGGTTTTGATTAATCATTACTTCATAAGCTGCTTTGAAATAGGCCTTTTTTTCAGGCCTGGAGAATCTGTATAAATCCAAACTTTTTGTGATGTTTTAATACTTGGGGAATGATCAAGCATTTAATATTGATAGTATACTTGCTCAGCTTCACAGCTTTTGACTTTCTTTCCTGGGTAATGAACATCGTCAGAAATCTCTGCCAATGCTGCCTTCTCTCTTGTTATAGCAGTTAAAGTTGGTACTACATTTTAAAGATATGAAGCCCAGACTTATGATGTTATTATCAACAGTTACTGTCTCCTTGTACACTCTGATGTAGAGAAACTTTACAGTGGGTGTTGTGTAATTTAAGACTTGTTCTGATTTGGTAATGAACTGCATTATGTTGACTGTGATGATGTTGCTTCCATCATCTTTTACAGAATACCTTAGATAATGGCCCCCAAAGTTAGCTTTCAAAAAGAAAAAAAAAGAGCTCAATGCTTCACAAACCCTTTATCATAACTTTCAATCTGGTATAAAATCCAGTATTATGACCTTTATTTTTGTCCTAGATTTAACTTACAAGAATAATGAATTATTTTGGTAAGATGAAAAATTAATAAGATGTCAGAGGAAGTGATATATTCTGATTTGACACTTCCTGTTTTTTTTTTTTTTAATGCAGTCTTTATTCTATTTCATCCCAAAGCTTTTCATGATGCAATTCTGCATAAGAGTTGTGTTTTTTTCCCTGTTTCTGGGATTGATAAAACAAAGGAACAGCTCACATCAAAATCCCCCCCAAAATAAAAGCATGCCACATTTCCCCCCTCCCCCATTCTGATTTTCAACAGGTGCATTTTCTATCAAAATCATCAATACAGAAAATCTTATCAGCTTTTTTTTATATATATATATATATATATAACATGACTTTTATTAATATATTACACCATAGATGTATCTTCTATTAAATCCGTTTCAGCTTGCCCTTCTGCGATTCATTTGCTAAGACTACTACCTATCAGCTGTACAACAGTGGGTGGAGATTACAAGAGTGTAAAAGAAGACATTTCCTAACTTGAAAAAAATGCAAATCTAAAAAATGTGCCCCAAATTTCCACCCTCTAAAATCTCTGTTTTCAGAAAAAAAAAAAAAAAGTTAAAAGTTTCAGAAAAACAAAAACAAAAACAAATCCTATGGATATGTAGGAG
>VXAA01006388.1:35568-46089 GCA_013399115.1 Anseranas semipalmata
TCTCTTTTTTTTTCCCCCCTAAACCATCTGGTCTAGATAACAGCTCTGAAAAGTGCTGACAATTTTTCTTGAAATGCAGGAGCACAGTAAAGCATGTTTGCTTTTGTATGATCACAGATTTTCTCTACAGTACTTTTGTCTGTAATCATGATTTGAAAATTAACAAAAACTAACAGCCTGACTTTTCAATGTTGTTTCAGATTCTTACATTAGGATTTGTAGCCAATCTTCTGGATAGTTATCTTTTTTCTTCTTCTCAAAGCATTGAAGCTGTATCACATAATATCAGTGGTATTTTTTGCAATTTCAGATAATTGCAGAAATGGGTGTCTTAGCCTGAGCACACACTTCTTACACATAATAACTTAAATGAGGCAATGTGATAAACTGGATAAATAAAAGGAATGTATTTATCTTCAGCACAGACTTTACAGGTGACCTTAACCTCGTGTCCTTAGAGAAAGGCAGACCAAAACAAACTAATTTAGTTAGTGGGATTAAAAATAATCTAAACCAACAATATGAACTAAAAAAAAACCATGAGAACATATAGTCAGGCAGGAACATCACTAAAGAATATCTGGGACTGGCACAGGTGAGGGACAGAACTTCACATACTTCAGCAATATTGTTAAGCAAAACAAACATTTACATCTGGAAAGAGAAAGTCAGATCTGTCTTCATAACCTTCGGTGAAGTGAAGAAAGAGAAGTATTACCCTCCAGAGTAAACAATGTATATTTAATTCCAATGTGACAGAGGTTTTATTTTATGATGTTAGCCCATGGTTATTTATCAAAATGCTATCATCTGAAGTCCGAGCCTTCATAAACAGCTGTCCTTAGCAAATCCGTAACATCCTCTGACCACAAAATAATCAGAGGTAAGTGATGTGAAGAAGGTCAAAACAGAACCAACGGGATCAGAATTGCAATCAAAATGACTGGGATGAATTCTTCCAGTTGAAGAAAGAATAACAAGGCGGGCCTTACATTAGGGTCCTAAGGAAAAAGAAACTGATGCAGACTGGAGAGATAATGGAAGTTTATAATCCATACAAAATAAAAAAATAATTAAAGCTATGCAGGAAGGAGCAAAAGGGTCTGCGAGAGAACAAAAACTGAAGAAAGGGGAATGATAAGGCTTTCTCAAGTACGTTCTGTTTCTCTGTTTACAGCACACAGTCTTTCATGAACACTCAACATGTAACAATAGCTCACACAAAGAAAGGTTTGCAAACCTATTATGATGCAAAACAACATTTAAAGTAGTGCCAGTGCAGTCTTACAGCTTTTGGGCCATCTCTTACCTGCCCACACTGGAAACAATGCTCCTGCCAATAATTAGGGTTAGTAAACTGTTTCCAACCTGTATAAAATACTTGAAGCTGATTATTACAGTTTATTCTTACTCCACAAAAAATAAATTGCTGCTGCTAATGGCTACTGTTTAATACTTTGAAGCCTGGTTTTCAACACTTTCACAATCCTCTAAGGAGCAATGAAGTATGCTTTGAGAAATGCTGAAAGGGACTGACTGTGCAAAGTCTTTCTTTGACATCCCAAAACATAGGTACCCATTCCAACTGCAATCTATGTACTTTTGTTGTTAGTCAAGTTCATCAGACAAGTTTTTAACAAGCAAAAGTAATCAAAAGGATGTAAATGATGCTCTGAATTCCCCAAAGATAAATAATCAAACATAAACATAAAAAAATTTCATGTGCTAACTTTGGATAGACAAAATCTGTGTTTGCTGGCAGTGCTGGGGTTTACTAAACAGATACGAATTTTCTGTTCTTTTATGTTAAGTATGAGCACCTATCGTTGTTTATCTTTCTGGAATGTTAAAATAAAGACTGAAATACAAAACTGAGCAGTGAAGTCAGCTTGGTAAAATTGAACTCCTTTAGAATAGTCCAGAAGTATTTTCATTGTACTGATTCATGCCCTTTGAATGAACAAATTCTTAATACAGCATAACATAATTCTGTTCCACATGCTTTACAGAGATATTTCTACTGATATAATCAAGAGATACTTAAGACTTATTAAGGATCATGAAGTTCAAATTCCACTGGGGCAGAACCTGACTGTACAGTATCCATTGCGGTAAATGAAAAAAAGCTGCAGTAGGGTATGTGGATGCCTATTTGGCACAGTTGAGCAGACATGGATTTGTTGCTTGGTGCTGAGCAAGGCTATGCTGTCAAAAGTAGCACTTACCTGCTGTGCTCCTTTGTGTGTGTAATTAGCTGTCATCCCATAGTCCCTATATGTATGGTGGGAAGAAAAATAATGCACCTTTGCTTTGCAGAAATTACCCATTACTGTTGTGTATACAGAATTTCATTGCTGGAGGGGAAATTTCTGGCAAGTAACATGGAAGGAAATGGGTTATCTTTGGCTATGAGTCTTATTATATTTTCTTTAAAGACACTTTCGTGGTGATTGTGTCAGACGGATCGTACAAGGAAAGTTTCCACAAGCAAAGTTGGATTACAGGCCTTCAAGCCCTTTAATCAGGAAAACTGTCTTTAGAGACAGTCCTGATAATTTAACTGAGAGAAAAAAAACTCTTCCCGTATCGCTTTTCTATATTCCTTCCTGTCCATTCTCCTCTAAATGTAATCCGGGATACTGTTGGCCTTCTTTGCCAAAAGGGTGAAAAAATGATTGGATTATGTTCAATTTGGTGTCCGCCAGGATCACCATGAACTGCATGAGGTTCCTGTCAGCCCATTTTTCCAGTCTGTTGAGGTCCCTCTGGATGGCAGCATGACCTTCTGGTTTATTAGCTACTTCCTGCAGTTTTGTATTATCAGCAGACTTGCTGAGGGTACACTTTGCCCTGCCACCCAGTTCATTAATGAAGATGTTGAGCCCAATGGAGCCCAGTATTGAACCCTGGGGTACAGCACTAGTTAGTGGCCTTCAGCTAGCTTTGTACTACTGATCACCACCCTCGGTTTGGTTTTCAAGCTACCTCACCGGCTGCTCATCCATCCCATATGTCACAAGCTCCTCTTATCAGGATCTTCTGAGAGACAGTGTTGAAAGCCTTTCTGAAGTCAAGGCAGAAAATATCAGCTGCTCTATGCTTATCTACCAAGACAGTAATTTCATTGAAGAATGTAATCAGATGGTAACATATGATTTCCCCTTTGTGAATCCATGCCAACTACAATCAATCATCTTCATGTCTTTCAAGTATCTGGAAATAGTTTCCAGGATTAGCTGTTCCAACACCTTCCCAGGGATTGAGGTGAGGTTATATAGCCTGTAGTTCTAGAGGTCATCCTTCTTGCCCTTTCTGAAGATAAAAGTGAATTTTGCTGTCCTTCAATCCTCAAGCCCTTCTGCCAATTGCCTTGATCATTCAGTAGTTATCAGGAGTAGCCTTGCAATGACATCTGCAGCACCCTCAGCACTCATGGGTGCAACCCACCTGGGCCCATGGACATGTCCAGTTTGCTTAAGTATTCCCTGACAGGATCCTTTTCCACCAAGGGTACGTCTTCCTTGCTATAGACTTTCCACATGGTTTCTAGGACCTTGGATTCCTGAAGACAGGTCTTGCTTGTAAAAACTGAGATGAAGAAGGTACTCGGTACTTCAGGTTTTTTAGGTCCTGTACCACCACGGCTCCTGCACCACTCAGCAGTGGGCCACATTTCCCAAGTCTTATTGCTACTTATACATTTGTAAAGACCCTTCTTGTTGCTCCTGACATCCCTTGCCAGATTCAAGTCCAGGTGGGATTTGGCTTTTTGGAAATCTCATCTTTGCATGCTCAGACATCTCTATATTCCTCCCAGCTTCCCTGTATCTGCTTCCATGTTATGTGGACTCCCTTTTTTATCTTTGAGTTTGTCCAGGATCTCCTTGTTCATTTATCCATGCTTTCTGGCATTTTTGCTTGAAGATTGCCATTGGGATGGACTGCTCTTGAGCTTGGAGGAGGTAATCCTTGAATATCAGCCAGCTTTCTTGGACCCCTCTTCCTTCCAAAACCTTATCCCATGGGACTCTTTCAAGAAGTTTTTTGGAGAGGTTGAGGTCTGCTCCACTGAAGCACAAGGCTGTGATATTGTTGTTTGATCTGCTCCCTCCTCTCAGGATTCTGAGCTACACCATCTCATGATTACTGCAGCTAAGTCTTCCTTCTACTTGTACATCCACACCCACTGGGGATTGTTATGAGCTAGTGGTTATAAACCACTGGGCTCATTAAGAACTTGTGTTGCAACTGTAAAACAAAAATGTAACTGGAACAGTGGCAAACATTCAAGTTCAATTCAAACATTCAAGTTTTTTATCTGTCTTGATGGCAGCAGTCTCCTTAGCTTTTGAAAGCACTTCATTATGAAATGGATAAAAAAAGACATTTCACATATGTTTAGGCAGTGTCCCTACCCATAATTTCATCTACTCTGCCACAAAACAGAGAACCAGAACTCTCACAGTAGATCCGTAGGATTTTCTAGCTATTCATACCTATAACTCTGACATATGTAGAGGGGAATCTGCGCTGTTACAGAAACAGTAGGGACATGCTGAATTTGCCAACAAAAGCATGACGAAGGGTGCCATGCAAATGAGACAACATGCCAGAGAAAAAAATTAAAAGTACCTCTTGACTCTGCAGCATTCATTCATTCATTCGTTTGTTCATTCATTCATTCTTTTCTTGCTGGAAATTTTCTGTAGCGTTATGTTTTACATGTACCCACATGCCAAAAACTGAGCTTTTTTTTTTTTTCATTTGCTTTCATACGTGCTTGCATGTCTTTATACCATGTGTAAGAAGCACTGTTGACCTGTGTCCACTGGGTGACTAAAGAAAGCCAGTCTGAGTTATTTCTCCACTAATATGTAGTTCTGCATTCCGTATTGTTCTTAGAGTTAAGAAAATAAGTGCCTCCCTTGATTAGTAGTCCTCTGGACTACTGTGTTCAGCTCTGGGACCCTCAATGTGAGAAAGACATGGACTTGTTGGAGTGAGTCCAAGGGTGGGCCACAAGGATGACTGGAGGGCTGGAACACCTCTCTTATGAAGACAGGATGAGAGAGTAGAGGTAGTTCAGTCTAGAGAAAAAAAGGCTCCAGAGAGACCTTATAACAGTCTTCAAGTACTTAATGGGGGCCTACAAGAAAGCTGGAGAGGGACACTGTATCAGGGAGTGTAGTGATAAGACAAGGGATAATGGCTTTAAATGAAAAGACTGTAGATTTAGATCATATATTAAGAAGAAATTTATTACTATGAGGGTTGTTAAGCACTGGAACAGGTTGCCCAGAGAAGCTGTGGATGCCCCATTCCTGTAAGACTTCAAGGCCAGGTTGGATGTGGTTTTGAGCAACCTGGTCTAGCGGGTGGCATCCCTGCCCATAGCAGGGGGGTTGGAAATAGATGATCTTTAAGTTCCCTTCCAACCCAAGCTGTCCTATGATTCTATGATTCAGATAAGTCCTCTAACTAGAGGTTGTTGATGTATGTCTCATCTGGGAGCCCAGTCCAGAAATTAAAAGTTGATTTGAGAAGCTTCAGTCAAAAGGAATATATTTTCAGTGAATTTGGATTTTAATAAACAATTTTGTATCAATTGAGAATTTCCTCCATTAAAATAAAAAAAGATATAAATCAGTTTGCTTCAATTTGAAACACTGAGATTTTTACAAAAAACAACCAGGTATTTTCTCATTTCTGCCTTACGATGCATCAAAAATACAGTGCCTCTTTCTATACTGCCCTTCTAACTTGACTTTTTAACTCATTCTGTTTAATATTCTTATCTAGATTATTGCTGAACCTGAGCCATAGTTCTTTCTATTTGCCTCTTTGCACACTGTATATTTTTCTTGATTTAATACATTTGGAATCACTCACAGAGAAAATGAGAAGTGCTATTACTGTAAAAAGTACATTTGTGCAAAAGAACAATTATTGCCTCCTGTCACCCAAAGTCGTTGAAGTGGTGGTGGCACTGAACGCAAATCTCTCAGATAGGCTTACATTCAAGTAAAAGAAAGAAACTCAGCACAGTGAATTTTTTTATCCTCATCTTTCAGGGAATAATAATACAGGTCTCCCTCACATGGGGATGGGGTGGACCATCCTAAGTAACCCATAGAAGAACTTCAGCTGAGTCCTTTACAAGGCAGGGAGAGTAGCACATTTTTCTTTGTGTTCCAGGATGAAGCTTTCCCATGGTTACATGCCTTGACATCACTCTTTGCAGGCCCTGTACGCATACCTCTTGCTGGAGGAGTTGAACCCTAGTAGATTGATATGGAACATTGCTTCATTAGTCTTAGTCCGTGTTGAACCCACTGCGCATTGAAGAGCTGTAATGGCTCATTTACGCAACCCAAAGTGTACAATATTGAAATGCAGTTCCCTTCTTCTTCTTCTCCTAGATCTTCAATCACATAGCTTTAAGCTCCACCGAAGTGAACTTCTATGTCAGCACGGTTGGTCACACCAGTAAAATATGTTCTGCAGACACAATCTTTGTCCTTCTCTCATACCTTCTGATGTGACACAGCTGGGACACACACCTGGGATCCAAGGGACAGGAAAAACATCAAAATATATAAAATGTAAAGCATGGGGACACATTTAAGTGTTAGACAGTATCTAGAAACTCAAATCAGACCAAGTAATTTCTCAATAGTTTTCAAAGCTAGCAAGATTCACTGGAACATGCACACAGGAGAGGCATAGTAGTTCAGAATTCAAATAGGACAGATAATATAACAGGCAGTACTGTACCAGTATTACCTACACATACTTCAGATTCATTGTGTTGTGTCAGAAGTGTCACCATCTCATTCTGTCAGCAAGGACTGCTATTTGTAAAAATATAAATGCTTGCTTATGTATCAAAATGGAGGATGAAGTCTTTTGAAAGCCTGATCTAAGGTTTTATGCTGATATTAATGTGTGATGCTGTAAAAACAACATCATTATTGTCCACACAGCTTTGTTAGCTCATCATTTCAAAGAAACAGAACTGCAGAAAAAGTGACTTGCATTTCATTTTTAGAGTATTTTGCAGCTTCTTCTTAAGATATTTTAGTGCCAAATTTTTATGTATACAGAAAGATGCTCCTTTATTAAGATTTGCAGTTTTATTACGCATTATGGTAGTCAAGAGGGGCATTTGCTGGATTGATTAACATGACACCTTCCAAGCATCAAGAAGTTATCATCCAGATGCAAATTTCAGCTTTGCAACTCAGATCTATTTCTAACAAATTTTGTTACATTCCATCCATATGTGCTTTGAACATCTTCTTGCTGGCAGCCTAAGTATGTGGAATGAAAAAATTGGCTTATGAAAAGTTCAATGCATCAGTTTAGTGCTTCGTTTTCTTATAGTATCAGTGCTCCATGAGATCTTGGTTCCAGTTTTCCATATGAGGTTTTAGTGCAAGGGAAAAATTGTTTTGTTTTCTGCTTGCCAGCACATACAAAAGCTTTACTTTGTGGTACTGGAAGAGACAGCAAGAAAGCGGCTGTTTCAAGTCTCTTAATTTATTACCAGTTCTTGTTTACAGTAGTTATCATGCCACTGTCAATGTATTTTGTGGTTAAGAAAAGCAGTGAGACAACTTTTCTAATTTCTGCATTTGCTACTTTGCTACATTTACAACACTGGTCAATCAGTCAAAGTTATGTGAATGTGCTCATTAAAAGATGAAAGGATTTATTGACTTCCACCACAGACACCCTCCACACAAGTATTCCAGAGGCAGACCATAGATGTCATTATTTGAAAGGAATTATGGAAGAAGGGAAGAAACAGTCATAAATGAAGTAAGTATTCAAACAAAAATCTCTATACATGTATGCACCTTTGGTAGCCATTATTTCTGCACAACGAAACAGCTTAAGACCTCCTTCTTCAAGAAACGTGTATTCCAGTGGAGGTTTTGAAGTAGTCAAGTGGTTGTTCAATTTAAACATAATCTTAGTGCTGTCTTTAAGTTTTACTTAAGACTAATTTGTAAGAAGAAATTGCAACAATTTTGTCTTTAAATTTTATCTGATGCAATAAGAGGTGCCTGTCTGCTCTGTCCCATATCATCATTGATGTCTCATGGATGTCCTAAATCTGGAAGCTGAGATTTTGAAGCCCTTGAACAAATGGTTGGCTATTTCACATCTTCCTCTGAAGGTGTGCCTGCATAGCAGACAGATGTGACACTCTGAGGACAGGTATTGGAAGAATTTAGATGACAGAGTAATGTCTTACAGTGAACAATTATTGCCAGCAGTAACTGCTGGCTGTACCTGTATTCCAGAACTCGTATATTAGAAGTGCCAATATGAAGATAAATGTTTGACATACTAAAAACAGTAAACAAGGCACTGTGGACTTACTCTACAGCAGGAGTAGCTGTTTTGCTTTACTAGTACTTTCTGTTAATCAACTTTATGTAAGCCAAAATGTGTTAACCTTCTGAATGCATAATTTGGTCATAGATCTTCAGAAGAAGATTTAGTTGATGGAACAGGAACAATCAATCAGGAATTGTGGGGGGAGGCAGAAGGGACAGGGAGCGTGTCAGTGCCAAACATTAGGCTTGTTACATTAATCAAATGTGTCACTGTTTACAGTCTTGGGTGTTGGCCAAAGATTTCTGAAGACTTGACTAGAAACCGTAAGCAGAGTGCTATGGAAATGGAGACAAAGAGGCAGAGTGTTGTGAAGTCCAGAGACCCTCAGTCCAGAGTGAGCTTTAAAACACCTATCAAGCTTCAGTGATTGCTTTTCTTCAGTGAATGCAAGTCTACAGTGATTGCTTCTTAACGTAAAAATAGCTTAAAATCATCATCTGTCTCTTGTTGTACATAAGTTCTGTATGTCTTTTCATTTATATGTTTGAATTTGGTTAAGGACACCTAGGACCAAGAATGTGAACAAATGAATGATCTATTAATTATCTAAAAATAGCCCTAAACATCTTGGGTAAAGGCAACAGTAATTCTTCTTTAGTTCCCAGTTAAGGAAAACACCATTACAAACTAATGGATAAACAGAATGTTGTGTTGTAATGTGGTTCTAAAAGAGAAGACAACTGGATGTTAAAAATGTTAGAGTGTAGTTTATTTTACAGATTGCGTATTCTTTTACTTTATCCTGAATACTTTGTAATGTTTGTGGCTGATATGTCCAACCATCTTTGTTTTATTTGGATATCATGTCACTCACAGTTCTTGTGTTTTCCTAATGCTGTACAACATTGCTTCCAATGTTTGTGCAAGAGTAGAGGTACATCAATGTTGCCCACGTTACATGCTAATATTAAAAGGTCTGGAAATACAGAATGTTACTTAGGGTGTTTAGACTCCTAATTGTCATCCATTTTAATCAGAACAATTTTTCTTTGGCTACTCACCTTTGAACGTCTACCACTCTCAGCTAAAAGAGTCATGTGGTGGCTGTGGGCCTGAGAATCTGACAAAATATCTGACAGCAGTGATTTCTAAATCCCTGTATAATCTGAGTTTAGAGACTATCTCGAACCTACATAGAAACTACCAGTACCCAAGTGGGATGGTCAAGAGACAGTTGTGTATTTCTCTATATCTGGAGTCAATTTTTCCTTATTGTCACTGGGAACACCATCAAGAGCACTCATTGTTCTCCAGAGCAGCCTTACAAGGAATTTCTACCCTATGAATATAGAAATAGTACTGAAAAACCTTATCGCTCTCTACAGTTACCTTAAAGGAGGCTGTAGTGATGTGGGGACTGGTCTGTTCTCCTGCGTGCCAGGTGATGGGATGAGGGGAAATGGGCTAAAGTTGCACCAGGGGAGGCTTAGACTGGATATTAGGAAAAACTTCTTTACTGAAAGGGTTGTGAGGCATTGGAACAGGCTGCCCAGGGAAGTGGTTGAGTCACCATCCCTGGAGGTCTTCAAAAGACATTTAGATGTAGAGCTTAGTGATATGGTTTAATGGAAGATTTGGTAGTGTTAGGTCATAGGTTGGACTAGGTGATCTTGGAGGCCTTTTCCAACCTAAATGATTCTGTGATTCTGTGAAATAGATCAGGAATGACTAAAAACTTGAAATAATTTAGAAGTTACATTTCACTCTGAGAAAATATCAGAATGAACCAAGGGTTTTTCACTTTAAATTCCATATTTTCAGAGTTCCTCAGTCAAATGTAAATTTGGTTTTGACCACAATTATACAGATAGCAGATCTGAAAAATTTCTCTCTTGGAAAAAGTAGTGTAGGCAAATTGTGATCTTACAAACATTAAAATAAAAGCTCCTTGGCCACAGCAACAGCAAGATTAATGCAGAGATAGATTAAAAAAAAAAATCCCTTTGAACTATGTGGATAATAGCTTAAGCCCATAGTGAAGAAGAAGAAAATATACAGATATTCATTTACATAACAGGAAGACATCAGTCCCATTCGTTTCGCTGTGGATGTCCAAGGATTCAAACCTTACTAAATCACAGAATCGTAGATAGGCCTGGGTTGAAAAGGACCTCA
>VXAA01006389.1:0-22310 GCA_013399115.1 Anseranas semipalmata
CTATGATTCTATGATTATATTTTAATATTGGTGGGCTTTATAAGAGTGTGGCAGTCCATGCAAGTTTACCCAGTTGCTGATCACATTATGGTTGTAATGTGAAACCTAACTCCACATGTAATGTGATAAATGTAATGTGAAACTCTTGCCCAGCTTTCTGGTCAGGGATGGGGGAGAAGCTGTATTCGCTGGTTCTTGGCTGGAGTGAGCGTTTGCAGGCAAAAACAAACAAACAAAAAACAAAAAGCAAACCTCACCTCACGGTCCAATTTAAGTCCTAAGTTAGGTCGTTACATTCACTGAAATGTGTAGGTTATATGTACACACACACACACACATATGTTAGTAGAGGAAATTTATTCTATATTCTCCTGCTGAGTATGAATATAAGAGAGAGAAAACTCTCCTGTTGTGACTGATAAGTTTCTGTGGGCTAGAAACGGCTAAGTAAAGACTTAAGAGGTGTGTAGAGAAGAGCAAATGGGACTGTGAGACAGAGCTGAGGGGGGGTGTCTGGGGACCTTCAGACAAGCCAGTGATATGGGATATGACTTCACAGCATGTATTAAAATTAAACCAAGAGAAGGGGTTGACTGGTGGAGGGGGAAGCTTTAACACTCATAAAATACAATGAACTCATTTAAAGTGTCAGGGGATATGTGAGAGGACTGACTCCAAACCAAACAACATTTTGTCTCCTTGTTTGGCAGTTATTAACTTGTAGTATTATTAACTTTTGTTAACTCTTAGGTTGAGCAAGGCATGCATCCTTCTCCTCAGTTGTGTTTATTTAGATTGGTCCTGAAGGATAAATTTGCTGGGATCTATTGTCATATTCCAATGACCCGTTGAATTCTTAATATAATAATAAAAATATGTTTAGACATAAAGTTAAGCAACTCCCATTTAAGAAACAGTTCCAAGGGGGTTGACTAGAATCTTGAAGTTCTTGTTAGTTTTCTCTTGATCAAATTCTGAACTTTCTGAATTCAACAGATGATTTTTCACTGTTAATTCAAGTTAATCTAAAATGTACTGAAGAACAGGTGGTATTATATAGAACTTGGGTCAGGTGTTTGATAAACTTGTGTGTTGATCAACTTTGCAGAAAAGGACCTGAGGGTCCTGGTGGACAATGAATTGAACATGGGCAAGCAACGTGCCCTTAACTGCAAAGAAAGTGAATGGTACCTGGGGCTGCATGAGGCAAAGTATTGCCTTCCCCTTTGTGCAGCACTGGTGAGGCCACACCTGGAGTACTCTGCCTTCAGGGCTCCCCAGTACAAGAGAGATGCAGCTACTGGAGTCAGTCCAGTAAAGGGCTTCAAAGATGGAGAATGGATTGGAAGAAGCATCCCTCATATGAGGAAAGGTTGAGAGAGCTGAGAGTGTTCAGCCTGGAGAAGAGGAGGCTCAAAGGGGATCTCATCAATGTGTGTAAGTACCTGAAGGGAAGGTACAAAGAAGATGAAGCCAGGCTCCTTTCAGTGGTGCCCAGTGACAGGACAAGAGGAAATAGGCACAAATTGGAATACAGGAGGTTCTTTCTGAGCATCAGGAAGCACTTCTGTACTGTGTAGGTGACTGAGCACTAGAACAGGTTTCCCAGAGAGGTAGTGGAGTCTCCCTCCCTGGAGATATTCAAAAGCCACCTGGACATGGTCCTGGGCAACCTGCTGTAGGTGACCCTGGCTTAAGCAGGGGGGTTAGACCAGGTGGCCTCCAAAGGCCCCTTCCAACCTCAACCACTCTGTGATTCTCCTACACATGTGAGATTCCTGGACTTTTATTTCTTGCACTATCTGAGAATCCAGTACAACTGCCTCCAGACTTGATCAGAAGCTATTCCTGTGCCAAACTATACAGTTTTATTCCTAGCTAGTTTATAAAGGGTTAATAAATGTTTACTAGAGGTGAAAAAGAGCTATAAGCCTTGTAACAAGTGATATGGAAGGTTATGCCAGGAGGTGTAATGCATAGTTTTTAATAATGGTTAGCAGCCTATTGACTGACTCAATTTTAAAAGAATTGATTATTTATTACAACACCAATTAATCATCTATTGTTATTAATCATTTAGTAACTTTCCATTTGCTGGTTTTGCACAGAAACTTGATATAAAAGTGTGCCTCAAATGAGAGTAAAGAAACCAAAGTAAATGCAGATCATTGGAATCTGACTTGTAGGTATGAAAACATTGAATTTTAATGATTATTTTTTGTGCCTTAGTCTTTCTATATTGTACCTGTTAGCTTGATTAGTTTTGACTCATGCAGATATTTATTAAGTGTACAATCACATTTCAATCTGTCAATTTAAAAGAGTTAGATTGTCCCCAGAAATGGTTCAAGAACTCAATTTTAGAAAGGAAGTAATGGATTCACTTCAGGAAAACAAAACAAAAACACAAGTGAAATTCTGGTTTTGATCCTTTTCTTTTAGATGTTAAGTCAAATACCTCTTGAGTGTTAACAAAAAATTTAGGGGACAGGTTTGATTAGTATTCCAAGAGGTGTTAACAAGCATACCATGTATACAAGCTGAAACGGGGTCTGAATTAATGGGAAGCTGCTGCACAGTCCTTTTAATTTCATAAAAACATTTGTTAAGAAGGACATCTAGTGGGTCATACAGTTCAGCAGCCACAGCATGGTTATTTGTGTTGAATTCCTACCAGGTAGAAGAGTGGAAAGACAAAAGGCGTAGTGTGGAGGCTGAACTGCTGCCCAGCACACTTCTTTCCCCATCCCCATCCCTCCTGTTGTGGGCACAAAGGTTTGACTGCAAACGTTTTCCAGCCTTAAGCTCTTCTTGGTTGAGAGTGTTGTGGATGACAGTGATTCAGTCTGCTCAGTAGCTTGCTTTCCATTTGATGCTACTCAGGTAGCAGCAATACAAACAGAAAATCCTTTACTCTCCTTCCACATTAAAACAAGCAGAATCACTGAAAAATCTTTGGATGGTGAGGATAAGGCCTGGATGAATGTTTGGAGAAGTGTCTTTCTTGTCTTTGCCAGGGATTGCCCTCTTGTGCTGGGAATCTGGCTCCCTGAGGTCATCAGCCCGCGTCCTGGCTACTTTGCTTTCCCCTGGGATGCAGAGGAAAAAGGAAAAGAAAAAAGGTCTGTTCTGTCCTGAATGCCTCCAGCTGACTCCTCTCCAGGACTTATATTTCAGGCCATGTCGGAGGAGAAAAGGAACAGGCTGTGTCTGCTCTGTAGCTGACTCCCTGCCATGCTGGACTGGCCCTTTCCTGATGGGATGAGATACACTGTGGGCTGGCTGTACCGAGTATGGGGGAAAGGTGTGCGTGCGGAGCCTTCTCTCCAGTGCTGAGCCACCACCCAACTCCTCAATGCTCATGGCCATGTTTTATTTCTTCCTCTGTCCACAGGCTGCTAGGATCGTCACTGGAGTTTGTAGGTATGTGGGCTACTTCTTTCCTACCTCTTGGCACTCAGCTGGTGTACTGGGTCTGGCTGGGATAGAGTTAACTTTCCCTGCAGCAGCCCATATAGCATTGTACTCTGCACTTGTAGCTAGAACAGCGCTGGTATCACACCACTGTTTTGGCTACTGCCGAGCAGTGCTGGCACAGCACCAGGACTCTCTCCAGAGCCCCCAAAGCCAGTAGGTGGGGGTGGGCAAGAAGTGGGGAGGGGACATGGCCAGGGCAGCTGACCTAAACCGACCAAAGGGATATTCCATAACATATGATGTCACACTCAGCAATAAAAGCTGGGAAAGGGAAGGAGAAGGGGGGGGCTCTCGTTGTGAAGACGTCTGTCCTCCCGAACAACCGCTACGCGTATTAAGGCCCTGCTTCCCAAGACGTGGCCGAACACCGCTCGCTGATGGGGAAGTAGAGAATAATTTTTTCCCCTTTCCCCTCTGTGCTTCCGCGCGGCCTTCGCTTGTTCTTTTCTTTTTTTTCTCTTTAATTAAAACTACCCTTATCTCAACCTGCGAGAGACCCTGTTTCCTTACATCATACTTTCTTCTCCTCCTCTTCTTTGAGGAGGGGGAGTGAGAGAGCGGCTGTGGTGGAGTTCAGCTGCCCGGCAGGGTAAAACCACTACAGCTGGGGAAGTGGGTATATGCAGTCCTCAGCCTGTGAACCATCCAGCCATTCATTGCAGGCTTAAGCAAACAGCCCTTCATCATGTTTTCTTTGATGCTGAATGCTGCAATAGGTACGTGTGTTGCTCAGCACTCGTGGTGTAGTTCTCAGAAGTCCCTCATTGTTTCAGAACTTCCTGTCATATATTCTCTATAAATGTCAATCCATCTTCATCCTGCCTTTATGACTTTACAAATGGCTTGTTCCAGCGGTTGGTATTAAACCTCCTTCTAATCCAAGGAAAATCCCATATACCAAATCAGAGGGTTGTGCTGAGTCAGCTATTTTTTGCAACAGCAGCAAAATAAGAAGCTGTAGGTTGTGTTGGTAGGCAGAAACCCCACCAGAACCACCACCACTTTAGTCATGAGGCAGAGATCCTGGCCTCAGAAACATATCTGGAGTTTTTCACTTTCCCTTATGGTTGGTTGTAGTCTAAATGTTGCAGGGTCATACCCTTACTTAAGGGAGAACATGGCCTGCAAGCTCAGAGACAGAAATAATTAAATAACTTGATGAAAAATGGTGACAAACAGAGGTAGCTTCCTGAAAAAATGAGTATGACACTTCAACAGATAAACAAAACACTACTGCTTCCATTCTCTTACTAGGATTATAGTTCCACCTGCTTTGGCCTTAGCAGCAATTCACGTGGAGCTCCCTGTCAGCTGCCACATCACATCTCATTCACTCCTGCATTGTGTCATTGCTCTCATGGAGAGAACAGGCGACTAGGAGAATTTCCTTTGCTGTTACCTGATACACCATTACTCACCTCTTATCATTTTAGCAAAGCAGTTATGCTGCTGTCAGAGGTAATGGAGACTGTGCCACTAAGAAAATTGGCTGTAATTTATTTATCAATTGTTTCTACATACCACAAAAGAGACCATCTACTTTATGGCTGGGTCTAAGGTATCTGAGAGCCCTTGAAGTTCATGGTTTTCCGGTATTCTAAGTTCTGCTTATGGCTTTTCCTGTATATGACACACAACACCACCCCTGTGGTCTTGAAGGCCGATTTCTTCTTTGCTTTCTTTAGTCACAAATCATTCTGAGGCATCCCTTAAGTGCATTTGTATTGTTAAGTGCACCGGCCTGATTTGGTGTTAATTCAATTTGAGTGCCCTTAATATCTTGCGGGGGTGAGGCAATGCATGCGAGCTGTACCTTGTAAAAACAGGTTCCAGGTCTGCCTGAGAGCAAAGCACCTTTCCCACAGCAATTTACCAAAGTTGCTGATAAAATTTTCATAAGGAAACCTTTTTAGTCTGACCCTATTGTGTTATTCTACCATTAAGAGTCAGGGAACTGAGACTGTCTTCTGGTGACAGTTTATCACATTCTCCATTATTATAGTGTATAGACAGCCTACTGATGGGTCACAGCCTATCTCCCCTCCTCTTGCAATGTGGAAACGGCTTTCAGAGCTGGAGCTCAGAGGCCCAAGCACGCCAGTTTCAGCGTGTGTGCGTCAATATAACTGAAGTGAACTCTAGATAAACCAGTCACCTCTAACCTTCAAATGATGGGACATTGTAGTACATTTGGGGCCAAGCAAAGAAGGGAAAAAGCAGAAATAAACCACAAGAATAGTTAGTCCTATTGCACATGTGGAAGAAACAATGTCACATTTTGACTAAAGAAAAGGTATTTGACCAATAATCAAAGATGAAAAGCCAACTTTAAAATAATTGGGTTAAGCAAATGCTATCTTCATACACATAAGGACTAATTTTACTCTCAGTTCAGCTGTCGTAAATCCTAAACAACTCCAATGTTAACTGAAAAAAGGTTTATTTTGTAAAGGTGAACCAGTGTGTAATACCAAGGAAAGTGCCCACCTACCTGGTAGGCTGCCCCTCTCACTACCGTCACCTGCAGACTTCGGAGTGCAGGGAGCTGCAGCAAGGGAGCCAGCCTGAAGGGTTCAGCCACCACGCATGTGATGTTCCAGAATCTCTATGCTGTGCCTTGATTTATGAACACATTTTTTCAACTATGTCATAGAAACCATAATCAAATTAGCCTGGATGCCATTTAAAGACCTGGACACGTCTTCTGAATTGCTGTCTTGCATTTTGAAGCAAAACCAAGAACAATTTCCTATGAAAGAAAGGAGGAAGGGAAGAGAGAGGAAGTGGTGGAGGGGGGCAGGATACAGACAGCAGAAAGAGTGAGAGGAAAAAGAAGTAGTAGAGAAGGAATGAGAAAAAGATAAATTAAAAAAGAGAGGAAAGGAGGGAAGAAGGAAAGGAGGGAGGGAGGGAGGGAGGGAGGAAGGAAGGAAGGAAGGAAGGAAGGAAAATAAAAGAAAGGAAGGAAAACAAAAGAAAGGAAGGAAGATAAAAGAAAGAACGAAAGAAAAAGAGAGAAAGAAAAGATGGAAATGACCTCAGGGTTTTACACTGAATTTAATAGAGGCCGTGGTGGATGTTTGGGAGCTTAGCCATTGTGGCACAGCTGTTCAGCATAGGTACCTAAATACTGAGGCTGGATGGTTTGATTACAAGGAGCATCTCCTGTAACCTAGCACACAATGGTAAATTTGTTGCACTCTAAATTGCCTTTGGGAGTCTTGCCCTCCCTACCAGCACGACTTACTGTCAGTTGCTGGTGGGCGAAAGCCTTGATCCTGCGTCCCATGGAAGTCAATGGGAGCACTGCCTTTGACATCAATGAGTGCTGGCTCAGACCCCAGGTGAAAAACAATAGCTTTGCTTCTAGTCGGGCCAAAGTGATGAATAAATCAGACCCTTGTGTGTATGGAGTCAGGGCTGGTTGTGAGTGTCTCTTGCAGAGGAATTTTACAGTCCAAGTACGTGTGACCAAGGCAATCTGATTAATTATTGGATAAAGCTTGAGGCAAGAACACAGTTACAGATACCAGCCAGAGAACTGTGTTACAGAGGAATTTATAATACCTTTGACTGTCAGCCTCTTGATCTTCAGGGATATTCAAGGAAGATGGAGATAAGGCAATTCTTTCTGTGTGTTTTCAATAGGGGAGGAAAAGGAGGCAGCAAATACTTATAGATGTTTCTCTCTCTAGCACTCAGCATTATGCTCTAAAATTGTGCTCTACTTCCCATTATTTTTGAAGAAGCTTGTAACTTTTCAGGAAAAGAACTGAGCGCATTCAATATTCTGTCCAGTCGCCCCACCAAATCCTGAAGGCTGAACTATCGTGATCTGGTAGGAGTTCACAAACTGCCCTGCTGCACCTAAACAACACAGAAGCTGGAAAGGGCAGGATAAACATCACCATAGGCCCTGGGTGGCTGTGGCCAGTGTTGCTATGTATGCATGCACCCCTGAGGTCTCCAGCAAGGCTCACACTGAAAGGACCCGTGGAAATTCTGGACCATCTGAGGAAAGTGCTTGCTACTTTGGCTTGGCCCCAGCTGTTCTGTCCTAGTCTAGGCCTGTTTTGGCCCTCTGAGCTACCCAGTCTCCTCTGTTTTTCTCCCGAGTCCTGCCTAGTGCCTTGCCACAAATTTTTGAGGGTAGAGGGGATAATACCTGACATAGTTTTGCTATTCAAACAGCTGCAAAAATATATATATATATATATTTTTTAAGTAACACTGAGATGGGCATACAGTGATAGTGATTTCAGAAAGAGGAGCTCACCAGGATGTCCTAGATGAGCTCCTTCCAGCTATGTCTCTTTAAACTCCAGTAAGCTGAAATGGTAAGGAAGAGAAGGGTCATGAATGTAAAGGGAGTGGGTAATTTGCCACAGCACAGTGGGGCCAACAGGCACAGCTGGTGGCCCTTCAGGATGCAAAAGTAAATCCCACCACAACATCTGCAGCGTCTGCCCCAGACAGTGCAAGTGAGTGATGGTGTTAGGAGGCCCTTTCTGATGGATGGGTCAGGCACTGTGGAAGAGTCACTCTCTTGCTTTCCCACAATTTTAGGGACTCAAAAGGTAGCAGTTATTGTAACATGTTTTCTTTCTTTCTTTCTTTCTTTCTTTCTTTCTTTCTTTCTTTCTTTCTTTCTTTCTTTCTTTCTTTCTTTCTTTCTTTCTTTCTTTCTTTCTTTCTTTCTTTCTTTCTTTCTTTTTCTTTCTTTCTTTCTCTCTCTCTTTCTCTCTTTCTCTCTTTCTCTCTTTCTCTCTTTCTCTCTTTCTTTTAAGGGGTGGAGGTTATTTGCAGTGAATTTCAGGGGAGGAAAGACAGTTGGCAGGATTTGTGCTATCCTTCAAACAATAGAAGGGGAAAGCTATGTGAGAGATGGGACACGGCACTGTGCTCCAGAGTCTTCCAGCATTGTTTTGCTTCCATCTAAGGATAAGTAAATGCCGCTGTGTATGGTGCTTTGAGAGAGAAAACTCTGGCTCAATCAGGGAAATAGTCTTTGACTTACTAATCCAGTGAGAAATGGAAATGCTCTTCTCTCTCCCTTCCTCTTCATTAGTTTATGTACATCAGCTCTCATGTTTACCTGCGAAGTGGTTTCAGTATGACTGCTATCTTGTAGCTTTTTCTATAAACACTTCAAGCCCTGTTGTATAACTTAGATGGAAGCTAAATAAGCATTCAAATGAAACAAAAGACCTCAGGAGATCTTGCTGCCAGGACATAAGTTGTGTAGTCAGGAGAAAAATAGCCAAAGTAAGAAGCTACGGGCCATGCCTCATGCTAACAGAGACATGGGTGTTTCCCTTGACTATTTCAAAATGAGGCCTGAACCAAGCCCTCTCCACATGGCTTCAAGTGGGAATGTGTCTTATTGCTCAAGATGCTGAAAAATTTGAGTGGTTTACACACTTCTAAACCTATACTGCACATCCACCATTAATCATACACAATCCACAACAATGTCGCTGTCTTTGTGCACTGTGATGAAAGTATCTGTGTATCATACATTCAAATTACATTGTGTGCTTGAGGGAGCTCATGATCCCCTGCAAACTTCTGTGGCAGTATGGTTTGCGAGCTCCGCATGCTACCTGTGAACCATCTATTGTATATGTGACTGCAAGCCTGAATCCCTGCCTGGGATTATTTGAACACTCTGAAACTTGCCAGCAGGAAAATTTACAGCTAAACAATTATATTGTTGAAACTCTGACAAATCCACACCAGTTTATGACTTTGAAAATAGGGCTAGGTGTGAGCAACTGAATATATTATACACCTTAGCATGGCCTCCTGGGGGCTGCAATATAGAATCTGTTTACTTTGACTGACACTTTTCATTTTTCTTTTCTTCCAGACATTATTGCTGCAAATGATATCTCTGCTCAATATGGATTTGCTCCTCAAAAAACTGTTTAGATATTTGGATAAACATCTTCTGAACAAGTTCTTTTATCATTATTATGATGATGATTTTTGGAAAAAATCCAGCAATAATGCAGCAGACAGGCAACACAATGAGTAAAAGCAAGCAGACCTGCATTACATTAGTACATCAGATTACATGGAGGTGGGATTTCCAGAACTTCTCTCCAAGGTAAAACAGTTCTAAAAACCCTGAATCTGGACACAAAGGAAAATCCCCCTCTTCGCCCCCTTTTCTGTAAACAGAAGTTTAAATCCCCCCAAATAAACAGGTGACTTCTTGTCAAGGGTGAAATAAATCTCACTCAAGCACAGAATGGCAACCATTCTACTTGGACTCCATAAGTAGGCAGACACATTCTTACAAAGAGTAAGATTTGTTGTTAAAACCAACAACAGTACTTCCAGAGAGAATCAGCACTGGGTGATGCAGACTTGCAGTGTCTTTTTTTCCTGCTATGTTGGTACTAGAAATTACAAATTCACAACAACTTTCCAGTTCCTTCAGCAATACTAGCAGCTCTGATGTTGCAAGAACAGGTGGCGGTGACTGGCGATCATATTGTACATTGGTATGTTAGCCTGAAGAGTGATACTTTTCCTAGTTCTATAGGAGAAAAAATAGAAGCATATATATATATATATATATATATATATATTTTTTNCCAGGAAGGACCAAGGAGCACTTTTTAGGTAAAGAGATGGCTGAGTGGTGAGAGTTTTATCAATGTGTGCTTGAGTTGTGAAACACAAAAATAGACTTTTTACATATGACTTTATGAACAGGAAAGAAGTATATTTTGGTCTGATACACAAATATTTTATGTATCTTACCCCTGCCATTTGTATTTCTAAAAGCTAGAAATGCATCTCAAAAAAAAACAAAAACATCTCAAGTGGTCTTTGCTTCCCTTTCTGTCTTTTTGTAGTTCCTTTTGGACAACAGCCAGCGCTAACTTTTCTTCCTGACAGATAAACGTGCTTTCATATACTTTTACTACTGTACAGTACAGTACTCACCCTGTACTTGGGATGGACGCTATGCCTTCTGAGATCATTAAGAAGAAAATTCCACCTGATTCAAGTTGAGGAGGGGTAATTTCTGTGCAGTGTTGCTGAAGTAACTTCAAAGCTTATATTTGGAGAGCTAATGAAGTCTCCTAATAAACTTCAGTTTCTCTAGTGCCTTCAGGCCTGCGAGTAATGGCCCTTCCTGTGCAGTACAGAGGGTAATGGGAATGCTGTGTAGGAGAATGGGTGCCCTCTAGACACTGCAAAACCTGCAGCAATTGTTCCTGAAGAAACTTAGAGGAGATCTCAGAGAAGCTTGAGCTCCACCTCCTTGCTGTGTTGTGGTGTATCTCCTGTTCTGATATAGAAAACAGGGGTGACAAAGACGGACTTAGTTCTCCTCCTGCTCTAGTTCCCATGTGCAGGCTTCCTCCAGTCAAGTGCCAGCAGTGTGCTCCAGTCTAAGAAGATGTAGCCATAGGGCTGTGGGCATTGCTCTGTGCTAGTACCTGGCACGCTATTTCTGGACCTAGTGAGGTTTCCATTCCTGTGATGTTACGACCCTGTGAAACCCTCCCATTAGGAGGAAATCCCAGGAAATTAAATTAAGGCAGAACTGATACAAATACAGAACTAGCAAAAGCCTACATTTCTTTATCTCCCTGGATTTATGTTTATTTATGTTTCATGATGTAAATGGGACTAGAGATTTAGGCAATAGTTTGTGTCTTGTAAATAAAAATACATAAGCATGTCATGCTCACATCATATTTTCACCTTTATTGGAGACCATAAAACCCTGGAAGGAGAGAACAAGGGGCAAGTCACTCAATGATCTTTTTGTGCGGTATCTTCAACATATTCATTGCTGCATGAGAATTTTCAAGGCTGGTCATACATTCAGAGCTGTCCCTGCCAGTGATCAGTTAATGCTAAATCTGGCTGACGCTTTGCCGAGGACTGAAAGAAAAAGACACTAAGCAGTTCCTGTGGCAGAAGTGGCTTCCTATTTTTGGCTTAAAGCTTGAGTAGATAGAAGCAAAGTTTCTCCAGTAAGGGACTGTTTCACCTGAAAATATTCTACTGTCTCAGCAAGTAGTCTGCACTCCAAGCAACATTGTAAGCACTACAGATAATTTACTTTGTACTGGAAAGAAAGGCAAAGTTGCAGGAGAACTGAGTAAATCTGCCTGCTCAAGAAAAGTACACTGACCCTGACAGTCATTTACTTAGCATTTTCCCTGAAATTTTCAGGCTGGGAAAAAACGAGGGTACTCAGCCAAAAATAAAGAGACAAGTTCCCTCAGTTTTTCATGACTTGTGACTACCCCAGATTCCCAACCATTGTTTCTTTCCCAACTTCAAGCAGTAGTAGGAGGGAAGATGTAATTAGGGACTGTATGTAATTATCTTTTATCCTACCTCACACAACCCACAGAAGCTCAGACTTCATGAGTGAGTAGAGTCAGAGAGAGGCCCAGTCATCACTGTCCAGTGGTTTTGAATTTTGTATATGTAATTTATGGCAACAGCTAGCAGCAGACGTGGTGTAGTGATTTGCTGAGGGTGTCTATGAATAGTGTCTTGTTTTCAATGTAATCCCGAGCAAGAGGTTATGGAGAATCTACCTAAGACCTAGACAGTATTTAAAACCTGCCATTCACCCCTGAAAGCCCCTCCTCACTTTGACATCCTGTGTCAGCTCCTTAAATCAAACCCGTCAGACTCAGGAATGAAGTAAATAAATTATAAGCTCTATTGATTGTGTCTGCTGCATGAACGTTCTTTAGCATTGACTAAGCTGTCCAAAGCATTGTCCCAACATGGATCAGGCTCCCCGTAAAACCCGAAATGGCTGCTCAGGAGGGAACAGAAATGTTTTCTTTGGTTGATCCAAGGTTCTGTCAGGGAGGGTTTTGATCTCCACAACTTTACAACATCCATATGGTCAGGAATAAATTAGCTGGCTCCTTTCAGTGGGATATGGGATCAGAATTTTAGATTGGACTGAAGCCCACTGTGATATAGTCTTTTTTCTTCTTCTTCTTCTTATTTTTTTAATGAATATCAGCGAATATCTCATGATGTTTGGAACTGGAAACCAAGTTTGTCTCTCACTTAGTATGTTCTCCTGTCTGTATGACTTTGTTGACTTCAGCTAAATCACTCATATAAAAGTATCTCAGACTTCTCTGCCAACTAATGGAGGTAGTGATGGTGTTTTCTCGTTTGGGGTTATTTTGTTGGGAGAGATTGTTTTTGCTTTTGCTTTAAAGCAAGGAGGTGTGGTAAATCACAGGCATCTTTCTTGGGATGGAGATAATAAATCACTCTTCCCAGGTGAAATCTTTTATTTATGCATTGGGATTCCATTTCATTGAAGAAAGGTATGTTCTTTTGGCTTCAGCCAGGCTGCACTTTAGCAAGTCATTCAAATCAAGCTGACACTTATTAGTGAGCATGTTGAACACTTTGCTCTCAGGCACTTCACTGGGTTGCCACCATACTCCCTTCTTCACAGATGTTTGATCTCCTCAGGTTTCATCTGGAAGCAAAATCACTGCCTGCTCCTCATGTCAGTGGGAAGTCAGCTGCAAAGGGCAGCTTGATTTTAGAGACAATGGATCACTCCCACCTGTAAAAGAAATAAATAGAAGGGGAGATGAAATAATACACTCACAGATCAGCTTGAGATTGTTCCTGTGGTCTGAAAGTGACCAAGCAAACCTCTTCTTATCATTTATTAGGTGGTGAGCCCTGTCACTGTGCTTAGTGTTACACAGCACACATTCAATGGCAGTGGCTCGAAGGAGAGTATCAGCAATATGGAAGGAGATCATACAGATGGTAAATTATTTAATTGCAAAGCACCAACTGTCATTGCAAGCTGGTGTTTATTTGTAAAAAATAACACTTAGTCCTAAACAAAAACAAAGATTTACATAGACTTACATATAAAGTTCTAGATGCTGTCCTTTCTCCAGTAATACTCTGAGTTAATCCCTACACAACACCATTCTTAAATTTTCTTGGCATTGCATCTCACCTAATTAGATTAATGCACTTGTATACCACCCCGAGAAAACATGATTCAGAGGCATGAGCCTCAGACTAAGAAAGTCCTGCTGCCAGGAAAAAAGACAGCAATGTTAGAAGCACACTTATATGGCTTCTTGGTTAAATTTAGGTTTATTTGTGTCTAGAATGAGGTGTACCCTCTCAGCTGGCCAGATGACAGAGAAGTGTGACACACCACAAAAGAAAAAAGAGGCTGCCGACACAGAGTCATAGGAGCTGGTAATCTTTAGAAGACATCTGGAGCCTCTGTTCAGACTGGATGTTCTGGTGGTACAAGGCATCTCTGCCTGCAGCCTACATGTCACAAGAGAGGGGTGATTGCTGCTAGGTATAACAATCCGCATGTCACCAGGTGAGCCCGTAAGATATCAGGGAACTCCAGGAGTTCCTGGTGAATGCAGGAGTGCTGCGGCAGGGACCCATCGCATCGGCCATTTCTTACTGCTCACAACGTAGCTTCCTGCTTGCTTTGTTACCTAGCATAAACAGTGGAAAGGAACTGTAGAAAATGGAGGCTACCTATTACAAAGACCTGATTATTTTCTTAATTCAGTTTACTTTGAGGCTGTCATGGGGCCTTTCCTACACTAAGTAGAGCAGGCAGTTTGCTGTTTTAAAATGTAAACTTTGGCATCACAGTTGAAAATGGAATGCCTGCAGAAAGGAAACAAACACTACTTGCAGCATGAGTTAGTGTGTGCTGGAGTTTGAAGGCTAAAGTCATATTTATACACAAAGAAGGACTATGTGAAATGTCTGACCTGGAAAGGTGACCCTGCCATTTAAGCAGTTACGCATGGCTAATAAACAATGGAAGAAAAGACTCTCCTTAAAAAAAAAGAAAAAAAAAATCCAGTTCATTTTCATTTAGCTTTATAATAATCATAAAAAGGAAACCAAACCTGCAAAGGCAAGAATAGCGTTTCTTCCTTTCCTTTCACATTTTATTGTATTGCAATATATCTAATGTCTGTCTAATATGCCAAGTGTTTTAAGACATTAATATATCTACAAAATATGTATACAAGAGTAATTACCAAACCTTTCCAAATAAACAGTCCCTATCCCCTACCATGGGAGACAAAACAGTGAGGTTTTGTTGAAACAGAGGAAGAACAAATTCCCCAGCCCACAGTTCACTGTGTAAGGTGTCTGGCCACAAACACTTTATCCAGCAAAGTCACAGGTAAGCCAGCCAACTGCATTCACAGTGATGTAAACCAGGAGGCTTGGGTTTGTGGGAATCTTGTTAAGGAACAGGAAGCTGGGCAGTACCGACTACATAGTGGACGTAGCAGGTCTTCACATCAGTTTGCAGCTAGGAGTGGAGGAAAAAACCTAACCAGTTCTCATGGACTTCTGTAATCTCTTTCTTGATTTGTTTTTAGGGAAAATAGGGTAATAAACTTTAGGAAAGGCTGATGATGATTAGCTTCATGGGCTAATATGAGACAGAATGTTTTTACAAATGCTAAAATAGGCTGTGTCAAAAAAAGTGAAAGGATCTGGGGGCAGCTTCAGTCTTGACAAGAAATTGTCCTACCACTGACATGGAGGATGCTTCTGTTTTGTTTATATTATCATTATGATCGCAAGAGATCCTCCACCACTTTTCCAATTCTGTAACAATACATAAGCTAATTTACTAGTGGCTTTTTATTCTTAGCTTCCTTTCTATCTTCAAACTGACAACACTCAGTTGAAATCAGTGGAGACAGGGCAATGGGATAGGTTATACCCAAAGCAGTAGAAAATATTGCAAGTAGGAATCTATCAACTAGAAAAGAAAATGTGTGTTGTTATGATTACACCACTGAGTGGTCAGGTCCTCTAAATCTTGACATTAGTGGTTTTGTTCATGCTTTACCATTAATAACAATGTCTGTCTCTATGATTGTGTTGATAGCAGCATTATTTGAGAAGGAATTTTTAGTACCAAATATAAATATAGCATGTGTTTATTTTTTTAATTACATGTAACATTCAGTAAAGTGATACATTATTAAGAAAGGTCATTGATTGTTCCCAGGATATGGTAGTAAAATATATATAGTATGTACTAAAATTAAAACTAGTTTTAGAGCAGTGCAGCGTGGAGTAATGCAAAACACACAAATCAAAAAAAAAGTGCCAAAATTAACAGTAAATAAATGAATAGAAAAAGGAATGAAGATGATGCCCTTATATTTGCTGATAGCATGTATGGATTCAGAATTAGAGATGCAAATGGTTCTTATGAGGTTGTACTTGTTCTTCGTAAGATAAGAACACACTGGTAGCCTGCTAGACATTTTTAAGGTTTTCATGACTTACTGAGAAAAGGGGTCACTGAGATAATGGGCTTACAAAATTTTAAGAGTACCAGCTCCAGTGAAAAAATCGCTGGTCCTAAGTTGATTGTCTTGTTTTGGGAATACTGTATTAACTCTGAGATTGTGCTAAAAAAGTTGAAATAGATTTTCTTCCTGCCCAGATCAATAACATTTGTCTGCTTCAAAAAGTTGGCTTTCAATAACTCACCATTCTCCATGTCACGTTAAGGTCCTGACACTGCACCCCAAGTTTCAATAGGTGGTTGTGTCCTCTCAGCAGCATGTGTGACCACTATGGTGAATTTGATGGGCAGAATAAATTTTTCTAGTGAGACAGCAGGCAGGCATACATAATCTCAAAATATTTCATAAGTCTTACTAAATAGATATGATGGCTTTAAACTACATTTAACAATATCATTCCAAATAACTTCCCAGCAAACAAGTGTTGCAAATCCTTACAAAGCCATTCGCAGACTAGTAAACATTTAATAAAAATGAAAAGAAACATTCTCTTAAATTTCCTTTTTTTACTTGCACCTTTATTTTATGTAGTAGGTTCAGTGATTTATTTTACTCTNATATCACAGTTTAAATAACATGTTTCATTGGTTTTCTGTTCTGGATCTGCAGCAGATCCTTGCAGCAACTACAGCATTTGCTCACATGGGCAACGAGTATCCAGAAATGTACCTTTTGCTGTCTAACACGACCAAGCAGCTGGAAGGAAGGAATTAAAGTGGTTCTGTGTGATGAGCACATTACCTACAGAGCGTGTGAATAACACCTGCCAACTTGCATAAAAAAATCCGCTTTGTGAAGAGCAGCAGAAGGCCACGGCAAGGGCCTCAAAGTAGTCCACAGTGCAAGAACACGAGCAAAAAATGGTCAGTTTCTACTTACCCTTTTCCTTAAAAGAAAAAGGATGTTTCAGAGAAGCTCAAAAGCAAGACAGTGCTGAAAGAAAATACCTTTTTATCTGGTGGAACTTACCACTATATTGGCAACCTTCTTTCTAATTATTGCTGTACTTGTTCAGGTCGGTTTTCTTTCCTCTTCCCAGACAGGAAGCCTTGAAAAAATTGTCCCCATATTTACAGGCTACGCTGTGGACCCGTGCATCCCAGAGAGACCTGCTGGCCCAGAGAGCCAGCCAGTGGCCTGGGGCTGGTGGGGCTGTGCACACCCCCACCAGGGTGCCAGGCTGGCCGCGAGCAGCCTCCTGCCCTGAGGGCAGGGCGAGGGAGCCTGTGGGGCCTAGTGCGAGGTGACAGGAGGAGTGGGGCTGAGGGGAGGTTTCGGGGCTGGAGAAAATGGCCGATTGCAGGGTTTGTGCTGTTAGTATAACCTTTCCGGGGGCGTGTGGGGAGGTGGAATTCTTATTTCCACTCCGTAAAACACAAGATTAAGAGCATAACGAGCTCTATTAAAGCATCAGACAGCACATCGATAATTAAAAGATCCATCTTTATTAGGCAAGCACAAACAAATGTGTCTTATAAACTCTAATGCTCTAGAGCAAAAAATTACTTGNCTTCACTGGGGGTCAGAGTACCCTATGTTAGCCCGTTACATGGTTATTGCACCTTGCTCTGGAGCATAAGTACTCCGTGACATTTGTGCAGGATAGCAGATGTTTCACCACCATGATCAATGTTCCCATTTTCTGCACCTGCATTGAGCCAATCTAAGGGCCACTAGGGTTGCTTTACTGAATTCTCATCTTACACCCCCCTCCCCCCAAAAAAACAAACTTAAAACACCCTTTCACCTCTTTAATGTGAATTCTTTTATCCCTCCCTGTTCTCTTATCTTCTTCATCAGAGCTGCCTTATCCCAGGAAATCATTCAGGTATATGCATGTAGCAATTTTTTTATAGGTTGGACTGGATGATCTTGGAGGTCTTTTCCAACCTAAATGGTTCTGTGATTCTGTGAAATATTTTGCCATACTAATTGATGAAGTTGTGTGAAATGGTAGTTGATTTGTGACAAATTCGCAGAGGGACAGTATTTCTGCATTCTCCTTGAAGCCTGTTGTGCTATGCACTTACAAAGGTGTTTCCTTGAGAATGTTTACTTGGAATGTATCTTCTTATCTGAAGAAACAGATAAATATAGTCTGTAAATGCATTGCCTACTCTCAGTTTCTGAAGGCTTGAATTGAAGGTGTTAGTTGTGATTTAGAATTGAACACAAGGAGTGTCAGTGGAGCAATGGAGGAACTTCCTAAAAGAATATTGGCATACACCTGACTTGGTCCTTCAGTTCAGCCTTACTCCTGTTTTGGGGTGGATAGCCAAGGAGGTAAGCAGATGTACGTTGGCTTTGAAGAATTTCCTACTGGTTTCAGATCAGTGTTTGATAGACAAATACAATAGGTTGCAGGAGCTGGATGTCTGACTTTTCTTTCACTCTGTATGATATGCAGTCTTCCAAGGGTCCAATCTCACTTTCCAAAGCCCCTCGGCTTTGGCCGCACTGCACACCAAGAAACCCTTCCAGGATCCCCGAAAGGTCCTCTTCTTTGTCCTCCCTAGAGTGCCTTGCCACCCCAGGGGCTGACATTGCTTTTGCTGTATCACCACAGAAAGAAAGAAACTAAGCTTTATGTGTCTAGGAAGCGATAAAAGAAGGAGCAAGAGATCCCAGACAAGGAGGGAGGTGAACCTGTCACCCCAAGATGAGGTGTTGTTGCATTCTGTGGTCAGGGCCCCAGGAATGAAAGCTCTCATGAGTGGCAGGCCTGCATCATCATAGCACGCTGGTAAGTGATCAGCATAGCCGCTGGGTTCCTGGGGGCCCTGGTGTCTCCACTGCCTGGTGTCCTGGCTCTCCTCACCTTGCTGGCACCACTCACAGACCCTTTCTTTCCCCAGACGTGGGATGACTAGTAACCTGTAGAACTGTATGCTACCTTCTCAGCTTTGTGTAGGCAGCTGATACCTACAGCTGTAGGCAGCTGGAAAGGGTATCATGTACAGTTTTGAAGAGGTCATCCTCTCCTTCCACAAGGCCTTGATCAATGTAAAGGGTTCAGAGCCCATCTTAAGCCAAACCTGTTCCCCATCACCACCAAGGAAAACCCTTCCCAGGGCCAGTCTCGAAGTTGCAACCCATTTCTTAAATTTACACCTTATTCTGACCCAAGACCACATCACACCATTTTTCTCTCCCCAGAATCTGGCTTAGAGACATCTTCCTCCTGGGATGGTCAGCCCTGTACAACCCCCTATCTGCAACAGTTCCCATCCTGCTGCGTGAGCCAACACAGCAAAGAGCCACCTGCACCTGTAGGTCAAGTTAAATAAGAGGGCAATAGGGAGACCTGGACCTCCGGACCTCTTCATGGAGCATTGGGTAGTCAGAATAGATACATGTGAAACTAAAATGCAAAACGACTTTATTAGTGCCCAGTATGTATACCCTTTCTGTTGTCCAGTGCATACAGATACCACTGGTGTCACAGAAGGAGTCTTCTGGCAAGGCTAAGCCATGAAAGGTGACTCACAGTTAATGTCACCCCAAAGGTTGACTGCTTACTTGGGAGACATTAAAAATAAGCAACAGTAGTCTAAAATGAGAATGTATACCTACAGCAGGTCAGCCCTCTCTAATGTAGTGAGCTGAGATTAGGTGTAATTCTCTCACAAAATACATACCCCCCCCCTCCCCCCCCACCCCAGCCCTTTGATGAATCCAACTGGAGTGCCTCAGAGGCCATCTCAATTAAATGTAGATAGACTGTAGCATGGAGCAGGCTACTCATGGAGAGATAGGAAGTGTAAATTTATGCCAAGTCTAGACCCTTAAAGGGACCTGAAAAACAAAGTATACCCTTGTAACACCAGACTGAGCTGCAGAAATTGAGTAAACAAAAAGAAGGGGCAATCCCAGGTGACAAATCTGGGCTCTGAGCTGTCCTTTTGTGAACTTTCTTTCTTTCTTTGGGTATAGGGTGCCACCAGGATGGTCACAGTCATCTGACAATTCAGAATAATCAAGCCTGCTGCCTGATTTTCCCTGCTCGGAGCTCAGTGGAGCTAAGTTTCTTAACCCAAATACTTTACTACTCTTTTTTCTGGAGACATCCTCAAAGTTGGAGGCTTCAGCATCATTTTTCTCCTTTCTGTGGCTGATGGAGGCCTGTCAGCCTTGCAGGGTCACTTATGGGTGATGATAGAAACATCCATTTCTAAAAAAGGATTTCACTCACTGCCAGAACAGTTGCTCCAATCTTTGGTAGGTGTATGTATAAATAAGCTTTCTTATCTTAGAACCTTACTGGTCTCTAGCTCACTTGTCCCCATGAACTTACAGTTGGTAAGACTAGTTTGGACAACTTATTACATGGAAAAGGGTGTGCAGGAGTTTTCCTTGGTCCTCTTGTTCCACATCCCACATATATCCTTTAGACAACAGGTAGTCTGAGCACATTGTGATGGTAACGTGGTTCTAGGCAAAGAGTTGCTTACAAGGTTGGATGTTGTGGGTGTTGAGGAAATTTGTTTCTAGAACCCTTGTAGCCTGGTCTATATGCAGAGAACACATATGCTATGAAATTAAAGCTGAGGAAGAGTGGAAAGTCACAAGTGGTTCCCTTGCAGAAATTGTAAACTTTACAGAAAGCCAGATAAAAGGGAGCAAGACTAGTGCTTAACTCACATGACAGACAGGAGGCTTGGCTTTCATCAGTGGCTCTGACTTGCAGCCTCCACAGATGCTTTTGAAGAGAGCGTGTCCTCACATTGAAATGGGCAAGGGACACTGCCTGTAACCTGAAGGATTAGACATTAGTCCAGTATTTCCAATGCAGCAGGATGAGAAGAATAGCAGAATTTTAAGTACAGTTTTCTTCTCACAATTTAATGTAGTTCTGTAGGGAGAAAAATCTTACCCTCTTGTATTTTTGCAGGCAGGACCATAGAATATTGCAACGCTACATATATTTCCAGTGTTTACATACACCGTGAGCTGAGAACAGGCTCCAGTTCTCCAGAGGATTTTACTGCTTGATGACATCTTCATTGTTATTATTACTCATTACAAAGAGATTTCTGGGAGTGAGGTCATTAATTGGCAAACCCATCATAAGCGTTTCCCAAAATGTGTGCCTGGAGAAACCTTGTGGATGCAACAAATTTATGTGAAAAAGAAATAAATAGATGAAGCTGGTGTTGCTTGGGGTTTGCAAAACCTTAAAACTTTGTCCTTCACGTTTTTCTGCTGCACGTCTTGTACCTAACATAATCAAATACAAACTTACCAAGTCTCTATGACTTTCCTTTAAAAATAGCAAAGTATTTATCCAGAAGTAGATTTAATACTGAAAAAAAAAAAAAAAAAAAACAGATTACAGTTTGAAAATAACCCCTGCTTTGCCTTTCTCTAGGATTTGAAAAATAAAATAAAATTTAGAGGATACACCAGTCTGAAAGGAACCAATGAACACTGACTGTGAACAGCATCATTTGCAGCTCTGTTCTACACCCAGAAGCTGCAGTTTCCAGACAAGCCCTTACCTAGCACTGGCTAGCCATCCTGGCAAAAGCAACATTTTGTCAAACTCGCCCCCTGTTGATGTCAAGTTATTTTTCTCAAGTTATACTGGCTAAACATGTTTCCAGTTTGAGTCTTTTTGTGATAACTGCAGTCTGTATTTCTAACATCTTCAAGGTCTGACCAAGACCTCTCCAAACATAAGGAACATTTAATCATTCATTTCTGTTAAATGAGGTTCAAAGTTGACACGGCTTTGAATTTTTGTTCTGTTTTCAGGAAAGTTTGATGACATCTTTTCTATTAATGGGGCACTTCAGATTTTTTTTTTCTAAATAATCCATGAAACTGTAAATAACGGAGGCTTTTGTATCAAACCTTGCAATACCTCTGTCAGCATTTACTCCTGATAATAACTCTTGTCCAACAGCAGCTCTGTTATACAAAGCTCAGCTTTTCTGATTAAAATAACATTTAAATTTTGCAAGTATATGGCTGCTTTGGATTGCCAGAAAAATGCAGCAATTTCATCAGCTAAATTATTGTTTGAATGGGGGGGAGAAATCCAAATTTGCTTGTCCATTTTGGCTTTGAGTGTTTTTTGTTTTTTGTTTTTTTTTTTTTTTGCTTTGTGTTGCTTAACTGTCGTACTTTCCTTGGCCTTGTTAAGACATTTTTCTTTTTTTTTTTCCTTCCTTGCTTGCTTCCTTGCTTCCTTGCTTCCTTCCTTCCTTGCTTCCTTCTTTCTCTCTCTCAGTCTCTCTCTCTCAGTCTCTTTCTTTCTCTCTTTCCTCTTACTCTTGCTCGCCCACTCGCTCTTGCTCTTATTCTTGCTCTTGCTCTTTCTTTTTGGGGGTTGTTCAGTCTAGAGGAGAGAAGGCTCTGGGGAGACCTTATAGCAGCTTTCCAGTTCCTAAAAAAGGCCTACAAGAAAGCAGGAGAGGGACTCTTTGTCAGGGAGTGTAGTGATAGGTCAAGGGGTAATGGTTTTAAACT
>VXAA01006389.1:22756-41292 GCA_013399115.1 Anseranas semipalmata
CTTTTTTCTTTTTTCTTTTTTCTTTTTTCTTTTTTCTTTTTTCTTTTCCTCTTTTCTTTCTTTTCTTCTTTTTTTTTTTTTATTCTTCTTTTCTGTAAGTGGTGGAGTAGCACAAGAATAGCCCTGACAATAGTACCTTTTTTCTATGAATCAGCAAAAATTAAACCAAAATAAAATACCAAAGCAGTATGTAATTTGCAACAGACCATATTTATATTCTTTGTCCATTATGTATTGATATTTGATATGAGTTGTCCTTATTCTTTCTCAACAACTTTGTTTGTTGGTGAAATAGTTAACAATAAAGACTCACACAGAGTCATCTGAAAACTTCAGACTTAAGACTCAGTGAAGAATATCTCATTTAAAGCATCCAGAGGTGTTTTGGGCTGTCTGCTGGCTTAAGAAAATGGCATTGTTTTACACTGAATCACAAGCTGAAAGTTAACTCTGATCTTCTAGGAACTCAACAGTTAGACCAGTTTTTACTAATATAAATATTTAACTCAAGACTACTGTAGTTAGTTTATATCAATTTCACAACAGCTGCGTTTTAATTTCTAGATATATCGAGCAGCACAATCTCTGATTACCTTGCACAGGACTGTATGTATATAACAGGATCTCTTTTGTGGTTAATAGGTCACAGAATTTAGCCCTTATTTGAGGGCATAAATAACAACAACAACAAAAACAGAAAAACAACCCCCTGAAAACAAACCAAGAAAGAAAACAAGAACAGCTTGAGGACACTGTGAAACCCACTGCAGTTTTAATAAGGAGACTGCTCCTTTTAGAGAGGAGTTATTTAATAGAAATACTTTCTGAATGAATGTTCAGTTCACATCTGATAGAATACAGAGAAAATAAAATTTCAGCCTCAGAATACTCAGAGTAGAGGGCTTTATGGGGTTACTTTCCTTAACTATATTTCGAATTTATCTTCTCTCTCCAGATACATTTTTTGTCACTGTCCATTCTAGCTTGTCTCTTTGCTCTTGTTTTCATCACCAGTAGGCTCCACTCATCCTTCTTTCTTTCCTTCTTTTGCATATTGCAGAAAAAATCCATTTCCATTTCTTTCCCCCCTCCAGTCTGGATCCAAAATTTGTACAGACTCTATTGTTCATATGGTATGTTTTCTTCCAGACAAGTGGTGGAACAACATGCTGGAGACAAACGCTTTTTTTTTTTTTTGCATCTCCCTCATTGCTTCCATTCATCACTGCAGACTATTCTGCCATCCTTCATGTGTTGTGAATGAACGTATATTTGAATATGTTTCCCTGTTTTTGGCAGTTTTTTATGTATAACATAATACAATAGCAATACCATACCAAATATGTGCTTTAATGATCTTCCGTTGTGTTAGGAAACTGATTGATCTGCAGTGATTAGTAATATTACATTTGTAGCTGGAAAGCTAACTTCTGAGTTGCTAGAAGCCAAATGTATGTTCTAAAACGGTAATCTACATCTTGGTCCATGTTCATCCTACCCAATTTCAGACACTCAAATAGAAGCATCTAATTTAGGGTCTTTCTCACTGCAGGTTGATTCTGTTGTAGAGAGGGGGAGGATAGCTGGGCCTCTGTCAGGTCCAGATTGCCCTTGAAAATGCCCAATTCACTCCATCAATTACAAAGAGCACTTAAGATGCCTTTCCTAAATTTTCTGAATTCTCTGAAAGTTAGATGGTTGATAACAGAGTTTAGATCCCAAACTGGCCATCAGGACCTTTCAATGACTGAGATACATGAAGCATGAACAATGAAAAGAATGAAAGTGGAGGAGAAGGTCTGGCTCTGACATCCCATTCTCCTCCAGCCAACATTAAATGAATTTGCCAGAAGAAAATTGGCTTGTAAGTAGGTCTGGCTGTCATGTGAGCCCTAGCAAAGAGTTATCATGCAATCCAAACAGGCTGTATTTTTTACATTTAAATAAGTTTGCCATTCCGCAGAGCCCGCAGTTAACACCAAACCCTGTGTCAGCAAGGTAAAAACTCATTTTCATTGCTTTGTGTTTTTGAAAACATCACTGGAATACTGCTTGGATAAATACATGGTAATGAGCTCATCCAATGGCAAACCTGACAGGCATTTGTGCCAACAGGATTTTTCCTGGTGGAGGCATTAGAAAATTAGGACTATGCTGAAAAAGAAAATAGGACTGTCCACTTTTACAAAAAAAGTATGCTTGGTCTACCTGTTGGTATCCTCTCAAAAAAATAAAATAAATCTCTGGCTTCCAGATCTACATTGACTCTGCTCTTCAGCAAAGTGCATCTTCTGTGTGACAAACTCCAGAAATGTTTTATGCTCAGAAAATAAGAAAAACAAATACTAAATACTGAATGTATATAGGCAATCCTCAGCTATTCCTTGTGTTTTAATATTAATTCAATCTGCATAGCTGTGGTGTCTGACCCACCATGATGATGAGTTATACTCCACTTAAATGTTTTCTAGTACAAGCATGAAAGTATCTAGGCCACTTGCTGTTAAGGGAGGGTTGTTTTCTCATGGTCTTCACTTCCATTTTAAACCTCTCATACAGCATTGCTCTTTGCCATTAAGAAGTTGCCAAGTTATACCACAGGGGAGACTGTGTTTCAGTGCTGGATAAAATGATCCCTTTACGCAAATATCTTAAAGAACCACTTGAGGGACCAAGAAATGCATCAGTGGGTTGGACAAGGTAGTCTTCAGTATAGGATGAATCATTGGGATGCTATATAGTGATGCCTATGAAGCAGCAGAATGTTACTCACTGAAAGGGCTCGATCTTGCAAGGTGCTGAATGCTGTTTTTGGTGAATAAGAAATGAGTTTTTTTTGCAAGTGTCTCTTAAATACTTGACATATTCCAGGATAGCTCTGAATGCATGTTTCACTGCGGAGTTTGTTAATCCTTTGCTAATATTTGGGTATAAGTTTCAGCTGTGCTAGCAGTAATGGGGTGTTAGTGTGTGTAGGTGTGTGAGGGAGGGACTGGGGGACAGTCTTCTGAGTTCAGTTCAGCAAGTGTTCAATCAGCGAAGTCTCTTGGGTGGGGTGACCACAGAAATGAGAAAAGTTTTCATCCCCTGCACTGCTGAGCTTCTGTGGGGATCGAGGGGAAATCTGAAAATTGGCAATGCTCACTAGTCTGAAATATCTGGGAGTGCATATAACCTTCACGTGCTTGAAACTTTAAATTTTAGCACCTTTCAATTAGTAAAAATTAAAGTATTGTATGATCAAAAGACATGTGAAATGAATTCAACATAAGATTGTTATTGTCACATAACCAATTCACAATTTATAATAAACTGAGTCATCAGTGACAGTTTCTTCTCTCTAGACATTGGTTAAAATCAAATCTTTCTTCCTTTTTTTTTTTTTTTTTTTTTTTTGTCTCCTGCATGGGACAAATCCCTCTTGCACTGAAGGAAGTTCATGCCCATGTTTCTAGCCTACTTTTCTGCTGATCTGACTCCTGGAATTGCATAATATTGGATGGCTCACATCATGTGAAACTGTCCCTCTTTGAGACCAGTGTTAAACGAGAATGGCTGGAGTTTGGCATGCTCCGACTACTGCTGTTTTCAAATGCATTCAAAATCTCGAAGCAAATCCTAACTAGAGGATCTGAATGTCTTTCTTGAACCTCATATTAGATGTTAAAGCTGGTTTAAATTTGCTTGGATATAAATCAAGATTCAAACTTTACAGATGAACCCAGCTTCAGAGTTGAGCTTGGAACAAACCAGACTCTTTTTCAAATCTCACTGTCAGAAGACATTTGTTCTACTGTCCTAACAACCATGCTATTATTCCTTTATATCAGGCACAGGACCTTCACTTACACTAGGACATTCAGTCCTGTCACCAACCTAAATGGATGTTGCAAGTTGCCGTTCAGCTGACGTGGCATTTGGCAAACAACTTGTGACTTAGAGGAGTCTTTATGGTGAAGCGGTGGACACAGTATCCACTGGCTGATGCATTCTCATCTGAGGTGTTTCCAGGAGTACGGTTCAGTTTACAGTGCTTACTAAAACTCTCAGTAAGAAGCAAACCAGATAGAAAAACTGTGAAACATCCTTTCTCTTATACTGGAAGTTTCACTGTTGCCCCTGTGATCAACTTATGCCTATTAGAGGCCATCTGTTTAAGGTCCAGGACTGAGTGATGGTTGGTGACACCTAAGGCTTTTACAGTAGTATATTCTTTGAAACCTATTTTGTTGTGTATTGTAAAATAGAGATTAAATGATCCCTATTGCAGATCAGTTATGTTTGTTTCCTCCATAGTAAAAGCTATGCCTGTGCCTCGTGGTTACATCTATTTTACCACAGCTTATGATCCATATGCTCAGTTAGGACAAAAGTTTCTGTTTTATGGAAAGATGGAAACTGCTCATTTAAAAAAGAGAAAGAGAAAAGGAGGCTTGCTTTCTTTTACATGGCTTGTATACTGACTGTTACAGGAATACCTGGAGCATGATGTTTATTATCAGTACATATGAGCTTGGAAAATTAGATTCCTTTTTTTTTTTCCCCATCTGCTGAAGCAGGAATGGCTTCCAGAACTTTGCACTGGAAGGCTGTCTGCAGTCATTGCTGTTCCTGTACTTCTGAATTCTGCATTGATTTGCTCCACTGTGAGTTTGGGTAGCCATGCTCCGTAAAGCGCAGGGGATGTCTCTGCTATCTCCTGTAAGAGTAGCATAGGCAGGGACTACCTTTTTCTCATGGTGGTGGTAGGCTATGTCTGTAATAAAACTGGAGTGAATTACAGTCCTAGCATGTGGTCTCCATATTCTTTTATGTGTCCTAGAAAAAAAAATCACCTACAAATGTCCAAAGCTTGAGTTAGAAATTCTGTGTTTCATAAAATTTCATAGATTAGTCAACATTTTTTTCTTTCGGTTAGTAGTTTCATATACAATCTAAACAATCCAAACAACCCTCTCTAGAGTCAAGACAACTCCTTCCCTGTACACGTTCAGTCCTGGTTGTCACAGATGCTGTACAAATACATAGAAGTATGTATGCTTTTCTGCACAATGGCATGTTAAGTGACAAAAGAAAGGACAGAAAAAAGGAATTGTTGTTATTCCAACTGCACACAGAGGGAACTGGGCAACTGTCACTATGTGACTTACCTGTGATCACTGTAACCAAGAAAATAAGAGCTTTACCTGCTGCCATCCATATAGCACAGCACATTGTATTAGCATTTTTGCTTTTTCTTTGCCCAAGTCACTTATGCTAATTTTGCATTAATGCTTATGTATCACTGCCATGCTTAGAAGAACTATTTGGAAACCATGTCCTGCTGGCTTCCAGAGTACAGACGCAGAACAGAAAAGGTACCTGACACAGTGAGCTTGCAATCAAGCCACCTCTAAGCATGAGGAATAACAGTATTTTCTGATGCTATCTAGAGTTCATTCTTGTGCCATTCATAGTTCACTGAAAGCCTCAATTTTTATTCCAGTCAAAGATCCCTGGAAAGACAGCTTTATTCACTAAATTCACAGATCAATGCAGCAAGATTTGCATGTAGGCAAGTATATAAATCCTGCTTTGCAGTATATTTTCCTTCTCTTGCACTCTGAATTTTTAAAGAGTCTTGTGTCAGGAAGAGGCAATAGTCTGACAGAACTAGAAAATGAACCCCTTTGTTTATCTGAAGAACAGGTATAGCCCACCCAGGAGCAGTATCAGCTTTCTCTGACTGCCCACCCATCTGGCAGCAAGCATTTCAGGAAAAGACAAGACTACTCAGTCTGTATGTTTGTTCAGTCATTGGCTCTTTTTCCAGGAGTGCAGTGCTGCCAACCTGGGGTCCAAATACCTGGATGCAGTCCTTCTCCTACCACTCTCCCACCCCTTTTCAAAATAAAAAGGTGGATATGGGTGCTTGCAGCCCAGAAAGCCAACCGTATCCTGGGCTGCATCAAAAGAAGTGTGACCAGCATAGCAAGGGAGGTGATTCTCCCCCTCTGCTGTGCTCTTGTGAGACCCCACTTGGAGAACTGCATTCAACTCTGGTGCGCCCAGCACAGGAAAGAGGTGGGCCTGTTACAGTGAGTCCAGAGGAGGGCCACGAGGATGACCAGAGGTCTGGAGCACCTCTGCTATGAAGACAGGCTGAGGGAGTTGGGGTTGTTCAGCCTGGAGAAGAGAAGGCTCCAGGGAGACCTTATAGTGGCCTTCCAGTACCTACAGGGGGCCTACAGGAAAGCTGGCAAGGGACTCTTTGTAAGGGAGTGTAGTGACAGGACAAAGGGTAATGGCTTTAAACTAGAAGAGGGTTGATTTAGTTTACATATAAGGATGAAGTTCTTTACTGTGAGGGTGGTGGGAACAGGCTGCCCAGAGAAGCTGTGGATGCCCCATCCCTGGAATTGTTCAAGGCCAGGCTGGATGGGGCTTTTGTGAACCTGGTCTAGTGGGAGGTGTCCCTGCCCGTGGGAGTTGTCCCTGCCCATGGCAGGGGGGTTGGAACTAAGTGATCTTTAAGGTCCCTTCCAACCCAAGCCATTCTATGATTCTGTGATTCTGTGATTCTCTGATAAGCTTACAATCATCTTCTGGTTTCTAACCTTAAGGAGTACATTTTAGTCACACGTGCAAGCTTTCTGCAGCAACAAAAATGGAAACTTTTTTTTTATATGCTGAAATTTAAAATTCTCTCTTCATTGCACCCTTAAAAAAATAGGGTTTTATGAACAGCATCAAATCCATCAGAGAAATCTGTGAAGACTGTAACACTGTGGGTGCTGTTTCTGATTCAGCACTTTTTCTCCTGAACTTGACCTGAGAACTAATGTCTATTTTACATAGCTCATTGAAAAAACTGAATTTTTGGTCTCCACAACGAGGATTGAATTTGAACTAGGAACTACAAGGCCTGCAGTGCACCATCGCTCTAGCAGCTCCATAAATGACATATTTGCTGCTGTGTTCTCTATCCTTAAAGGTATATGTACCTAAAGAACTTAAAGTCACTCCATTTCCCCCCCCCCCTAATCTTGTATTCTGTTGCAGCTCACAAAGCCATCACTCTGTCCCTTTCTGAAGACCAGCAAAATCAGTTGTCTCAGTCAAAAATATATGCAGTTACTGTCTTGGTGTAGCCTGGTCTGAAAAGGAGTCTGGTTAATTAACATTGATTACAATCCACCGTCTGCAAGTAAAAATTGATCGCCAAGGTTCCTAATTTGAATGACTCTCTGTCCTAGTTTCACTGTTTCTGTGGCTATCCACTGAGAGACACAGGGATGGAGAGTGAACCCACTTTTTAAAAGTCCCAGCTATTCGTAGGCTCCCCTGTGAAAGATGTCAGTGATCCTTCTGGTCCCGCTTTATCACCCGCGGGATGGCCATTTGTTAGCACAGCATCTAATTGCTGCAAATTGTCAGTGTGCACATTTGGACTCTGTTCAACGCTCCATTTTTTATTGAGAGAGGAGCAATGGTATTGATTTTGGATAGCCAGGGAGAATGCCAAGGATATTAGTAAGGAGCTCAGAGAACACAACACATAAACTTTTATGACATGATGTCAAACTGGATCGCGCAGGCATAAATGAAAAGGACAACATCTTCTGTAATTACTGCAAACACATACTATACATCTATTAGAAAAAGGCTACATTTGAATGAAAAAGAGTCTTTGCAGAAAGTGGCACCTCAGAAAATTTGGCCAAAATGGAAAAGGGGAAAGAGTTTCAGGTGTACCTCTGGAAATGGCAATGCAGGAGACAAAAGCTGTATTTCTGATGCTGATGCTATTTCACTGTGCCTGAAATCTATATTTGTGCAGACTGGCGAACCACTTCCACTCTCCCTTGAGTATGCTTTTGTGTAATCCCAGGCTAAGCACTGGCACTCTCCCAGTGAAGCTCGTTCTAGGGCAGGGCAGAACACAACCACTGCTGCAGACTGGGTGAGGTTTGCCCTGGTCCTCCACACCAAAGTGAACTTCAACCCTCTGAGGGGTGAAATCTCACTCGCCCCAGAAAGAAACCAGCAACCACCTGAACCACTGTAGCGTAAGGAGTTACCATTACACTGAAGTTTAAACTAAACAGCAGTTTAAACAGCTAAACCAAGGCTTTCAGGATCCTTCAAGCACTTAATTCAGAGCCACAGGTGAGGTGTTGAATGTTACAGCGTGGCTAAACTGACTTGTATCTGAGCCCTGGCTTTTCTGTAAAGTGGTTGCACAACAGTTTGTGGTAAATGGTTTGTGCAAGTCAATGTCAGAGCCATAAATTCAGATGTTTTTTCTCCCTGCGTCTGCTACCCTCTCTGATTTCTCTCTCTCTGTGTGGTGCATTATGAAAGTCAATGTGAGTAGTTGTGTTTCAGCTCACCTAAAATTCCACCCATGCAATCTCAATAGCCCAGATTTAAGAAAACCAAGGATGCTATGTGGTTAAGACAATGGGCACAAACTAGAACACAGGAGGTTCCACCAGAACATCAGGAAGCACTTCTGTACTGTGTGGGTGAGAGAGCACTGGCACAGATTTCTCAGAGAAGTTGTGAAGTGTCCCTCTTTGGAGATCTTCAAAAGCCATCTGGACATGGTCCTGGACAAACAGCTCTGGGTGGTCCTGCTTGAGCAAGGGGTTTGGGCCAGATGACCTCCAGAGGTCCATTCCAACCTCAACTATTCTGTGATACAGTGAGGCAACGTGAAAAGTATAAATATACTTGCAGCTATTGTGTAATTCTGTTTCCACTTAAGAGTTTATTTATTTATTTTGTTTATGGATTTACTTGAATTCTTTGAGTCCTGAATTCAATGAGTGAAAATTTTAAAGGTATACATGGCTACTGGATGTCGTTTTTGCACGGGATCTGTTTCTTCAGGCAATAGTGAAAGGTGCAGGAGTTCCCAGAGGAATCCCCTCACTGATTGACCAATACTTCCCCCAACTTTGAAATACTGCTTTAAACTCAGAACAGCAGTAGATGAATGGTGAAGACTGAAATGATGTCAACAATTTGTGTGGAGGCCAAAGAAAATACAAAGGGGCCCTCAATGGCTTCATCTCTCAATTTGTTGCAATGCAGCTGTGAGTAATAAGTTTGCTTTCTTTTCAGGCACAGTACAGTACATCTGAAATAGTTTCTGAACTTAGCACACAGTTTCCTGACCATCTATGATTTTCCTTGGGGATTAGGAGCCTTTCAAGCATTGCAGTGAAGAGTTTGATCTGAGCATATCGTGCAGTAGGGAGGTGGGTGGTGGTCTTCTGGCTTGATCTCACATATTGCAGAGCTTGGGGAAAGTCACTATTTAGACATATTAATATCATTTTATTGCTGGCGCTATTATTTATTTTGACTCATCTGAACAGTGGCCAATTTTGTACTATTTTAAGCATGTGTGCAGAGAAGTTATGCAAATATGTAAGTTTTCTGTATGGGTGGGTTTAGAAAAAATTCAGTGGGAATAAAGAGGTAGATTAAGTCTCTCTTCATGTAAAATCTATAGGTCTCCATTCATAGCAGAAAGGTGTCCCTTCATACATATATGAAGGGCTATTTTATTAAAAATGTATTTAAATTATATTTCATTTCATGACCAAGAAATCAGAGATTTTACACATATTTACATTTGCATTTAGAGTTTTCAGTAATTTCTTTATGCCTCTTGAAAATGACTAAATAACATGATAGCATTCCTCAATAGCATTTGCATGAAGTAAATATATAAAATAAAATCAAAAGTAAGCAGCGTTCATAAGGTTGAGACAAAGTAAATATATTATTTTTGCTTTTGATTTTGAGTTGTGCTACTGCTTCTAATGGCATCACACTTACCCAGAAAAGTGTCTTGCCTGACCCTTCAGGTTCACCAACTAGCAGGTTTAGTATCAAAGGAGATTTCTATTTCCTATATCAGGCTGAATGGGACTTCTCAGTACTTATTTGTGGAGAAAGTGAATGTAGCCCACAGCCTAAAAACACCTGGGTGTTTTGTTCAGTTAATTGCCTGATACTGCAAAGATTTTGAGGTTCCTCTTATCCTGTCTTCCACTGTCTTCTTGTGGCACAACATGGTTTTCTGTCTGTTTGGTAGCTCAGAAGTTTGCTGTGATGTGCTGGGGCATATTTTGCTGCTGATGTGCAGAGGAGGTGTTTTGTGGGCCTTTCAGGGCAAACACCTTCTTGAGTGGGTGCAGTGGACCGGTTATGCTGAGTCAGGAGCTTCCTTCAAGCCCTCCATGCCCATGTTTCCTTCACTATTACTTCCAAATGCATAGCCCTTAATTCCCAAGGAAGTCCCTTGATTCAGCTCAGTCTGAACAAAAATACTGGTCTTCACATACATCTAGTCCTAAATGCCTGCAGTATAGGGACTGTAGGATGCAAAATCTTTGGGGCAGGGATTTGTATTTTTTTTTTTACTTGTGGCACACCTAACCTACAGCATGGACAGGAATCAGGTTAATAATAACGGAATCGATGATGCAGACAGATATGACTGGTCTTACTCTGGAGATCAGAGAAGTCTAAGTTAAGTGAAAAAGCACAGGTAAAACACAGATACATATATGAGATTTGAAAGTGGCTCTGGATCTGCTCCTTTCTGTGTTGTCTGTACAAATGGTGCCTGTCACTATATTCCCTGATGACCTTTCTCACATCTCCCTTCTCCTCCCACTTCTCCAGAACACAAGTAATGGAGAAAGAAAGAGGAATAGTGTCAGCAATGGATGGTTTGATGGTTATGTGAAAGCTAGGCAAATATTAAGGAGTTTTACTAGGGAAAAGAGAAGGTTAAACAAGTTACCTGGCATCTGCCAGATCTTCACTGAAGAGAGAAAGTGGCCACAGCCACTAGTACCTTTGCTCTTGCTGAGGACCTGGAAGGGAAAACTTGAAATGAATGGGATGTTAACTCTCATGGTTTTTGATCAGGTTTCATACACAGAAATGAATTTGCTTATGAGAATGTGAAAAATGTATTACAGGAGAGGTTCTACTCAGTTTCAGTTATCTGTAAACTGAAAATATTGACTTCAGGCTTTTTCTTAAGATTTAAAATAGAATTACTGAAGTTTTCTTCTTTTTTTGGTTATTACAGTAACAGCCAGGTGGCAGAAGAAGGGATTTCCCTGCCCTATGCTGTCTGTTAGTACAACTGTTAAATTAATCCAATGGTTTGGATGATGTAGCACTGATGAAGGATTGAAAGACTGTGAGGAAAAATGGTATTTTGGGGACACAAATAAAAGGTTCATTGGGAATTTCAGTTAGTGAGAGAAACAAAGACTAAAACCACAGAGGCCAAGAGAAAACATCTGCAAAAGTAAAAGGAGGCAAGACATACTGTCCCCTTCTGCCACTGCCAATGAGCCTGAAAAGGAAAGAAACAATTCTGTCTGAGCAATTCAAACGTATCATTTCTTAGAGAAAAGGCATAAACCTGGCACCCACAGGGAAAAGAACATGAAAACAAAACCAAAAACTCTGAGAAACACTTGAGTGAGATGAACAGCAGAAAGGCATGATGAGTCAGGTGAATGCCAAGTGAGAGCAGGGATAAGGGCTGGAGATACATGAAATTCCCAGGATTTGGTTGGCAAGAATGTGGGTTGTTGATAGGCTTGAGGTGCTTTGAATTCAATGTTGTTTGATTCTGGAATCCTAGAAGCACAAACTGAAGCAATTTCTACTAGGAACAAAAGCATTCATGTCAATCTTGTAGGTCTTCACAGTTTCTGTATAGCTGCTAGGATCCAGACGCCCTTTTCACTCTCTTGGTGCTGAGTGGTGCAATCCAGACTCCAGCTTGTTCTCACCAGCTGGCTAGATCGAACATTCACAGTAATGCTCCAGAGTGTTGTCTGTGAGAATAAATGCATATTTGGCACAATCTGCACAGCAGCAGTAGGTTGACACCTTCACCAGATGGATCTTGGGCATGCATGAATTCTCCAGATCCCAAAAATGTATCTCTTACACTTGGTTTACACTGAATTTGCTACAATTTACACAGCTGCAGGGGATAATGAAGAAAGTGCATATATTTCTTGCAAGCAATATTTAATCAAAATATTAGTGATAAATATAAGTACCTGTCCCATTACCTGTTGGGTAATGCCAGTTGCTTAACCTATTTTAAAAATGAGTTTTAGTGAAGATGCATCACAGAAATTACTGCCTTGTGAAAGCTGTGCTCTCATACACTTTTTAAGCCTTTCAAAAACTGATTACGAATTTTACAGGATTATATTTCTCTGTCATTCTTTAAATTTCTGTATTAAATGTGCACATAGAAGAGAAGGAAGTAAAGCTGTTATATGTGATTGGAATTTCCTTTAGGAAAATTTATTTAGATTCAGGAGTAATTTTGTAGCCTAGATAACTGAAAAGTATAAGATTTTTTCTTATGCAGAAAAAAAAAAAGACCAAACAAGGTCATTGCCCTAGAACTTGGCATGTCTTTTTCTGAAGTAACAGGAAAGAAAAATTAAAATTTTATCACAATAATAATTGCAAGCCTGGAGCTTGGTGGTTGGAATAAATGTCTCCAGAGATGAGGCCATAAGGGTCTTAGACAATCTCTCTCAGCATTTTTTTTTTTCTGTATATAGTTTGTCAATGTCATTTTTTTAATGAACATACATAATTTTATATGTTGTTCTATCCATTGGACACCAAAGTTCTGGGTCACAGGTACCTAAATAGACAGATAGCTGGCTCAGTATTCAAAAAGTGGACAGTTTAAATAAAATTGAGCATGTATTTTGGAATGACTTGAAGCAACTATTTCTGTTGCAATTTATGTTATCTTTACACCAAAGAGAAAGATAAGTGAGTGAACTGACTGCTAGGCACACTGCATGCTCATTTCTGGAGAGCTGCCAATAGGAAAAATCTTCAGCTGGCACAGGAGCCGGTGAAAGCCCAGGCAAACTGATACAGCTCTCAGGTAACTCTCCTCTCAGGAGACCAAAAGTTTGATTCCTGACAGGGGTCAGTGCCAGATTACTTTCAGTGAAGAGCAACCTGCCTCCTGGCTGCTGCTTTTCCTCTGGTACAATGATGCAGTTGCATGTCTGTCATTGTTCTCCAAAGAGTAGATGTTGCTCCCAGTGATGGATTAGAAATGCATCTTTTGACCTCATGAGCCAAATAACTCCTTTGTCCTGTTCATAATAGTTGTGGACTGGCTGTCATGAGTGGCACAGGAAAGGGAGAAAATCTGAGGAACAGACTGAGCAGAAAGAAACATTTCAGAACAGCTCTGGAATTAGGGAAGCCAAAGAGGAAAAACTCAACCAAGATCTCTGTATTTCTGTTAATTAGTGTGTGAGCAGAACCAGGCTCCCTTGAAGGGTTGAGTTTAGACTCTACATCCTTGTATGGACTATGCTTAAAAGTGGAATGAATGAAGCCTGCTCTAAGACTGACCACGAAAGATTCTGAAAGTTTCATATTCTTATAAGATAAAGACTGAAAATTTTATGTGAGAAAACATGATTACCAATGTTTTGATCACTCATAAAATTACCCTCTTCTTGAAGATAAATACTCCCTATCTTTACATATTCTTCTCTTGTATTCATTATCAGACTTTCTGTCATTTTGTCTGGGCTTTCTCTTCATATCATTCATCATACCCTCTTCAATGTAGCGACTCCTTCCCCTGTTTGTTCTTTAATGAGCACTTGCTGTGTTTGCACAGTCCTTTGGGTTTGTTCAAAACCCCTTGTGCACCTCTAGGAACAGTTTCTGGATAGCCGTCTTCATCGGGAAATCTTAATGGGGAGAAACAGAGCAGAGGCTTAGCTAGGTCTGTAGCCCTTAGCTGGAACTTTCCCCAGAGCAAGTAAGCTTCAAAACAGACAGATAAGATCAGATGGTACCCCCAAACCAGCTATTCACTTCTTCCCAGCAAATGACCTACTCACTTGTCTAGTGTTGGGATCCCAAACTCAAACCTTAATCTAGTTAACTAATGTGACACCAAAGCAAGTAAAACCAAATTGTTCAAATTTGGATGTCTGAAATATATGTATTTAATATGCCCATATGGCTGAGGATGGGATTTAAAGATTTTAGATGCCAAATACATAGTTCAATGGATTTTGCTGCATTTGCAACCAATACAAAGTCAAAAATTGGAATTTCATCTTCCAAGATAGAATCAATGCATTTAATTAGACATGTCCACCCATTGCAGCTGGTAGGGCAGACACCCCATGGAACACACAGTGTAGGTTAAAATGAAGACTAGGAAAACTAATAATCTTTGCGCAAACACTTGTCAAGTCTGGAATGTGTAACTGCAACCAGAATGTTCTTTCGACAGATTTCTTACCAATTAGAAAATTGAAGGTATGCAGACTGATCCATTTTACTATTATCTTGCCAAAACTGCATCTTAATCTGACATATTACACAACGTTGAAGCAGATAGATTAAAACAAAACAAAACTGTATTTTAAGGAAAAAAAAAAAAGATCCTCCCCACAGTCATTGAACTACTACAGGCTGTTGCTTCACTGACAGTCAATCTGCTGAAATCTCTGTATGGTATTTTCTCTTTCCACTAGGGTATTCTGGAAGATGGAAGCATGTCTTCATTGCCTTCAGGTCCACTTTTTCCCATTTCTGTAGCACTTTTCCTGGGAAAGACTGAGTAGAAGCTAAATAAAGACTCCAGGATTTTTCTTGTGTTAATGATGGCAACTGTTTTAGCCTGGCTAACTGTGCCATCAGAAATAAGCTGGCAGTAGCTAAACTAAAATAGTCTGAAGAAAACAATAATGAGCGTCAGTCAAGGCAGTTATTTTAAACAAACACATTTGTTCACCACACTGGTCTGGCTCCCAGATTTTGGCTGATGACGGTGACGGAGCAGGGTGTGATATCTGCACCTGACTTTTCCCTCTGCTGTTTCCTGCTCAGCTCCTGCTTTGATCTCTGTCTCTGAACATAATTATGAAGCCTGAATAGAACCAGGCTCTCATTTCTGCTGCCCCAACTTGCCCTCCTCTCTAGCTCCTAAGGAAGACACTGTGTTTCTCAAATGCTTGCCTTTTATTTTCAGTCCAATAAAATGGACCACCTGCAAATTCAGTTTTTTTTTCTTTTTATTACCTGCTTTTTATTATGTAGCCAACATACCCCAAGAGTATCCAGTAAGTGTGTTTAAAACATAATTAATCTTCTGAAAGGCATGTATCTTCTTTGCCTGAAATTGTTGTACCAAACCCTTAGCTGACACACACTGGCAGAGCTCCACTGAAGTCAGCCAACCTATGTTCATTTGCACCACTTGTATGTTTGGCCCAATCCTTTTGCTTTCAGTGGTAAGTGCACACTGAGATGTACCCTCAAGACTAAAGAAATTGTCTTGGTTACCAGCTGGAGCCAATTAGCATAGCTCTGTTAACTGGAGTGATGCTATCTTGATTTACAGCAGCTGAACATTTGGCCTCTGCAGATATTGTTTCAATATTTTGCATTATTTGCTATGGAAAAATATATGTTCATGGCATATGTATATATATATCTATAAGGCTTTAAAATGACTTCAGGAGGTTAGGACCTTGAGGTCCTAATGCTGTACTCTAGATCGCCAATATGTAAACAGTATAGAAATCTCTATTAGGTTACATTGGTGTATTTAATTATGATAACTAATTCCTGCCTACTGGAAAGAGAGCAAAAGTGAAGAATAACCAACCAAAACCAAAGGTTCTGTTTCTCTTTAATGCAATTCTTAACAAAGATATGTCCTCATTCATCATTTTAAAATTTCATTCAATCAGGACCAAGAATAATAAAGAGTCTTGTACCTGATCAGGACACATACATCTCTATGTATGTATACATACATACACTCACATACGTAAATATATACTAGATCTCAGACTGATCCTCCTTTTTCTAAGTTTTTCACTAGCCTAAGTGCAGCATAGAAACAATGGAAGCAAGGACAGAATCATATATCTTACCTCTAATTTTAGAACTTTGGCTTTGTCAAGCTTGTCCCAGACATGTTTGTTGACACAGAGTTTAGTATTCATCCTTTATTAACTAGAACATTTTGCTGTAGCCATTTTCATGTTACCATCACAAACAGCACATATCAACTGCTTGTGTCTAGTGACTGTTATAAATTCTTCTGGGAGAGCTAAGGTTGTAAAACAAGAACATTAAGTACATGCATAGAAAGCACAAGTCAACTGTTTACAGCTCCTACATAAATGTCCTCCCTATGTTTCCTTTATTTTTTTATTAGAAAGTGACAAGGCAAAGGTCAAGTAGCCAGCAAATGACCGCTTTTGCTGACTATTGAACCAGAGCAAGCTAGGTTTAGCTAATCCCCAATCCTTTCTATTGTAGGGGAAGAGCATGAAGGAGCAAATGAAGCACCTCTTTTTCTTCTGTAGTTTTAGGAAAATACTTCAGATACTGGAAGCCCAGGCTTAAGTCTAGTATCAGGCAATCCCACATAATTGTGGCCTTCAGTGGAGTTGCTCAAATTCCAAAATGATACAAGTGATGAAAGGCTTGAACCTATCTTGTTTATGGACAGATTGGTTTATGTTTGCAGTATCACTGGAACAAACTTATTAAACAGACTTAAATACTTAAAGGAGAGACTCTACCCTGTTAGATAACATGGCTACTTTTTGCTGCTATAGCTTCATTGACCTTTTAAAGACAGAACTCTTCATTAAACAGTTAAGCACAGAGTTAAAGGGAAAGCATTTCCATCTCTTTTCTCTGAAGTGGCTAACTTTGAAGTTTTGTAGTGCAAAAGATACAGATCACAGTGGAGTCAAATACTCACCACAGGAACTACTGTTCTTACAATAGCAGAGGGTGAGTTACAATGGAGATTTGCTGAATATACAGACTTTTTGAACACAGTCAATACATGGTGTTCTGTTAACAAGTTGATCTCTTCCTGGAGCCCTTTAGATCCTTTATTACAGGAACTACTGCAAAAGAGTTTCACTGAAACAGAGTAATTCCTTTGACAGATGTGGTAACAATAACTATATTTTCTTTCTTGATACATGTTTTTTGGTTTCACTTCCCATATCTCTATTAAGGGATTTTTATGGGCATTTTATCCTACTACTAGATCTTCTCTTAAGTTGGGATCATTCTGCAATCAGTAGCATTTCAATGTGACAGAAACACAAGAGAGCAGTTGAGAAATAATAAGGCAGTTTTCTGTAGGCATTTCATAGAAGTTTCTCTAAGTACTTAGCAAATGTTGGAACAGTACGTAAAGCACACTGAAAGACTCCTAATTTTCACACTCCAAACTGTCTCTAAGGAGCTGTTAAATTTTCCCAATGAGAAGTGACAGAGAGATGTTCTGGCTATGTTTCCATAGATATTTCCTTAAGGAAATGTTTCTATCCACTGAATCCAGTCTCACTTCAGTGCCTGCTAAAATTTTGGAGAAGATTATTCTGGGAGCTATTGAAAAACACTTGAAGGACAACGCAGTCATTGGTAACAGCCAACACGGGTTCACAAGAGGAAGGTCCTGTTTAACAAACTTAGTTTCCTTTTATGACAAGGTCACCGACCTCTTCGACCAAAGGAAGCCCGTTGATATAATCTTCCTGGACTTCAGTAAAGCTTTTGATACTGTCTCACGGTATCCTTGTGGACAAGATGACAAGAACACACAAAAGCATAACAAGATGGCTGACGGGTCGGGCCCAAAGTGTTCTTGTAAATGGAGTTACATCGGGCTGGTGACCTGTCACTAGTGGGGTTCCCTAGGGTTCCATTTTAGGACCAGTCCTCTTCAATATTTTCATAAATGACCTGAATGTTGGACTAGAAGGCTTTTTGAGCAAGTTCGCTGATGATAGCAAATTGGGTGGAGCCGTTCACTCTGTCAAGGGTGGCAAGGCCTTGCAGAGAGACCTAGACAGACTAGAGACCTGGGCAGTTACCAACCGTATGAAGTTTAACAAGAACAAGTGCTGCACCTAGGAAGGGGCAACCCTGGCTGTACGTACAGACTGGGGGACAAGATGCTGGAGAGCAGCCCCACAGAGAGGGATCTGGGGGTTCTGGTCGACAGCAAGTTGAATATGAGCCAGCATTGTGCCCTGGCAGCCAGGAGGGCCAACCGTACCCTGGGGTGCATCAAGCACGGCATTGCTAGTCGGTCGAGGGAAGGGATTGTCCTGCTCTGCTCTGCGCTAGTGCGGCCTCACCTTGAGTATTGTGTGCAGTTTTGGGTGCCACGGTATANACATGGTCTGATTTTGAGTTGCCCTTTAGGTACCTAGGAGTTACACTCAATGATCCTTGTGGGTCCCTTCCAATTTGGGATATTCTATGATTCTATGAGTATTTTAACAAGACAGACTCCCCCTCCAGCATGACCCATCAGTAAATGACAGTATGATGTTAGTGTTGTTTCTCACAGCAAAGATGTTTCTGATTTCCTGTAGAAAAGCAAATTCACATTCCTAACTTTCTCCTCCCCTCCCCTCCCCTTTCCTCTCCTCTCCTCTCCTCTCCTCTCC
>VXAA01006389.1:41330-55741 GCA_013399115.1 Anseranas semipalmata
CTCCTCTCCTCTCCTCTCCTCTCCGCTCCTCTTTTTTTTTTTTATGTCTCTGAAGAAACAACAATTATCTATTCTTACTCTGCTGCACTGCTTAATTCCTTAAAATAATTCCTTGTAGAAAACTGAATTCTTTTTGCTTTTTCCTGTGGAACATACTTTCTTATGCAAGAGTTCTCATCTTATACTTTGTCATTAAATTTCCCCGTACTTTTCATAAATGCTTTCACTCACATTCATTTAGGATTGTGCTGGTAGAAAAAGTGAAGCTGAAGAGTGAAAATCCATCAAACAGTTTTGACAGAATCCAAGCACTATATTACTTTTAAATTTATGTTTGTTTTCAGGACAGATCCCGGTACTGTATCTGTACACATACACGTTTAAGGATATTACTGTTTTGCTAAAACACAACGTTGCACGATAGCAAAGAAGAATACCTAACTTGACAGACAAGAACCTGCTGGTAACATTTTGGTGTAGACAGATACAGGCATGAACTTTCTCCTATGGTAATATAAAAGAATGACATACCAACTAGGAATGATCATCCACTGGCAGTGACTGCCAAAAATACTATTATTATCCTATCCTAGGTCATCATTTTGAAATGGATAGATTAGAAAAATCACAGGACAATATTAGTCTAAATACTGATGTCCTGATGCACAATTGCTCTGCGAAATGAGATTAAGAGATTCTGTGCTCTGGCTTGTAGACACTTAATTTCTGATTAGATGACTGGAAGAAACTGTTATGTTCAGAGTGGTTGACTGGAAGAAACTGTCAGAGTGTTGATGTTTTCCAGGGACTGTGGCTCCACAATGCATGTTAATTCTATTTGGTTTTGTGAAACTACAAATGGGTCGTGTGTACTCCATTGGGGACTTATGAGGTTTACTTGCCATTTTCGAATTTTCCTTACAAGATTCAGTGAATGTTGGCATAAAAGGCATAAACAAGGGCTGATTTCATATGGTGGCAAAGGTGTTCAGTAGCCCTGAAAGGGAAGCTTGCTGACTTGACTAGCTTGGAAGTCAGAAGACAGTTGAAGGAAAGCAAGAGGACTCTGCTTGCAGGCAACCACCCATATCAATTCTTACTTCACCTTCTCCACCTTTATTCTGACAGCCCCAAAACAGCTTTTGAAATCCTGTATCGGATTATGAGAATACTCTTTGAACATCTACCTTTATTCTTTAAGAAGAACAAAAACACAATAATGCCTGAACACAAATTTGTAAAGCACTGAAATGATATTCATTAAATAGGTTGCTGAAAAAAAGAAGCAAGTAACTAATCAAAATGAACTCAGACACTAAGTATTAACAAATTCTGAGTTGCAATTTAGAGCCTAAAGTTATAGCCTAGGACATTTAAATAACAAAGATTCAACTTTGTCTGTGTCATGTGAGTATATTTGGTATCCAGGAGCTTAGGGCTTCATTACAAATCAGCCTGTTTTCTGCTCTGTCTTCTTCAGCAGCTTAAAGAGAGGTTGGTTCCCTGTCTGCTGATGGGGAGATATACATAATCTGCAGTGATACGGTCCTAAGTCCCAGAGCATCAGCGGCACATCAAGTATTGGTGAGGAATTGCTTCTGTGAGAGCTCTTACACCTGGGGAGGCTGCAGCAACCGTCCCTTGCCTGCCACCCCATGAGGGAACACCTTAGCCAGAAGTTGAGGAGGAGAAGCAAGGCTCTCCATCTGCCTTTCACCAGATGGTTGAAGGAGGCAAACAGAGGAAGAAGTCCATTGCTACTCTCCAGGATCCACGGTGTCATGAAAATCTCCCTGCCATGTGATGGCCTGGGAAGGGTTGTCAGCCACAGGCACAATCCATCTTGGATCACCCTCCATCTGGCCACACTCCTACAGTAGTGAGCCACCAAGGACTGTCTGGCCCTTACACATTATTGTTGGACTGCCTATAAGGACCTGACTTGCTGGATCACACACACTTTTTTCTGTTATTGCAGTACACTAAAAAAAAAACTCATACATGCTTATTTGCTTCCTATAGTGTTTCCAATAATCACAGCTGCTGCAAAGAGCATGCTCTCTATTGTAATTATCTTGCCATCAAGAAAGCTAAGAAAATAGCAAAGGATTTTGCTCTCCACTGGAGACTGTATGATACTTAGGGTGTTTCTCATTAAAGAAAAGGTACATGTTCTACAATGTGTCAGCAGCTGGAAAGATCTGCACCTTTAAAAAGTTGTTTTCAGAAGGTGATGGATTTGCTTGTAAATGAATCACTTAGAAAGAAGTTCAGGGTAGCTTTGAGCTAAACCAGAGGATGAATTAACTTTAAACAACAAGACTTACAAGAAGGTTTAGTATTAAATATGACTTACTTTTTTTTTTTTTTTTTCCCATTAAAATTCTGAATGGAAATCTGAGGGTGCTGGCTTGACTTAAGGAAATAACCATTCATGTGATCATGTACAAGATTTGTGTTAAAGTCTGGAAAGACCCCTTGTTGATGATGTTATCTCCTGGAGTCCAACAGAGGTTTACCAAGCACAGAGGGGGGTATTATGCCTCTGTGCAGAGTAACACACATAGCCTATGGAGGTCTGGAGGAAAAGCCCTTTCTCACCACTGTGAACATTTATGGTGGATGCTTAAAGCGGCCTATGTGAGAACTGGGGAGACCAGAGCACACCAGCACCTTCTTTACTTTCCAGAAAGAGACCATATAAAATTAGTCAAGTAAAGCCCTATGAGATGTTTCTGGTAAAACAGTTTATGAAACAGTTACCTCATTTATCATAGAATTCTAGGGTCATTAACAATAGCTGTCAAGAAATCAAGTCAGACTTAGATTTCCCTAAAAAGAGGCTAAGGTGGCAGACAGAGGTGTTTCTAAAAGCAGTCAGCAACCACTAGCTCCTGCTGAGAACTTCAGAGACCAATGGAGTCTTCTTAACGAAAATGGCCTTCAGAGACCAAATCTTACAGGAGTTTAATGGAAATTGTTTGCGTAGGTCACACAATTTGCTTCAGAAAAGCCCAGCTTCTAGTCATTTGGCTTCTGCAAACTGTTCAGAGTCCCTTTTCCCTAAATCCTATTAATTCTACAATTTTCAGTATCTATTCCACATAAATCAGTTTTGAGATGATGAGCATTAACAGATATTAACAGATTCCAGACCTATGCTGTGAGAGTATGAAAAATCAGAGTAAAAACAAGACAGAAATTTTTTAATGAATGTTGTCTTGTGAGAGATAGTGAAATGGCACAGATTAAACTGAGAGGCAGGAAAGTTGGCCTCATCAGCCAGAAGAGCTTCCTAGATTTAAATGGGTTTTAGTCAGTGTAAACTGGGATGTCTCCATTGATTTATGTGGATCCATGCTTACCAAAATTAGCTAAGGATCTAGTCCTTTTTCTTAGAAGAAACTTGGTTCAGGTTGCTTTTTGCCTGTTTATTCTAAAATAATTAGCTGACCTGACTGACGCAGCTCAAGCTAACAGTACTGTGAAACATCTCTCTTTCCCAGTTACATCCACCAGAATAAAAGCTTATGATAATTCCCACTAGTTTTGATAACTGGTCTCCTCCTTTTGTTTCTCCGAAGTACTGCATGCAATACAGTTGAGTTTCATCTATTGTAGCAAGAAAACAGTAAAGAGTGTTGAATCGCTGTCTGGTTAATACAGGCATAACTGATAGGCTGAGATCATCTGTGCTATGTTGCCTAGTTGAGGAACAAGAAGATCTTTAAGGTCCCTTCCAACCCAAGCCATTCTGTGATATTTGATGGGTGACATATTTTCTTGGGTCATTACTTATTTCATTTATTCCCCCCCCCAAAGATGTATTTATTAATGTTATTACTGAGGAAGGTACAAGGTCAATGAGACACCAATTTATCAAAACCATCATGCAACGTAACAGCTTACTGCTGTCGACAAAGGAGGTCTTCTTCACTTCTTCTTTTCATTTTCCATACATATGACTGGTGCCAACTTGCACTGGAACATGGAGGATGACTGAGTTGACACAAGGTGCACAGCTGGACTGTGAGTTTGTCAGTGAAGTGCGTTTGTCTTTTCCCTTTGAAGTCACAGGCTTGCCTGTTCACTTTGTTTCAGCTTTCCCCAACTCAATACTGAGCAATGGTTGGTGTGGAGTTTGCCCAGAATACCCTGGTCTGGGAGCATGGTCTGACCTCTGCTTGGGTGCACATTTCTGTCCCCTGCAGATGATGATGGTCCACCAAGGCTTCCCACTCCCACCCCGGATATTTTCATCCTGTGGAACTGCTGAAATTAAAGGGCTGGGAATTTTCAGCTCTTCTCTCCCAACCTACTCAAATTCTATTTCTTTTCCTCTGTTATTGAAACAAAAAGGAAAGGTGTCAAGGAAGAGAAAGCAGTTGCCCAAGGAATACTTCTGTGTTGACAGAAAAGAAAAAAAGCTAAACAGCTCCATTAGTCTTTAATCACCAGTTCCGGGTAAAGTACGTGTTAGGTGAAGTGTATTTGCCTAACACAAAATCAGCTTCACTAATATTTTGACAAAGAAAAAGAAATGGCTGCTGGGTAAATGTTTTGCGCTCTGAATTTCTAAATACAGAGGAACAATCTGTATCTTCAAAATTATTTCTCATAACATAGAACAGTTGTTTAAGTACACAAACAGATAACTGTAAGGCTGTGCTGTTTGTTTCTGCTGTTAAATATATTACAAGCATAATCAAAGAACTTTTTCTTTTTCTTATTCTTTTTTTTTTTTAATTTGTCCATCTGGTTTGAACTTCCTCTGAATTAACATCTCTTAGTCTTAAACATTTAAAGAACGAATATTAGTTATGCTGGAAATATTGATGGGATACTAACTAGCATAACAAGGTCTATGCTAGCAGAATAACACAAAGATGAGTACAGTTTCAATAGCAGGAGTCTGCTTTTAAGTTGGGACGTTGAAGAAATCTTTCACAAGTGTAATTACTTACTAAATGCTCGATTTGTACAAGTTAGTCATCAGACACAGACCATTGCTCTTGCACACTTTGCTTTCATGACAATATTTATACAGAAAACAATTATATTATCAACCTACACATCTACCCTCCAATCAGATTGTTGCTGCTGTGCCAAACAAAGACAAATGGAAACCCATATTCTACATTCCTTGCAGAGGGAAAGGGCTTAAGTGAATTATTCTTTGACATTAATAGGATAACATGTGTGCTTTCTAACAAACAGCAACTTTGAGAGTGATACTGTGGATGGAAGGTTGGGGCAGATGGATGTTAATATCATCAGAGATCCCTGCTTGCAGATAAATGTTCCTGAAGACAGAATTAGATCAGGAAAGAACTTGAATTTGTCCATCATTTTCTAAATAAAAAGAAGTAAGAAATCAAAAACAAAAGCTCTTAAACTTAAAAGCTAGAAAGCTCTGAAATTCATAAGAGCCAGTGTTGACTCGTGAATTTCCATGGCAAAACTTTCATTCATATCTGTGGGGTGATATCAAGGTTTAGAAGATAATTGTCCTTTACCTTCTTTTACTTCAATAAACTATCCTGCACCTACGAGAAAAAAAAAAAAAAAAAAAAAAAAAAAAAACTTTTAAATCAGAGGGTTTTTGGCNGACTAGTTTTCCAGACCAGAAAATATTTTGTAAAAAATATGAAGATGTGCATAATAGGAAACTATACAGTATTTAAAATACTATAGTATTTCAAATACTGTTGCTGTGGTTGCTGTTTACCTGGATTTTAGTGAAGTGTGTGACACTGTTTCCTGCAGTATTCTCCTGGAGAAACTGGCTGCTCATGGCTTGGACAGGTCTACAGTTCACGTGGTGAAGAACTGGAAAAGATGCCCGGCTCCATTCCCTGTGATGTTCTGCCACCTAGACTCCCTCACACACCATGGCCAGACCCCCCTCTAAGAGCCAACACTGGTCGGGTAGCCTCTCCTCTGTGTCAAATCATTGCCATACCTCTGGCCAGTACATTGCAGCTCAGAGAAAGGTTATGGTCTTTAAGTGTGGCTATTTAGTCTTACCTTTTCCCATTAAGCATAGGTTATACTCAAACCTACCCTGCAAACCTCTTCTCTATAGAAGCAAACCAAAAACAGGCTTTTGTCATAGACCTTTCCAAACAGCAGTATCAAGACAAGGAGTAAGAATTGCATCTCACCCCTGTGCAGTTGTTAAATATTACACCTCAGTATCTCTTACGCAGACTGTGGTTGCCATGTACTACATGAGCAATTGAGTAACAGAAAACCTCTGTTTTCTGATGCAGCCAGGATTTTATTCCCTGGGTGTATCCCATTTCCCCTATCAAGGAAAGGTAGTCTTGAGGTATAGGCCTACCAGGAACTTCTAGTGGCATCAATTCTTGATTTCCTAAACAAACATCATGTACCATACAACATTTCAAATGCCAGGGGAATTCAAGAATGCCAGTGAATTTTAAAATAGTTGGAAGAAATGTGTTTTACATAAAAAAGGGCATGCAGAGAGTTGTGAAAATGCTTTTCCACCCTTTTCTGCATTTCTCGGGTAGATGGGAATGCCATCAAAGAACACCTCAGAGAAGTGTGAACTGCTTTATACATACTAGAGTGTGTCCTCTCCTCACTGCCTTCTATCTAACAAGGCTGAGGGGCTTGTGATAGGCATGGAATGCATCTGCTCTCCACTCTTGGCCTCACTCCGGTCCCTGTGCACATGATACATACCTCCTATTCAGCTCTTCTTATGCAGGAGAGACAGGATATCCTCTGGTGATACCTCAGACAGGGACCAAGGCCATCATTTTACAGTAGGAGAACACCAGTGAATGGATCCAGCTTAAGAGTAAACCTTTGCTTTGCAGGCATCTTTTTAATTCTGGGTCAGCCCTATGATATGCTATAGAATAGGGTCCCCAAAACACCACAGGTGGTAAAAATGGCAGAAAAATGACCAGTGGCAGGGAACAGCAAGAATGTTTCAAGTTGTCATTGCTATCAAAATCCCTGTAACGTTAAATTTTGGGCTCAGTTATATTCTTCCTAGATGACCAGGGCTTCCCAAGAGCAGTCTATGTGGGAAAAAGATCCCTAATTCAGGTGAGGCAGGGGACAGAAGACAAAGGTCTTCTACCTCTCGCAGAAGTCTGTTTCTCCTTTTTCCTCCATCCTGTCTAGACCTCTGCACCAGCAGTTGTACTAGTCTCTGAACCCCCCGCACCCGCCCTTCTCCATCCTTCCCCATGTCATTGTCTTTTTTTTTTTTTTTTCTGAAACCTAAACTCTTTTAGGAGAATTCATTTTCATATAGTTTCTCTAAAGCAAGGGTTCAGAAGGGGCACAACACTGAGCATTAGGGGGAGAAAAAGTTAAGTGTATGGGACTAATATTAGGCACCTCAGGGTCTGAACCCTCAGCTCTGCCATCAAAACTTACTGAAGGAATTTGTCAACCTCATGACTGTATCTGTACTTGAGAAGGTGGGGTCAGGCTGTCAAAGGAAACCTTTCTGCAAGCATCAACTAATTCAGGACAATAAACCATCCTGGCACCAATCTGAACCAGGCCAAATGATATGAGCTTCTGGCTAAAAACGATATGCTTAAAAAAAACCCAACAACTTAGAATAAATTTTAACATAATGTTAATAAGAGGGTTAACTATAGCATAGGTAGACCTCTGCTGTAATACTGACTAGGCTGTGTATTTAGCAAGTCCCTGTTAGGTACCTGATCACAAAATTTACCTTTTGCTGCAAAATTATGTGCTTGGCATATAACATTTTATTTCAGAGTCATTACCTTTTGAACCATAATTTCTAAAACAAGAGCCCAGTTGAGTACGAAAGACAGTCTTCTTTTTTAAAACTAATGATAAATCTTTAATATCAATATTGATCTTGTTTTGATTGCTGATAATTTTGGCAGAAGCATAAAACTAACATGCTTATTCTACAGTTTCAGACTTCCCTATGCTTTTTTCTGGGAGCCATAAGACTCATTTTTACCCTACTTGTATGTTAAAATCCCTAAAAATGATACAAAATACTTTTACATTCCCAGTCTAAAACTTTGTGTTGCACTAATAACCAAGAACGTAAATAGGTTAGACTTACTGTAAAGTTAAGTAGCATTGAGATTATTATTTGAGTATATTCTCCATTTTCATATTAAATACAATAGAAACTATCTTTGTAAGTTTATTCGGAAGTTACTAGGGTTTATAATTTGCTGTATCTGACTGTAACAGAGATCAACAGGCTCTTTTCAAGTTAGATATCACTTTTCACCAAGTATTTAGGTTTGATTGATGGGCATATATGCTATATGCCTATATATATAGGTATGCTATAGGTATATAGCATATGTATACATAGCTATATATATGCTATACACACAAAAACACATACATGCACACTCGCAAGCACCTTGCATGTATCCTTAAAAAATCCAAACACTGTATGGTTTTACATGGCTGCTACTTAATGTGAAAATGTACATAAAATATGAAGAAAGGCACAGAAATATATAAGTTATACACAAGCAACTCAACCCTGTAATGCTTGAACTCATCATTATTCATTGACGTGGACCTGATAGCTGGATGAAGAAATATTTTCTTTTCTTTTCTTTTCTTTCTTTTCTTTTCTCAGTCACTTTGATTCAGAGTATGGGGACAGAATGAAAGACACCATTATTCTTCCAAAAAGTCAAAGCCATAAGCCTTGAAAGCCTATATATTCACATTAAATGGCTTATAATTTGTGCTTTTGTATCCTAACTTGGGACAATGACACACACAATATCCGTGCTGTTGTGAATGAAGTTGGGCCATGCAGTCTATTTGGGTTGAAAACTGCTGGTTTAGGTTGTTTTCATCTCTACCCTTTTTTTCTATGTGCATGAAGAATTCTCTCTTTTAAAAAATATTATTATTCAAGTGCATGCTGAAATTGAATCATGCCATTCTTACATAATTTTTCAGTGGATTGTTGCAACCTATAAAGAAATCCAATTAAATTTCCCTTGCAGGCACAGAGCCTCATTCAGCACGCCTTTATATAGCTGGCTTGTTGTATTGTATGGTGTGTCTACGAATTGAGAAGCACAGAGGCCCTGTCCCATTCCTTGTCTTGTGTGACATGATGCAGAGAGAGAGAGTCTGCCTGCAGTGTTTCAAAGAGCTACATTATCAGAAAACTTAAAGGTTTTGCCATCATTTCTGCTGGCAGTGCATTTGCTGAGCAGTTTTGAGCACTGTAGGGTTCACATATTATCCTCTGCATCTGTGATTTTCGCCTGTCATATACTAAGGACGTATTATTTGAGGTTTTTTTCTTTCCTGTGCTACAGATGATGTACAGATTCTCTGTTGAAGACAAGGCTAGCAGAAGCACTTTTTAGGATGATATTCTAGTTTCTTGGGCTGCACAAGTGGAGCATGCACTTTTCGTACATCAAGGAAGCAGGCTGCAAAATTTGTGGAATTTTTTACAACTGTGGGATTGCTGCATCACTTTTCAGTGTGTCTTGTCACTGATTTATACATCATAGGATGATCCAAATGATCAGCAAGCTCAGTCTGGCTGACTCCGACAGGAAGGGCACTGCGTGCCTTCATCCATGGACACAGTATGGAAACACACACAAACACGGTCATTCAGTATTAGACTTCGCCAACAGTGGCTGTAAATACTGTGTGTCCTGCAGGTTAGGGATAGCCCAGGTTGTACAATAAAAATGCCTTGGCTTGATCAGTCTGCTTGTTCTCATTGGTGAGAAAGACAGGGCACATGGCAAAACACCTTCTGTAGGCTTCGTGTACTTTCCACATAGGAGATCACAGGTTGTGGTAAGGAGCAGGGTCGGTTTTCCACCTGGTGGCATATACCTGGCCTACATGTGTAATGAAGTGAATTACAAATGCCTCAGACCTCCAAATCCTGCAGTTGGAAATAAGCTATAAAATCCAAATTATAAACATTATGTGGAATGTAGGGATGATAAAGATCAACCACTACATCTTCCCGTTAATGTGGAATTGATTTCTGTGCTATATTTCCTGATGTTTCTCCAATCTAATTTAAATGTTCCCAAGCGTTCTTTTCCCTTGAGAAATTATTTCACCATCTAACATTTTGATGATGGGAAAAGTGTAGTCCAGATCCAGCTTAAGAACTGACAGATACATGTATGCAACCTTAGGAAAAAAGCAGTATCAATCACATGTTTAAAATCACACATGTGCTTCAGTGTTATAAATAGTCTCACTGCCTGGGATTTTCTTCTGATAGTCAATCTACATTTTTCTTCTTTTAATTTCTTCTCATTATTGCTCTAGTTATACCCCTGTAACTAAGCTAAATAATTAATTGACATTTTCATTTACTTCAATGGGAGCTATTCACACATATCAGAGGACAAATTTTAGCCCTTAATAAAGAAATGAACTATTGTTTCACCAAGCAGATACTGAAAATGCCAGCCTACACCTGCTTACACAAGAGAATTGAGAACCAACAACTTGTGATGATCATTTGTCCCAAGAGTCTTCTGTAAGGTTTGTGTTTTATTGATTCTTTACAAACTCAGGCTGAAAGAAGTCAGGGCAGTCACCCTAAAGCCATATTCACATGATGTTTTTACATTGCTTTAACATAACCTGCATTTAATCTCATTTGTAGCATGGTTAGTGTGGATGTGGTTTTTCATTTTCCAGAAGCATGCTAACCAGACATACTCTCGAACATCTGTTACCTTATTTTCTAACACAGAAGAAAGTCCTGTCTAACTAAGTCAGGACTGGGACAAGAAGAGCTGTTTGGAGTAGGTTTTTCACAGCAGGTTGGTCTTAGAAGGGTACTTATTTGAATCCCTTTTGGTATATCTCTATCAACTAATTCAACATAATTTCATCAAATCACGAGGACCAGTGCTCACAGTTAGATGGCTCAAGGGATCAGTGACAAAACTAGAAGAATGGGTAAGACACTACACTGTTGAATGGACTAATGCATGTAGACTGGTAACAAGCAGAAGGAGAGGATGTTTGCCACTTATTAAATGGAAAATTTCAAGCAGTCATGTAACCAGAATAGATTATAGTCTGTTTTAGCCACTATTCTGTCAGAGAAAGGCAAATAGGAACAATCTGCATACAGTATGTAACAACAGAAAGTGTCCTTGAAGATGGTATAGTCATTAAACTGGTCAAATGACACAGAGAAAGCTGTGTTTATATTTAGTGTACATTTCCATGGGCAGAGGAAACACTTCCTTGGAAGGAATATAACCAAGGACAAGGATGACTCATAGCAGATTTAATAATGTCTGAGATGGAGGACTTGACTTTTTTTTTTTTTTTTTTTTAATTCTCAGAAGATGAGTTCAGCGCAATTCTGGGCCACTCTCTGATTTTCTGGGCATTGTGTAGTGGGTAGGATGGTCAGGGACTGCCAGGGAAGCACTGTCTCCCCAGGCTGAGCGCAGGTCCAGGGGCCTGGCCTTCCCCAGACCTTGTGCACAGTGCTGCAGGCTCAGTTTCACTTTGGACCTACCTTTAAAGGTAAGTCTGAACCAGAGGTTTAGGCCAAAAACAGTAGAGATAGCAATGTGCCTTCTCTAGATCTTTCCAGAGGTTTTCCATGTCACCCTGCAGAGGACATCACTTGTCTATGCTCTTCCTGCCTCAACACTTTCAAGCACCTGCCCTTGCAGGCTTCCCCCCTGAGCCTGGTGCCAGAGGCCATATGAGCGTTCCTCAGGAGACAGGGGGACGTGTCAGGGATGGGAGTGATGAGCCACATGATGGCAGGGAGAGTAAAGGTAACATGCTAGTTGAGAGCACATATGAGACAGAAGCTGATGCTCTACATTTGCTTCAGATTTTTTTGCTAGGTAAAATGATACCAAGTTAATGCCATGCAAGAAAAAGTGCTGCAATTTAGTCTTCGTGCAGCATGGTAGAGTGGCTCCTGAACTTTGGGATTTAAATATTAAGCTTTTCCCACTGTCTAACACCATGGCTGCACAGGCTTTAAGAGTTCATGTATTTTCCTTTTAGACTTTCCAGTTCTGACTGGCAAGCCAACTCCCATAGCTTTGATAACCACCAGAGGTCAGCAAACCACATTCCAGTAACTACTGAAGTGGTACGATGAATTAGTGGATTTGAGGCCGTGTGTTTCGCTTTGTTTATTCAAACTGCTGTAACCAGCCCAAGATCAGAGTCTGAGCAGGTGATAGCATTGCCCCTGGTGATGAGCAAGCTCTATGTCACTCAACCCTACTGCAAGGGTAGAAACGCTGTGCTTTAGCCTGCTTAGCACAGAGCCACATGGGCCACATCCTTTGAAACAGACCAAATTGTATAAAAGTAGAGAAAACCAGGAATAATTGCAAGTAGCAATGCAACTCCATTTGCTGTATCTCCAGCTGCAAGGAGATTTCCAAGCTCTCTAAAAGGCCTCATGTCTAGGGCAAAATGATGTCCCAGTGGAGCCTGGGAGCCCTCCATGTGGAATAAGCTGGAAAGGAGGGGGAAAGGCAAGGAATTCCTTCCGTCTCCCCCATTCCCAGAATGAGACTCTTAGAAGAAAGAATTACATAGGGTTAGATGTCAAAACTGTCTCATTTCTGGTTTCTGGCTCAGATCTTGCTTTATTTTTTCTATGCCAATTGTTCCTATAGGGACTCCTGATTAAGGGCACATCTATGTCCAGGGCATATAAATATTCCTTCCCAGTGCTGGAAACTGGGCTGAGATTCAGCTGTAAGTGTAGCTTGAAAAACATACATGAGTGAATTGAACAGAATAATCATCTAGCTAAATGGATGCCTTTTTGACTCCGTATAAAGATTTAGAGATAATATGAAGCAGTTGGAATCCAGACGGTTAAAAGATACAGGAGGCTGCAAAAGAAGAAAAGGGGAGGGGGGCAGCAGGGCTGGGAGGATTTCTCTGAAATGTGTTCTGCATACTCTAAAAGAAAAATGTGTGTAATTGGGACCCCAAATGCAGGCCAAAGCGACAGCATCTAATAGGGGAAACATGATTTAGTGACCGGTTTATAAACTAAACAAATTTACTGAGTTCCATAAATGAAACTCATGGCAAGATCCAAATTTTTTTCTTTAAAGGTGGATTAAAAATATTGTATGTTAAGGCGGGAAATCGAGATGGTTTTTAAGCTGATGTCCTTAGAAATATATGTATATAGTCTTTTTTATAGCTCTTGGCATATAAAATAAGTCATTATTCTAAATAGAAAAATATTGATGATGTCATAGGAGCCATTGCCGGACACATCAAGCTGATCTGATGAACTGAGAAATCAATAGATATTTTCCAAATGAGATGGCATTTCTTTTAATTGGTTGTGTGAACACGATATACTGCAGAGCACGAACATTTAAAGTTAATTTTCATTTGGCTTGGATTTCTTCATATGTTTTTCTATTATTTCTTTATGTAGCATTTACTTTTTTGTTTTGTTTTGTTTTAGGGTTTGCTTCTTCTATTGGCTTGCATATAAATTCCTTATCAGAACAGAGAAAATAGCATCTATGCATTGTAGACACTCACATAGTATAGCTTTGGGAGCTATTTGAATATCTACCAAGATTAGAAAGTATTGAAGATTTCACCCGATAAGACTGCATGAAATCTGTTGAGTCGAGTGAGTTTTTTAATTTCACCCCTATCACAGACAAGTAAGGAATTGTCCTTATGTCCCATAGCAAGTGAGCATCAGAATTTGGAACAGAAATCCTGGCTGCTTCTGCTTTAAACTAATCACCAGACTGTACAAATGGCACACGTGGTAGATCAATACACTAATATACAATTCAGGTGTTATTAAGTAATATTGTATGCCCTCTGCAGCTCCCCAGACTCAGAATTTTCAAGGACATATAATAATGAAACGCTTATAAAAACAAAAGTTGATCAGAAAATTATTCTGGGTGGGGATCTCACTTGTACAAATTATCTTAGCTTTCTGTTTTTACATTTCAGTATGTAAATAAAAGATCCTGACAAATGTTTGCTCATTCTTCAGGCACCTAACATTTTTTGCGATCTTGGTCTTTCATCAGCTTCGTAGTTACCCTCATGAAGTGGGGGAGGGACAGAAATGTTTTCAATCTGTGATAGTAATGAACATGCAAGTATATGGTATATTGCCCTTTTTCCATTTCTTTCTTTAAGTTTTGAATAACCTTTCACATGGATTTTATATTAGTTAAAGGTGGTGACTTATGGAAGGTCCTCAGTTTAACCTCACAACTGTAATGGTAGAGCAATTTTGCTGCCCCAGTCAAAGTGCTGCTGTTCATGCAGGTACTTCATACTCCATACCTTCACTTGGAGTCATGGGACAAAATTTCATTCACAACTTGAATATGGTTTGTCTTCTTCTTCTTTTTTTT
>VXAA01006389.1:58821-82302 GCA_013399115.1 Anseranas semipalmata
TCCTTTCCTTTCCTTTCCTTTCCTTTCCTTTCCTTTCCTTTCCTTTCCTTTCCTTTCCTTTCCTTTCCTGTTTTCTTTTCCTCTTCTCCCTCTCCTTCCTTCCTTCCTTCCCCCCTTCCTTCTATCCTTCTTTCTCTCTTCTAATGTGTTTAATATGTATTCAAGACTGCCCTATCAAAAGAATTATTAATTAGAGAATCATTTAGATATTGGATCTCATTTCATTTTTTTTCTCAAATATTTATGAGACATGCATATTTATGAAAATGCTCATTTTGTAATCTGTAAACCTACTTTATGAGTTTGTAGTCAGAATTTAGTCTTACCAGGTTTTTGCAAAATCCTATTGCTAAATCTGACCTAAATCTGTTAAATATTGACTCCAGACCTGTCAGGCAGAAATGTTATTCTGGTAATAAAACAACTCTATTAAAGATCATTGATATTATAAGCGAGATAACTTCACAATATGTGCATCAGTGTTTATTTTAATGAAAGGGATTTCCTGGCACATTGTCAGCTAAATGTTTTATATTGAGAACTGCCTGGAAAAGAATTAAACATATTAAAATCAGTCTATTACAGGGTTTGTGATTTTGTTTTTAAGTCTTTGTAACTGAAAGTGTGTAAATGGAACTGCATCCAGTAAAGCACAATAATTTATTCTAGAAATTAGCAAGCCCACGTTCCACCTATAAAACCATTCTCTGTGATGTGCAACTGGCCTTCATTTCAGTGGCCTTGATTTATAGTTAGAGTTTGTTTTATTTTCAAGGGGTAGAGACTAGGAAGCAGCCGGACAGAGCTATTAAAGCTGTTGCGCACAGCAATTTTTCAGGGGTTTATTAATTCTTACAGAGAATAAGCCAATGAACTGAACATTTTTCAATGTGCGAACACCTTTGCTAAAAGGAGGTTTTTTTGATGAATAGATAGAGACAGCACAAAACAAAACATATGGGTGTTGTATGAATTTAACCATTTGTGTTTAGCCACAATCTCAGTTGCAAAGACTACTCAGAATGAGGAGTCACATTAAGCAATCATATAATCCCACTGATGTTCACGATTTTGGTCCCAGGTTTTCCTTGATGCTCACACTGATGCCTGATTTGTGTAGATAAAAAGCCTCAGATTGTTTCACAGAAGAAAGACAATTGGAGTAACTTAATTCCAGTAACACAAATATTCTCTAAAACAGAATGCTGATATTTTCAGAAAAATTAAAGTGGAATCTAGCTTTGTGGCTTATAATTTATGGAAGTGAATTCTAATTAAAGACATTCTATTTAAAGAGTATTTCAGTCAGAAAATCTATTAAAAACAAAATTGTGTGTCAGCTACTTCAAAACTGCAACATTTGCTTAAAAAAAAACATTTGTTTCTTTTATTGTCTCTCGTGCAAAGTTTTCTTACATGCCTGATTTCTGAACATTTCAGCTGCTCTTGGGTCAATTTTTTTGAGGACTTCAGATAGGATGGACCAAGGAAGGCTCTAAGGACTTTGAGCACAAAGTTGTTCAGAACACACACCATCCACCAAATGTGAGCAGCTCTTCCTGGCCACAAGTGAGGTGTCAAGTTCATCTGTTTTGAATGCTGAGAGAACTGAAGGGACAGGTATCTACTGATGGTTTGGACAGACTTGTGATGCTGTAGGCCATGTTAGCAGCTCACTTAAATTGCAAAGGTCATGCAAAAGGCTGAATCTTCTCTTGAGTTACCATTAAAATCACTGAAGACCATAGATAGATCAGGAGAAGGCTCCTAGTTCACTTGGTTCAACCACATGTATGTGTTCAGAGTGCAGAATAAAAAATACCATATCATAGTGTAATTAATATTTGCTTAAAAATGTCATTCGTTAATGAGTAAAAGATGGCAGAAATACTTATCCATTAATTGAAGCCCTCTTTTAATGAGATCTGTTCTCATCTTTGTGTTAAGATATTCAGAGACTGTGCTCCAGGTTGATCTGTGGGAGACATGCAGTAAGCTCAACTCCCATTTGCAGAGGACAGTATTTTGTGGCTTCCATGTAACTGTTTGGGATTCAGCATGGTATAACAAAGGGAGACAGATGAGGCTGTGAGCAGCAATGCTCTGGCCTGCTTGAAGAGGTTAGTCAGGCAGTCAGGTTGCTATCCTGCACTCGCTGTACTATACAGTCCCACACCTACCTTTGTCGGTGCTGCAGAAGCAGGCGAAGACATATGAAGCCACTGGAGTTATTCCTGTGTTGATAATGAAAAAAATCACTGCAAATGGTAGGGTGAATAAATTATTAATATGAACAGCCCTTCCTCTTAAGCAATGGCTCTGCAATTCAATGCTCAGCAGGCTTGATCTTACAAGCCTCCTAAACATTTTGCTTGAGTCTGCACGCAGTTATGTGGCAATTTCTGAAGAGTTCAAGGGGTATGCTAGCCAGGATTGCAGCCAATGGAACAGCTCTGAGAAATAAATAATAATAATAATAATAAAGAATTGGACCCAGACAGAGAGAGGAAAAAGGAATAATTTTCTTGTTAATGGTAATCCCAATTTTGGGGCATTTTAAGAGGATGAGATGTTAACCATTGTCATGCTAGTGATGCTGCTCTAAGGTTAAAGGCTTTTGCAGCTGAGTAAAATGACCCCCCAAAATCATCACATTTACACAGTTAGCATTGTTTCAAATTGTGTGTGTATGGATCCTTTGGAGTTGTCAGCAAAAATCCCAGATGCCTTGAAGTTTCCTTGAGGAGTCTGCACATTGATTTGAAGAGAAGACATGTGCAAGGATTGAAATGACTTCTTTTGCCCCCTCTCACCTACATAAGGTCTTCTCTCTGAAGCACTTAGTATTTTAGAAAGTAGCATAGCTGTGCCATGTCTATGTAGTATCACCTCAACTACCATGGTAACACTTTACATTTTCTTACAGCAAAGTCGCATGTTGCATCTTCAAACCAAGGATGTTAAAGTTCATGGGCATTTTCCTTTGCTTGGGTCAAAAGAAGACTGAAATTGGAAAAAGAAAGAAGGAAAGAAGGAAGGAAGGAAGGAAGGAAGGAAGGAAGGAAAGAAAGAAGGAAAGAAAGAAAGAAAGGAAGGAAGAAAGGAAGAAAGGAAGAAAGGAAGAAAGGAAGAAAGAAGGAAAGAAAGCAAGAAAGAAGGAAAGAAGGAAAGGAAGAAAGGAAGAAAGGAAGAAAGAAGGAAAGAAAGCAAGAAAGAAGGAAAGAAGGAAAGGAAGAAAGGAAGAAAGGAAGAAAGGAAGAAAGGAAGAAAGGAAGGAAGGAAGGAAGGAAGGAAGGAAGGAAGGAAGGAAGGAAGGAAGGAAGGAAGAAAGAAAGAAAGAAAGAAAAGTGAGTGAAGTAAACTGACTCACTATACATCTTCTCCCTATCACAAAGTCACAATCAAGCAGGATAGGTTCCTGAATGGCAGGATTTTATTATCTCTTCACTGTATGCAGAAAAACACGAAGTTAATGAGTGTGCCTATGTTGGTTTCAGTCTGTCCAGACATTACCTGCGTGGCAGGGGAACAGCAGCCCGAGTAAAGCTCTGCATTGCCTTAGCTCTCTGCAGCACTCTGGTTAGCCCCTGCCCCTACCCCTGCTGCACCCCACCGCCAGGCTGGCAGCGGCAGCCCCGCGCTCCCCCCGTGCTGGGGCGCCCGCGAGGAGCCGCTCCGCCGAAAACCACACATGCGAGAGCTTTGTTGTGACAAGCTGGGAAGCTGTCTGCCTGTGCAGGTCCGTGTGCCTGTGTTCGTGCGATTTCGTGCCTTTGTTGTGGTGTAAAGCCTGGGAGGGAAGGAGGGAGGGCGAGGCAGAGGAGCTGGCAGAGCGATGGCAGAGGGGCGAGCGAGCGATTCAGAGGCGCTCCGGCTTGCGCGCCCGCGCTCTCGCCGGCCTCAGAGCACGCACTCCAGAGGGAAGCTGAAGTCTCGTAACTGAGTGTTAATTATGTCTGAGTGGATTCTAGAGAAAAGGAAAACCATATACTGTATCAGCAGAGAAAAGGTTTCACTGTGTGGAAACTAATGATGCTTTTATCAGGAACAATATAAAGATTGCTTTTTTACTAGTGTGTGTCCCACAGGGTTTGGACTATGAGATATTTCTGTATCTGGCTTTAGGTTCCTCTGAGCTTTTACATAATCAAATCAATATAGCTATGATTCACCCTCTGGCAACAACTGCTCCTTGCAAGTTGCTGCTGCTTCTTTAGTGACTAAAGAGGAAATAAATAAATAAGTAGAAAGAAACTTATTACAAATCCGTAAACATTGATTTGTTTGGTCTTAGATTTTACTTTTTTTAATTGCCAGGGAAAAAAAAAAAAAAAGAAGAAGAAGAAGAAGAAGAAGAAGAAGAAAAAGGAAGAGGAGGGAGGATATATGAGTTTGTGGTCAATGGGGCAGACACGTGATTGCTAGCCTGATACTTTGGGAAGAAAAAAAAGTGGTTGATAGGATTTCATGAACCAACATGAAGCATTGTCCAGACACAGACTGAAGGGCAGATTGGGTAAGAAGGGGCAGAGGCTGCAGAAGTCAAGGCATGCATGGAGTCCAGAGATAGGAAAATCTGATTTTTTGATAGCACCACTGTATTGTTTGGATCTGCATCTTGTATGTTTTTTAGTGGGAAGTTCAAAACCTGAGTTGCTGATCTCCAGCTTCCAGGCAAGAAGACGAAGACAAAAAAAAAAAAAAAAAAAAACCACCACGACCACCACCAAAAAAACAAATCCCTAATTAAAATTTAAAGGCAAAACAAAACAAGAAAAAGCAGCTCAGAAAAAATATCTTGCCTAGCTGGGTCTCTTTATATCACTCCACCTCACCATTTATGCTCCTACTCCCTGGCCTCCCAGTTAATTCCCTTCATTCCAGAAATTCTCTCTCTCTCTGTCCCCAACTCCTCTCTCATCTGGTGCCATATTTTTATCATCACAAATATTTTCTGCTTACAGCTGCCGGTGCAGCACAGTACTCCAGCACAGTCATCACACACGGGTGGATGTGACTGGGTGATCTCTCGGGATCATCTTGTCATGTTTTACCCTGGGCTGACATCTCTGTCACACTGAAAGAAAAGGAGAGACTGCACAAAAAGATTGCTGCCTTTTACATGAAACAAAGCCTCGCTTTTAAACAGACCATTTTTAAGGGTGTGTGCTGTCAGGTAGGACGTTGGTGGAGGGCATCCGAGGGGGCTGATAGTGTTAGTGCGGGAAACTCATCTGTTCCTTACAAGACCACTCGCTCAGTGTGGCAGCCTTGGTCCTCAACGTGCCAGCTAACCTCCCAGCACTTCATTAATCCTGAGCTAACTCCTGCCTGGCTGGTGATGCTCCGTCTGTAGCAGGCAGGTCTGCTGGTGTTTGTGAAGTGCTCTGGGAGCTTTGGGCAGATGGTGTCACTAGCGTTACTTTTTGGGGTTTCCAATCAGCTTTCAAATAAAAAAAAAAAAAGCAAAAGCACATCTTTCCCTTCTCCTCCCCACCCTACCCCCCCTTTTCTATTTTTCTGATTTTTCTCATGATTTATTCTTTAAAAAAAGAAAGCATATCTCCTCTAATAAGATGTGGTAGAAGTATCTGATGGTTTCTAAGCACAAATAATGGCAGAGGGGACACAGAGCTCCGTTCACATTACAGTCCCATTCATTCCTAATATAAACTTTGCTACCTTCTGCAGATCTAGCAGGAAGTTTAACGTGGCTCCACATGCTCCCAGAGGCGGGTATTCCTCTGACCTGGAAAGGCACTGTTGCAAGAGCATGGATACCCTGGGAGAGCTCTGCAGCCCACGTGCAATGGAACTGACCAAGAAACTTCAAAAATTATTTGCAGATAATTTATTGTGACTCAATGCAAAAAACAGTCAGTGAATATATTATTCCATACATAGGCTTTGACCAGATTATGAAAATGGACAAACAGCATTGTATATTTTTCATTGAATAATTTAAGTAACAAACAGCTCTTCAACCATTATTGTTCAAATGACAGTGATAAACATCTTGTGCTACAGGAATGGATAATCCATATCTGCACATACTACATTAGATGCTGTATAAATTTTAAACCTTGTGTTTTTCTTCCAGGTGTCTGGTGATCGCTATTACTCAGAGTTAAGCACCTCCTTCCCTTTGTGTGAAACACATGGTAGACTTTTTTTTTTTTTTTTTTCACTCCCTGATGCTGTGTAGCTCAAGAGAGCACAGGACTTTGAATTCCTGGAAAAATAAAATCAACTTTAAATCTTAAAAGTTATGGAGTCTTTAACTTCACAGCTCATACAGAGATAGTAGCAACACTCCTGTGTAAAGCCATATCCCCTTTGTGCCCTGACAAAACCTTCTTAGCAAAAATGCCCTGTTCTGGTGAAATTTATCCTGACTATGAACAACACAGAACAAAAGGGTAACAAAACTAACGAGTTTTATTAGTTAGTTCTGTTTTTCTCTCTTATGGCTTTTACCTTTATTTTAGCACTATGGGGTTTCTTTTCCCAGTCCAGAGATATCTAGTTCATGTACACATCAAGACATCCGATGGAATAAGAAAGTTATGTGCAACATTATTTTGGTCTCTGCACTTCCAGGAATCAATGAGACACCATGGAGGCATGTTCCCAGCTGGGGTAAATTGCCATCCCCACACTGAAGCCAGCGGACCAATGACAATTTAAGCCAGTCTGCTCCTTAGTGTATGAGGGTTCGACTTCCTCCAACACACACATGCAATCAGAAAATACACTTTAAAAATCTAATAATACTTACTTGAGGCTTTTAAACTCCTGAGGGGTAGATAGATACAAGGCAGTAAACCAGCAGAGGGAAAGAAAAACAGTTAAAATAAACTAATAAAAAATCCTATAGGAAGGAAATGACACCCCCCCACACACACCCCACCTCCCCACCCACCCCCCTTTAAAAGGGGAAAAAATTAAAAAGGGAGCTAAATTGTTGTGCTTGCTGTGGTGGCTTGCCTAGAAATGAACCTATGAGTTGAAGGCATATGGTGCTTATGTTGGAATTGTTTTCTAAACAGACTTTTTGCCTGTGTGTCTTTTTCACCTCTTTCAAACATCTTGTGCCAAAAGCAGTAAAAACACTGCTGCATTAAACATAAATCAGGGCCCTGTGTCTGCAAAGGACCTCTGTTGTTGGAGGGGGGTTATTGGACTAGGGATGAAAGGAGACCTACCACCGCATTGATCTGAGGTGATTGTGTGGAGCATATTCAGTTAGGATGCTTCTAGCTAGTTATGACAATGTGAAACATTCAAGCAATTAATGAACACATGCTTCAAGTAGAAAGGCTGAACAAGGGATTTAACTGGATGTGCATGTTTCGCAGACTAAATGTATTCTGAAAGAATACAATTTTATGTATTTGTTTTGATAGGGGAACCGAGAGTATATTACATATCCAGAGTAACAAAGGGCCCATATTAACAGGCAAAAGTATATTTTTGCTATTTATAGAACAGTGTGAAGCTATTTGTTAAATAATTTTACATAGAAGGAGCTATTCTCCAAGTTACCACAAATTCACTATACATTTAGGGTGGGGACAAGCTGCACTATTTCATGCCTGCAAACAATTTTCAGAAGCCCAAATTTGAGAATTTGTTCCCCACGTTGCTAATCTGCAACTTGTTCAGTAATATTTTAACTTTTCTGTACTAAAGGCATGCTTCTTAAATCTGCAACCTCTTCAGACACCCAGATCATGAGGTGGACATATCTGCTTCCTACTTGCAACAGAAACTGTCACTATAAATGAAGACTTTGCAGGAAATTATGCCACCAGTTTATATAATTGCATATGTAGTGTATGACCAATTACATAAACCAACAGGTATGTATAACCATTACACAGAGAAAGAAATGGACAAATTCCTAGGGCTCTTATGTCGACTGTGGCTGGAAGCTAGCTCAAAGTGAAAATGTTTGCCCTTAAAGTGTCCATATATCTTACACAATTTTTAATGAGTAGGAATATTAATTTGGGCATTGTAACTAAACTTTCCTGTATATTCAGTCTGCTATATTCCACCCATGATAGCGGTAAAGGACAATTCTTCCTTACCAAATCACCCTGTTAAAGGGTGGATGAATTTCTGCAGGGTGTCACACAGACTGAGCACTGTTTATAAAGGGACTGGAAATTATTTCAGGTTTTGGAGAGCAGGAGAAACCCATCCATATGTTACACCTCTGGGAAAGAGACTGGGGAAGGTACTGACTCTGCAGTTGCATCCTCACCATGACTCGGACTCTCAGCTGCAGTACTGTCACCTCTAGTACTGCCAGTGTCCCCTTGTGCTCAGGGAATAATCCCATCCTCCTCGCCACTATGGATGGTGAATGCCATGTGCACGTGGATGTGCACATTGCCTCGGGTGAATGAAAGGAGGATGCGGAAGAGGTAAAGTTCATGTGTTGCAGTATGCAGAAAAGGCAAAATGGCTACTCAGAAAGTGGCGCTGTGGCAGGGCCAGAAAGAAAGGGGGCTCTGGCACTGGGCTCTTCAGCAGATCCTAGAACACCCATCGCTCTTGGAAGCTCATAACCCCTCTCCTTCCACAAGGAACAAAGCCCAGGTGGAAACTCTGAGCCGAAATGTATAAAGTTTCCTTTCTTCAAAGTGCTTTTATTCTCTTGGCACAGGGACAAATTGTGCCTTGAGGGCCAGATCTGCAAGTGGATCCATATGGAGAAATCTTTATGTGTTGGGAACATCATTCAAGTCAACGGGACGCTGTGAGGGCACAGAAGCTTGCCAGGTCCAAGCAGCAATTTGAAAAGTGTTTTGTGTTCCTTCAAGGTAAAAGGCATACTATAAACCTAAGCAATAATTCTTTTAATAAGAAAACTATTGTGCTTGTTCTTTTAACAGCAAAATGCAAGGGAAGACCAAAACCTACATAGTTGCCCTTCTTTCTATACACCAAAAAATATTTATTTCTCTCCAACAGGTGGAAGGAATTTTATCTTGTACTTTGAGCTGAAGGGGAAAATATAATCCAATGGAGAGTTTATCCATACCACAGGTATCAGAAAAAGTACAAGTCCTAGGAGAGCTAACTTAATTGTACAGTAAAACTGAAGGTGTTCCAAGCAGTACAAGCCATGCCATGTCTGTTCAGGGGACAAGACGACAAATTCTTTTCAAAAAAATAAAGCCAAACCCTATAAATTGTTACTGAGTGAACTTGAAAGTAAATTTAAGGAGATCTCATTATGGCATTTGAGAGCAATGTGGGACCATAAAGATAGTACTCTATATATAAACTTTGTATTTCATATGTGCTGTTGTTGGCTGCAACCTGACCTGAAGAAATGAGCATATATCTAGGAATTAGAAACTTTGTGATTTTACCCTCTATTCTGTTTATTTGTTATATCACCTTGACTAAGTGACTAAACTTTTTCGACAGAGGTCTTATTTGTAGTTGCCTGTTTGATACATGTACAGGGTTTGCAAGACAGCTGCGTAAAGCTTGAAGGTGGAAACTGAAGGCTGAAGGCACTCCTCGTCTTCACGGACCTGGCATTGAGACTACCCTAGCAGTCTCCACTGAAGAGGCCAAGGCAGTTTCCTCGGCCTGCCATACAGACAACAGAGTCAGCATGCAATTGAGATCCTCTTTCAATTTTCTGCCCCAAATAGTAAGATGAATCTAGACTTCACATCAACTAACTCAGGTCCTTCTGTCATGACTGCAATGTAAGAGAGGGATTCTCAGTTCCTCTTTTCATTCACGCATCACAGGGACCTTCTGTTTAGTGAAAGGATAAAAAGGGAGCCAATAAAGGTAAGTGTCATTTTGTTAGATGCCTATCTCTAACAGAAATCTTTCCTTTGCAAGTCCACATTTCCCTGCAAAATGCCCGCTTCCATTACCCATGTACAGCTTTCGCTGATTGTTGACTTTAGTGAAAGCAGGACTGGGCCTAAGAGAATTGCCTATCTTACTTTGCTATTTAATGTAGGACCTTCCCTCCCTGGAATGGAGAGGCAACAGATGGGTGGCAGTGGTTTGGAGGGAATGTGTACCCTGCAGTCTGTTTCTTTCTGTTGCCTGCTCTTGACCTTTCAAGAAGTATGTTAAAATGACTACAGTCCAAGAAGGCATATTGTATATAAAATGAATGACAGCTCCTAGCGCCACCAGGAAAATCAAACTCTTTGTTTATTTAAGATTTTAAAAAATACATCTGGGATTAGAAGTCACAGAGTTATAAATGAGCTCCCTGACCACCACCAAAAAAAATAATTATAATAAAAATAATGGTACCATATTCCCTGATAAACCAGTGCCAGAAAAGCTCTTGGGGATCAAGTTTTTGTCAGTCCCCAGCTTTTACCAATTTAAATTCTTGGCAGCATATTAAAAAAAATGTAGAAGGCATTTGAGACTGCAATCCCTCAGGTACTAAATCTAGTGTTTCCTGGCACTAGATGAATGTTACTGGAGTTAAAACCTAGCACCATAGCACCAGATCTCCATAGCTGTTCATATTTATACTTAACAGACAAATATGTCATGCTTTCAATATCCCTTTACACAGCCAATTTTTTCTCACATTTTTTCACTGATAAAAACAAAGGTGAGAAAGTTCCAAGCAGTGGCTGACATCAGCCTATTTTTGTTTGCTTTTCAAATTTCTGGGACACACCTTTTCCACCCTGAAACTGTTGCTCTATACTGCTTTTTAATTACCTACTTGGTAGCAAAAAAAAAAGAAGGAGAGCACATTACCTGCCAGGTATACACATTTCCTCAGCACACCACAGCAAATTTTCCACTCCACATAGGCAGAAGCAGGAGGTTGCTCAGGCTCCCACCCCAAATCTTCAGATCAGCCAGTACTGGCTTCTTCCATGGTACAGACTAAGGCTGCACTGAAGCAGAGCCAGTCAGCTGTGCTCCTCCTAATGCCAGATATCGCGAGGAGTTTGCACTCCAGCCACACCTTTACCTTCTGCTTTGACCATGCCGTCCCCTGTCACCTAAGACTGGGGATTGCTAATTTAAGTTCAGGGGGACTCCATGTGCTGAGGCCTCCCTTGTACGGGAGAGACTGAGGCTTTCTATTCCCCCTGCTCTGGAGGGTCGTCCCTGAGACTACAGTCACACCTGAAGATGACTTTGAAGACTAAGTAGACAGTCTGACCTTGCGCCATGGATGTGAACCCTAGTATTACAGCTGACTTCAGGGCAGGTCCATAGTGCCTGTTCTAAAGATCGTCTTTGTTCTTTTTTTTCCAAACTTAGGTCTTTACCTTAGTGTAACAAGCACCTGCCATAGACAGTCTTTTGTACTGCCTGATCAGATTATACTATTCATTATTCTCACACTTCCTTATATAAGCCACCTTTCTTAATTGTTATTTTTTTTTCCATACCTTTCTGAATCTTCAAGGCCTTAAGACAGAATTGCTTCCAGTGTAAATCGAGCCTCTTCAGCAAGTGAAGGATTCAGTTCCCAATATAAAGTCACTGCTTTCACTTTCTGATCCTTCCTCTTAAAATGGAACCACCACAACTGGGCAAAAAAAAAGACATAAAAGGCCTGGCAATTGGCAAAACCAACTATTGCATGTACTCATGCTGGTATTCACATGCAAAAAGAGTGATTCAGCTCTAATGATTTTGCTACCAAAAAATAACCAAATTAACAAGAATAGGGAGCAGACAAAATATCTGAAGTCACTTCTACTTTAAAGTTAAGTCACCAAATTCTATTCTTGTTACCATTCATGCACCCTCATCACTTTCAAACCCATGAAGTTACGCAGAATATAAATCAAGAAAGAAAGTGACCCAGATAGCATCTTAGCTCCCATCTGTAAAAATGGCTCTCTGTACTGCTTGCATTGCCAGTACTCAGCGTCTTGATCAGCTGAACCCTATGAAGGGGGGNATTGCACCTTTCTCCCAAAAGAGTATTTATCTACAGAACCGTACCTTTTGAATTTCTCAGGTTTTGTGTCCCTGGCTCTAAAGACAGAGTTTGACCATTTGTAATCTGTTCGGTTCCTGTCCTTTCTTCTGCCTGCCTTGAGGTACACCCTTGCAAAATGAAAAAGAGATACAAGTGGTATGTGTGAATCTGGCCCAGGAGGAATGAAGGAGGGGAGAAAGGTTGGGGAGGAGTGGATGGTTATGTATTTTCTATGATATTCAGCTTCATATCGATTTCACCCATTTGGTGGACTAAACATGAACCTAATAATCAGATCCTGCTTAAGCCTTGTGCTTCCCCGGTAATTGACTTTCGCATATTGATTAAGATGTTGATGTGTCCCAGTATTTCTCAGTGGTAATGCAGCTGAGAATGGGCCTCCTCTGCCTGCGTTCTCAGCACTCTCTGTACTGCTGTCACCACACTCCCTTTAATGGATAAAGCTGTCATCCTAAAGCTAGAATGTCTTGCAGGCACAAAGACGAAATTAACTGTTCAATAATTTATGGGACATGGAAAAAACTTTACCCAACAACTTCAATTGATTGCTGTAAGTGTTTTGACTGCACTTGCCTGCTTTGCATAAAGTCAGCTACTTTGGAGAGCCTGATTTCCATTTACAGTATTTTCTTGGCCCTCTCCACAATACAAAATTTTGAAGAACTCTGGCTTGCTTCAAGGGATTTTCCTGTATTGCACAGACCTGACATTTCTTTCATTTCCCCATAAGTTCATGAGAAAATCAGGATCTTCAGTGAAATATGGGTGGTGAGCTTAATATGCAGAGATTAAACTCAAGTGCTTTATTTGGGACTGTCCAGTTTTTTAACTCAGGCACCACAGAAACAGGCAATCAGTGGACTATACCATCTGTGGGCTTGATCATGGACAAGGAAAACTTCTACTGTTTCATATCAGTTCAAGATAATAATTATTGAAATATCTTGTCAATTCAGAACCCCTGAAGTGGGCTGGTGGACACAGTCCAGCTCCTGAAGTTCAGAGTTCATATCACAAAAGCAGACCAACAGAGTTTTAGCAAGAAGGTCTATGTAGCAAATTATGCCTCTTCTCAGAAGGTTAGTTGTTGTCATTTTGCCGGGGAAGCTGGCACCGTTGCTGTAACGTGTAGTAATCAGCGGCAACAAGAACTTCATTCTCCAGAGCTTCCACTCTGGCACCTTTTATTATCAGAGTCTTTAAAAATGAAGTACTCTCTCCTATCTGTCTGCCTCTTTGTAAAATGATTTTTTCTGTAGTACTAGTAGTAGACATCTTCTCTTATTACCTTTTCTTTTTATTAGTAAGTTTGGTGTTCATGAAACAGAAGACATGTAATGGCTGGTTAAAGCCAGGCATAGTAGGATAAAAAGATGGTGGACATCCTTCTGAGATTTTTTATAATATATTTCCATTCTATCTTACAACATCACTTTCTGTATTCACAGTGACATATAGTGCTACCATGGTGTATAAATTCGCTATTAGGAAAATATATTTCTATTATGGAGTGAAAAAATGAAGGAATCTTCTCCGAAACATGGTAACATGGTTTCATAAAGGACTCAGTCCATTATGACATTGAGAAAGGAGGCCAAGTCTGCCATCTTCTAGAGGCAGCAGAGACCACATGGCTTCAGAGTGTGATGATGAAATACTTACCCACATCAGCTCAAGTTGTCATAACACTGTCATAACACTGTTGAATTTCCCTGTTTCAAGCCCAGATGGTCCAAACTTTCTTAGTCAACCAATGTGTAATGACGTTGATTTCAATATTTATCCCAAGTGCATTTTTTCTGGTGAAATTTTAATCTCGGTTGTGTTCAACATACCATAAAGACTGTACCTGGAGTTGTTTCTGTAGCATTAATTTCTGCTGGTAAGATCAGATATTAGCATATCAAAGCCTTCCACTTCTAATGGTATTGGACCTCAAGCGATAGGAAAACATCTTTAAGATGTGGACCTCTCACAAAGGAGCAGCTGGCCACAACCTGTAGCGAACTGAAGACCTCAGAAGACCTAAGAAGAATTGCTCTAAGAGAAGAAAAATCCATTTGGGGGGTTATTTTGTTGGTCAGCATCCAAAGAGTTAACATATGGTTATCTAGGGCCACTTCTAGAAAAAAGTGTACATGGTACATACAATGTGAGGAGGAAATCAAAACAGAATGAAGCAAATAATGAAATCGTATCCAGTCATGTTTATTTGCTTTTTCTCATTTCAAGGTGTTAATCCTGTGTTACTGAGTACATTCCCAGAATGTTTCCCAGATGGAGACACAAATGCACCAGCATTTCCTGCCTCTATGTACTATATTTCCATTTGTTCTCCTTCGAGAAACTCCTTCTAAACAGTCCCTCCAAGTGGGAGGATGTGTTGATTTCCAGTTTATTGTAGTATTCAGTAGTTCAGCACCAGCCGTCAGAATTTTCAGTAGTCTCTGCTGTTTGCTTCAGAGCCTGTTCAAAGTCCAGGCCTCTGGAAGTATCCCCAGGAGGACTACAGCTGGGCCTGTTTGGATATCAAAGTCCAAATTAAAAATTTATGCCAGTGTTTGAAAAATATCTGACCAAAATCTTGGTATGGATTAAATCTCCCTTGCCATGCAAGCTTTTCCAACTGGGGCTTGAGGATTTATTTTTAAAGTGAAGAAAGGACCCAAATAGCTGCATAAGCTGATTCAGTTCAGATGTTTGTTAGCTAAATTATCACTGGTAATAAGACCTTCTAGACCTCCTGGGGAGGCTGAAAGAGCTCTGGTTTTTCTCTCTCTCTCTCTCTTTGTTTTCGTTTGTTCATTCGTTCATTCATTTGTTCGTTCCTTCCTTCCTTCTTCTCTCCCTCCCTCCTTGCCTCCTTCCCTTCTATCCCTCCCTCCCTANAGACCTCACAGCAAATCAATTGCCTACAACTTAGCACAGAAGGAGGCCCATTTATACTGGGGGAATAAAATTCCTGTACCTGCCAGCAATATAATTCAAAGCTGGACATCAACAATACAGCAATAAGAATATGTTGCTGGAATAATTTCCTAGGTCCTGCACTTCACAGCTGAGCTGAAAGAGGACATGAGCTTGCTCTGACACCTTTTGAAATGACTCCTCTGTGTAGGGCCATAGGATGAGCCTGAGCTAACCAGAGACAACCAAGAAGTCTAAAGTGGTTTTGTTTTAGTTCATAAGAACTTGTTCACATATTCCTGGAAAATATTGCTTAGAGCTACCCACGTCTGCTGTGGAACTGTGGAAAATAGTTACTATTTTTTGCTAAGTGAGTATAGGTTAAGGGGGGACACTAATGTGCCTGTCAAACCTTACTCAGATTCTTTCCTGCAGGAAGCAAAGCTCTGAATTAGCCAATTATTTTATAGGGCTGTGGGTAAAGAATAGAAGGTCTAAGTTACTCGAGCTAGATCCACACATGCATGGTATTCATGTGGCATAAGTGGATTAGCAGAGTTAGTCTGGTTTGGTGTTTTTCTTTAGAAGAAATCACTGAAGTTTTTGGAGAGCAACATATGAGGAAAAGCTCATATGATCACAGAATTCTCTGGACTTAGTCCTGCTCCATAAGAAGTCTCTGTACTCTCTGTGTGATCAACTTTGTTTGTTTTGAACCTACCTCCCACTAACTCCATTTGCCACTCCCTAGTTTTTACCTTGAAAAAGAGAGAGAACAATTGATTGCTATCCACCTCCTCTGTGTCACCATGATTTTACAGATATGAGAGGGAAGGGATTCAGACCTGCCTGGGAATAGTATTTGATGGTCATGTGTGGGGCTCAGACTAGACAGGCAGATACCTCTGCCTTGCAGCTATGTCTAGAAAAGCCTAGCACTCTGTCTCACAGAGTGAGCACAATAACCAGTTCAAGTGTTCAACCCCTTCTATGCCCTCCTTGCTAAACCCACAAAGACGTTGCTGTTCCTCTGGGCAGGCCTGGCCAGCTCAGTGTCCTTGGGCAAGAGAGAAGATACTGCCAGCTCACTGGGGGTCTGCAGAACTTTCTGGGTGCCACAGAGAGGTCTGTGAGGCATTTCACCCAGGCAGTGAAAGATACCACGGAGAGGAGGAAGCACGACCAGAAGGGTATGCCAAAGAGCAACAGTAAGCCTCCTGGGCACAGTCTGAGGCCCTTCAACAGGAGAGTAGTTCATAAGGGTGCAGAGCTGCCTCCAGCATGAGTCCGTATCAGGGTGGGACAGACAACAAGAGATCTACCACCTGCTCCCTCTTGTGAGCATTTGCCATTGCCAGCCACCACTGTACTGCCTCCAAGCACCTTTACAAATGACACCTTGATGGGTACCAATGAACAAGACCATCCAGGCAGCTCACTGCGTGGCTCAGTACATGTGCACACACAACTGTGCACGAAGTCTGATCTCACCCAGAGTACCCCAGCACTGGTGGTGCATGAACCCTAACCCACACTAATGGTTAACCTACCACTGGAGGGTGAAGAGAACAAACATGGTGGTAGGCCTATGGCCTGGTAAGAAGTAAGAGGTTTTCTGTCAGTGCTGTGGCTCCCTGGGAGGTTTTTCATTTATTATTCTAATTTTTTTACATAAGGCAGAACATGCTCTGCATCTCCTCTTCCAGAGGAGATTCCTCTGGATTCCTCTTCATTATCAGACCACGATAATGAACACTGTCTTAGCAAGCTCACAGGTAGAAACCCAGCACGCAGACTGGTGGCCCAAAACCGTATGGCAGAGCAGGTTTATGGCCCTCATTTTTGCTTACTCTGCTTCTGCAGACAGAGGAGGATGATGCTGCAGGGAAATTCTCTTTGTCTCTCACATGCCTCTTACCAGAACAAAGCCAGTGTTTATGTTCCCTGTCTTCCTCTGAGTAATCCGCCCTAGGCCATAGCCCAAGCATGGTCCCTGGGCGCATTGTGTCTCTCTTGGTGGACTCAGAGGGATTCCAGCTGGCCCATATAGGCAGGGGTGGTATGCCTCTCCGTCCTCTGACAGGCCTGCCCGAATCTGAGCCAGCCCCTGTAAACAAGAGACAGGGGGGTGGGAAGCTGCCTCCCTGCTCCCTCATGGGCCTCTGCTGGGTTGAAGATGGCCCAATAAACAAGGGGTGGGGGCTTTCCTTGAGTGCTGTGACTGCACTTTGGCTTACTTGAGCCAGCTCCCAGTGAAAAGGGATGGGCTGCTTTTAAATGTTTTCTCTTGTTTTTTGGTCTCCCAGTAGGGCAGGCAGCCTCTGGAGAGCTGTTAAGTGTGGGCTGGCTTTCAGGGCTTACTCCTGGCTAGCAGCCTGACTCTGTGAAGCCAATTCAGCTTGCTTGCACTTGACAACGGGAAGAGGTTTCCGCACATGACAATAATAAAGTATTTTTGCACTTTATAGCATGTATCTCCTCTCTGGACTGCAGGCCCTTGGGGAAGGTCTTTATTTCTCTCATTTCTCTCCTTTCTTCTTCCCGCATTCCCACACAGAGCTTGGGGGGCCCATGCCCTGTGCCTGTCCTACTCTTTAAGGTGTTAGCTTTTACAGGGAGACATAGCAGTTCAAGGACACAAGTCTGGTAGGGTTGTTGCATAAAGAATATATATTGGTATGTAAGAATACAGAGCAAGGCAGCAGACAAGGAAGTTAGAGAGGAGAGGGAGAAAAGACTGGCTACAAGATGTGCTCGTGTACATCTTGCATTTGGGTGTATGTGGACTGGTTGTCCATTCTCCCTGGAGGAACATTTTCTGAAGCAATTACTATTCTGAAGAGAGAAGGGAATCATCCACTGTCCCACCCCACCTCAGCTGAGTGCATAAATGCACAAAGCAATTATTACTTTTTTTTTTTTTTTTTTCCAAATGGAGCATGGAGGTGTTTTTGCTGTGACAGAGCAGGCAAATCTGACCCAGATGAGCCTGCAGGCCTGAACAAGAGGATGTCATAAACTTCCAGTAACTGGTCCCCTCTTATGCTTGCCATGGGTGGTATTATGGGAAACCCTAGCCCACGGAGCCACTGTCATTTGCACAGGAGTGTGGCTCAGCACAAGAAGGCTGAGGTAGCTGCTGTGGGCCTGGCCAGTGTGGCTGGCTGTGCATTTCTTCAAGTGGGCTGATAGGTCCCTGTGTTACAGAGACTGTTTCTTGTGATCAGAATCTACAGCCCTGAGTGGAGGTAGCAACATGGGTCTTCCCATTGGCCCCAGCATCACCTAGTACTCTTGATGAACCCAGAGGTGAACAGCCACCTGCCTTCTTTTCTCTGACTTTTCTCTGCACTTGCATAGGTATTGCAGTCTTCCTTCTTGTCACTGCTTGCAGAAATGTAGTGAGAAGCCAGTTCCAAGACTTCTTGCTGCCTCAGTTCTGCCTCTTTGCCATGGAACTGAATTAACCCTTTTCATTTCCATGGCCCTGCAGTCTGCAGCAGATGGAAAGAGAGGTTCACAAGCTAAGCCTTGTCCATAGGGGTCCTAGCTGAATGTGAGTGGATGGGAAGGGGGAACAAATTCTCTCCCAGCTGCCCAAATAGCCTTAAAGAGATATACAGTTAAAGGGCATCTGGCTAAAGCCGGACAGTAGCAGGAATGAGCTCATGATGGTAGGATAAGAAAGTAGAATATTGACTACGGAAATAGTTTATAACAAATATGTGAAACGTACTCTGAATTTTCAGTGGAAGGAAGTGCTGTTCTTGTTGGATTTCATAAAGATACCTCTGCTCACTTTTCAGCACATCTGTGTTCCAGGATGCAGAAGGCTTTTGATAATAAGACTTGCCTCACAAACCATCATTATCTTTGTGATCTCCTGGGATCTTGAATACACATAGTTTTGCCTTCTTTTTGGCTTTATGTTTCAAAAAAAAAAAAATAAATAAGGAAGATAAGTTATTCTCAACTTAAAAAGCCAAAGAAAGACTGTCTTTTTTTTCCCACTTCACTGTATTTATTTGCATGAGATCCAGACTGGGTTGCATCAGTAGTCAAAGGTCCTAAATTGAGCAATTGATCAGAAACATGCTTGGACATCTATGTGTTGCAACCTTCACAGACTTACCATTTCATTGTCTTCAGTGCTGTCTGCCCTCTTGAGGGAGGTGACTACAGCTCAGGAAAGGACTTGGGAAGGAGAGTAAGGCAATGCTTTCTCAAATTCCCCAACTTCTTGTCAGTCCAGTAGTGTGCAAAAGTGCATGTTAATCTAGCTTCCTTGGGTGTCCCAGCTTTTCTGGGAAATAGCAGATACTGCTCGTAAGCCAGTGGTACAGAAGGATCTATCTTTTCTTGTGAGAAAGGACACACAGTGTTTCTTAGTGTATAGTAACTCCCTGAATGACCTGTTTTGAGATGCAGAAAAGAAATGAAAGAGTTTAAAAGGAAAAGAAGAAAAGAAAGCCTGCATAAGAGAGTAGGCCACAGGGGTGCCCTAGGCAACCCACTATGGATCTCTACATGAGGGCAGGTCACTAGGTAGAGATAATTTCAGCAAATGCGGAGCTAGGACCAGAGGTTCTACCCTTTTCTTTCACCCTAAGCTCTGTACAGCTGTCTGTTCTCCACCTACCCCGCAGCCATAGCCTCTCTTACTCTGTGGGAACAGCAGCAGCCCCCTCTCGCCTGGAAGTATGGCAGGCAGGAGCTGCTTGAGCCATCATTCTTCACCACTTCTGCCTAAACTGAGTTTACACTAGTGAGTTGGATGGAAGCATCTGGCAGTTCAGGCTGACTGTTGCTGACTGGGAAAATTGGAGGGATACTGGAAACAAAAGAGTAGATACATTCATAGCCGCAAACATCAGAGGCGGCAGGAACTGTGTACCAGAACTCGGTATAAATGATTATCTTTTGCAGTTGTCCTACACCAGATGATCATCTCTATTACTGCTCATGTAGAGAATCTGCAAACGTATGTAACCCAAGGTTCAACAAGCTGATAGGCTTGGCAGATAAATGCACATTCTTGGCTGTGAGTCTTAGCTCAGCTCTCAAGATTCTGGTACAGCACAGGCCAGATTCTGATCTCATTTACACCCTTGCCAATGCAGAATAACTTCACTGATGCCAAAGTGAGGGCCTAAAAACTGTCTAGATGTGGCCTGAGCTGGAGTTTCATTAATGCCCAGCATAAGGAAGAGACGCATCCAAACTGTGTTTCCTACAGTTGACTTTGTATGATGAACCAGAACAGTTGGAAAACAAAGCACCTTTGTGCTCTCCTCACCTTTGTGAGCCCCTTCCTTCCACTAGATCAGGTTTCCCAAAGCCCCATCTAAACTGGCCTATTCCAGCTTAGACTCAGTTGTACCTTAGCAAAATGGGTCAAAGTGGCTTAAGATATTGATATATTATACAACTATCTTCTATCATCTTCTGATTTGTGTCCTTCAATTCAGACTGAGATTGAAGATCAATACAAGAGTTGTTTGCATTTGGAGACAGAAGAGCTGCAGCACTGTAGTAAATTGAAGAAAGGGCTAGAGAAGAGCAAATGGACAATGAAAGGAATGGGTGGAGTGTGGAGAAAAGTTTAAAGGCAGGATGAAGAGGAGTTATAAGACTCCACAGGGTCAGACAGAATCTGATAAACTTTGACAAAAGCCTCAACACACTTGAAGGTGTTTTCTAAACCTTCTAGCCTTGTAACACTTTCCCATCAATAGTCCAGAGGTGAAGTGATTTATGAATACACATGCTTACACAGTTCTCTGTGAGCATCTTGATAAGGTAAATATATCACCCAGCAGGAAGCTACATTGCACACTAGTCTTCCTCAGAGAGAAATTCAGTGTTGTGGGCCCCAGCTATCCCTTTCTGACATACACAGGGTGTGCAGTTTAGTTCTTCATTAAAAAATGTCCCATCGAGATGTTTAAACACAGATCTTCCTGTAAGGGTGAATACCTTGAATTGCCCTCCATCCAGTTCTTCTCCATTTAATTGGTATAAAGCAGCTTCCCCTTGGCTACTTCCTCCCTTGAAATTACACAAGTAGCCTCACTAGGAAGGCATAGGTAAATATTTTAAACTGTGCACTGTGGATTAGGAGCACAGCTCCCATTAACCAGAGCTGGAATCACGCGGCTGATTTTCCCTTCACACTGTGCTAGAAACGTACCCTACAGGACGCACAGACTGGGATCCCAAGTGCCACCTTATGAAGAAGGTGTGGAACACTTTCATTTAATACTGCATGTGTTTCCATTAGCAGAGTCAATTGCTCTCCGTCCTCAGTTTTAAGACTCCCTGTTTCTCTCTATTACAGCTCTGTTTCCAAACGCCTGCCAATCCTCCCTAGTCCTTCCATCTGAGCCTGCAAAGTTTTGATGATATAACACCACAGCATCTTGGCTTTCATTTGGTTTAAACTTCGTGTTTGCAATTACAGATGTGTTGAACACTGAGCACTTCTATTTCTTGTGAGCTTACTGCTGCTTAGAAAAGCTTATGTGCCCAGTGTATTGTCAATTTGGGGTGGCAACTTAGGGGGTGCCAGTAGAGCAGAAGTCATCATATCCTGAAACCTGCAAAGCACATGGGGAAAAACATGTGGCTGCTGCTTTGATTCAGAGCACCATAACAACTGTCTGCATTGGCGTGGCTCCTACACAGCAGAAAATTTATGTATCTGTGTAAATTCTAAGCTAAAATCAGAATATGTTCATCCCATATGTAAAAATAGAGTGGTGGTTAATATACCATACACTGTGGTCATTTACTATTCTGCTGCCTTCGTGGATGTGATATAACACTTGTCAGACACAGGCTTTCCTCATTTGCAACCCTGTTGCTTGATGCCACCACAGTTTGTCTTTACCACATAGCTAACTCTTCCTGTCTAGGAAATTTACTAAAGAAAATGGTCTGTACCATGTAGTCTGTGCAGGTGAGGTTATGTCATGGGAGGCAGTAACAAACTTGAATTTCCATTCATGAAAAATTCTGAAAGTATTTTTTAAATCTAATTCAAAATTTAAACTTTCAGAAAATTTAAATTTCCTTTTTTTATAATGCAGTATTTTTTAAATTAAAAATATTCATGTGTTTTACTCAAAAAATGTCAAATTCCACAATTTCTTAAATAAGTCAAGTGCTTTGCTTTAAATTTCAGTTCCACAGTAAATTAGACTTACTGTTTGTATGAATGTATGAAGTGAACTCAAATTAATCAAAATGACAAAACAACACAAAATTATTTTTACTTGATCAGCATGATGTTTGTCAGCATTATTGAACAGCAAGCGTGAGAGTGAAATACTTCCTTTTGCCTTTTTTTTTCATTCAAAATGTCACTGAGTTAAACTTGTTCTTGGAAAGGGTTTTGATTTTTTTATTTAACCACATTCTTTAACAGAAATTTCTAATAATTATTTTCACCAGCTTGAACCAGAACACAGCTGCTATGAAATTCTATATATGACCAACGTTCAACATGCAAATCTTTGCTACCTCCTTGCTGATCCTGTCTTTTGTTTTGAGTTCTTTGCTAATAAGTAATGAAAATGTTACAGCCTTACAGCTTGTTTTGTGGTTGCAATTACGTAATCATTATTAATGAAGCAACAATGTCAAAACTGTGTGAAACCAAACTCACATTTAAGCACTTAACAATAAACAGATATAAAACAACAGATGTCTCGGGTTTTGTTCTCCAATGATTTCATCCCTTGTTAAAAATAAACGTCTGGTTTAAAAAAGAAAAGGGCTTTTCTCCACTCTTACAAATTAATTGAATCCAGAGACTGGTGATACAACTAAGGAGTTTTCTTTTTTCTTTTTTTTCTTCCCCCCCCCCTTTTTTTTTTTGTCTTTTCAGTAAGCAATAAATTCACTTCAAAGCCATCCAGAAATTCTAGGAAGTCAATGGTGTAATGGTCATTTACCACAGCTGAAGCATTGGCCCCTGATACCAATCAGAGATGCCAGGCTTGCCTCCAGACTTGAACACCCTGAAAAGCTTTTAGGATGTTTTAGAGCTGTTTTTTGTCCATGTCTTTGGTTCAGACAACTCATACCTGTCAGTTGCAAATGTTGCTTCAGATATGGGTCAGAATTTGTCGATAGATGCAGGGAGGTCTCTAGAACTGTGGAACCTCAGAAAGCCAGCACCCGGTTTTATGCAAACATCAAATGTCCAGATGCTTATTTGAACCATCTACATCTGTTGAGTCTGCAAAACCAGGCTGGAAATGTAGCTGGAATAGGTTTTCCTGCAAGATTTCATAGACTTCATAGCTGAACTTGTGGCCAGAAATACCAGAGCTTCTTTTGGTATTTGAGCACTTTTATTCCAGTGCTAACTAGGAATGTGTGGGTTACATTTAATGAGTGGGTGGGATATGCAAAAATTTTAAAACTTCACAAAGATTCAGATCTAGTGAACAGACACTGTGAACAATAGAAACACTCAATACAAAACTGAAGCTCTGAAACAAAGGAAAAAATATATTAGAAACTGGATAGTTTTAAATTTGTTTGAATGATAAAACATAATGTATTCTATAACACAAGCAAATCTTTCATAG
>VXAA01006389.1:82325-103351 GCA_013399115.1 Anseranas semipalmata
TTTTTTTTTTTTTTTTTTTGAAACAAAAGCACAGGAAAAAAACACTTTAAAAAAAAATTGTTCAGCTTTCAGTGCAAGTCAGTGTCCAAATTTAGGATTTGGACCATATACATATATGTATTTTTGCCAGTCCCTCTGGCACTGGAACAAGTGCAAAACAACTGTCTGTGCACTTTATTGCAGATCTTGCACAATTTTAAACACACAAGTGAAGGTTCCTGCAAATTGCATTCTGAGAATATAGCACATTTATGCTTACAGCACTATAAGCAATGACAAGATGTTTTGAACAATCTGTTTTCTCAAATTAGATTAACATCATCGAGCAGCACAATCTGCTCATTGACACCAAAGGGACAAAAAAGATCGGTGTTTTGTGTCCTCCTTCAGGACCTTGTTTTGGCAATAGACATTCACTGTCTATGTCATCATGAAGGATGTGGTGCACTTTTAGAGCTGCTGTTCTTTAGAAGAGACACCAGGCTCCACACAGCTCTGCTGATAATCAAGCAGTAAAAATACAGGCAGCAGCTCAGGGTCCTTGCCAGCATTGTGCTCTCTGGTCATACCACATGTTACATGCAATCCACTTTTCAAGGTGATGGGCAAACAAAATTGCCTACCACATTTGTCTGCACCTAAGTAGCAGTACATGACAAACCTTAAGTGATTATTAAAAAAAAAAAATCACACAAAGCTTCATGAGCAGCATGATGCTAGTTAATAGCTAATGAAATCTTTTCCTGCTTAGTACCTTTTGCTGTGGAAACACAGACTTTCCCACCATAGCTGAAAGTGACAATACCTTCCCTTTTGTGCAGCCACTATTACAATCATATTAAGTTTGTGTGTTGTGTAAGGACTCTCATATTCACACTTGTACTGTTAATCCTGAGAAGTACCAATTAAACTTCTTTCTAAATTTATCTATTAAATACTTTCCACTGCAAAGCACATTTTTTATCATCTAACAAAGCAAAGCCAAACCCCAGGAAACTGCAACTGCAACTGACCTATTGTTTTAACCCCCAATCAAAATGAAAATAGGTGACTTTTTTTTTTTTTTTTGGCATTTTCAGCATACTTCCAAAGAAATTCCTTGAAAGCATGTGCTGTGTTGAGTGGCTGTATGCAAACAATTTTGGAACTAAGTAACTTTGATCTTTGACTTATAGACTATGGGGCAAAGGTTAAAATCACAAGCCTTGTTGTCCTGTTGGCAGCAGTTCCTTTTGAAGCTTCCTGCTTTCAGTGAAAGTGATATACAGTAATATACTAATATGCAAATCTCAGTGTCTTTGATTGTGTTTGAAAAGAAAAAAAAAATCTATCCCATTAACTTTTGGTATTTGATCAACTTTCTACAGATAATGTTAGCAAGAATCTGCCTGTTCTTGCATATATGTATTTGTAGAAATGAAAATGAGGATATTGTCAAAAGACATATTTGCATGCATAGGTAATATGCAAACAGAGAAGCTAGCTGGCTATTTGCTGATTTACATAAGGAAATTTGGGTGTTGTGCAGATGACTGCTTACGTGTGCAAGATGGAAGCTTGATACAATAATCCAGGTTAGAAAAATTTGATCTTCAGAGACTTTGTTAAATATTTGGGCATTGTCATTCTAATGTACTGTGGACATTTTATAACAAGTCTATTAAAAACAGAAATAGGCTGTTGTAATTGTTAATGGGAATCCAGTGCATGAAGACTTTATGCTATGAACAAACTACACTTATATTGCCTTTTACATTAAAAAAAAAAAAAGAAGAAGAAGAAGAAGAAGAAAGAAAGAAAGAAAGAAAAAAAGAAATGTGCTTAAAGAATTTAGTGAAATTTTATTATACCAGGAATTTTGACTGCCTTGGCAAAATGGAAACTTCACAGTTACTCAGACCTTAATGTCAGTATATTTGCTTACCACCAAGCAAAGCCATTAACAGCATCTAGTCCTTAAGCTGATGTCTGAGACAGATCTTGCAGTCCAAGACACAGAGCAACAGTCCATGGTGTAAGGCTCTGTGTTAGTAATCGGCAGATTTGTAGTTTATATGTAGCTAAAGAATTACAGCTGTTTCATACAATGCGTAATAAATGAGCAAGACAAAATAAATGAGTAAAGCAGTCCTGTCCTGCTCCACCCCACCCCCTGGTCCTAATTATCCTGTCTGTTGCAGCGTATCTGTCCCATTAACTTCAGTTTGTGTTTTTTGCATGCGAGTCTTGGGACAATTGCACCCCAGAGAAAATACACTGGTGACAAAAGCAGCAGCCGAACAAATAGCTAGCGTGTAAATTGCTGAGCAGTAGTTGCAAGTAGTAAAAACCTCGTAACATTCTCTAATTTTCTCCTGTGTTAATCTGACTCCCTTGCACACGTGTAGTCTGTTCCCTACCTTTCTTTCCCTTCAGCACAGAATATTACAAACACTAAATGCCAAAATATGGCATGAAATGTAACCCTTTACATTTTCTAGCAAGCTTTGGCCCCTGTTTACTTCTCTGCTGAATTTGACTTAGAGGCATCCATGGCACATACAGCTGTCTTCACTGGATCTGGCTTTGCTCTGTGTTTTCCAACATGTACTTTCTCTTCATGATGGCTGGGTGCCTCTCACAGGAACCCCAGGTAGTAGAAAGCCCTTGCTTACACAAAGCTCAAATGGAAAAAATCCAAGCTGCCTTCTAAACACTTTAAAATAACACTTTCTAATGCTTCCTACGGGTGATGTTGACACATTTACAATGTTGATTTAAAGGGCAGGGGGAACATAGTTCTTCCTGACACTGCAAATGTAAAGTTACTGGCCCACCCTATCACTGGAGCCACACTGAAACGGCTGCCAGCAGATCCCAAGTGCCAGGTATTTAAAACTCAGAAAACAAGCAGATGGTGGACTCTGTAGCTCTAAGCAAAACTTTTGAAGTTTTTCCTGCTTTCTGCCCCTCCAGGCTGGAGTCACAGTCAATAACAAGCACAGATACTGCAGTTCTGAGATATTTGGCCCAACAGTTCCTAAACTTTCTGTGAACCATTTTAGCCCAGGTTTGCTGTACCAAAGTGCGTTCTGAAGATTTCCTTCATTTCTTTATCCTGTCCTTCATTCACTGTTCTTTGCTGGAACTAATCTGACTGTTAAGGTTTGTCAGTCTTCAGATGTTCTAATTTCTCAATCACCTGGTCTGACATGATCCTGATTTTCTTCAATATTTCGTCTTCCACCCCTGGGAAATTTATGTCTGTTCCTGGCATTTGTCTCCCATCTTCCTTTGTGAACACAGAGGGGAAAAATTCATTTCATTTCTTTCTTTCTCTTTCTCTCTCTCTCTCCTCTCCCCTGTCTCTATGTTTTTTCCTCAGCAAAGTCTTCTTCTGTCAATAAATTACTCCTGCTACATCCTAGAGGCCCATTGTCTTTTCCTTTGACCCCTATATTTCTTATATTTTAAAGCAATGTCTTATTAATTTTTATCTAGATAGCAAGCTACTTTCCATTCTTCAGTTTTCCTTTTCTTATTTTGGTTTCTTGCTTCCATTCAGTCCTTTCTACAGTCCACTCTGGACTTGATGTTTTAAATTTTTCACGTCCTTTCTTCACCTTTGATTAGTTTTTCATTTCCTTGTTCTTTATTAGGTGTTGGCAATCCAGTACTGTAGGTGGCATTTTCCTCTTTCCTCTCCCTTCCCTCGTCCCTAGCCCATGCTGAACCACAGCCCAGAATGATGTCAGGAGAGCATTTAGACACCTTTCCAAGATGTGATACTGACCGCTCTGCTCATTAAAGGTCTTACGATACATTTTGCAAGAACAGGAGCATTAACCCCTGCATCCTGGCCCAATTCCAAATGGTGTGATTACTTTCTGCCTGCCTGGACTGCCCATGTAGTTTCAATGGGATAGATTAATCTTTACTTTGGAATTTCAACCTGTAGAATAGCACTGCTTATCAGCATGTACCACTTTCTACTCCAAAGGTGACTGGATGGACGTTCTTCTTCTGTTGCAGAAAGTTCTTTTCTCATTTCACAGTGAAAACATTTTAGGAAAAAAGGTACTGATTATCTTTATCGTTCCATGTTTCCTACCAGTGATTTATAGCCAGAATTTTTTCTTAACTCTTGCATATCCAGTGTTCTACCTGCAGGCAATTCTTGCTTCCTCCTCTTTCTTTTCCATCCTGACGTGGAATGTACTTCTTAGCAGCGACATGCACCATCCCCATTGTTTGCTCTGTACACTCCTATTACCTGCACTGATCAGACTGTTTACATCCATCACCACAAAAGCAGCTTCACACAGCACTTCTTGCAATGGTCTCCAGTCATATGGGTCTTTAAGAAGAGCTACAGCACACATAAAAGGGCTTTCAACCCAAAGATTCTTCCCATGACTTCATGCATAGGAAGTGCCTGGGGAGGTCAGTGAAGAGTAGGAGAAGGAAAGCACAGTAAGGTGTAAAGCTCACACTGTTGGTCCATATAGCGTAAAAGAAAGCAGCAATCTTTCCTCAAAATATGTGTTGGAGAAAGACTGTTTGAGTGCTGAGCCAGAAAGAAAACATTTCTAGGAGTGCTGAAAGCATCCCTTAAGGTTGAGAGTGAACTAATAAGGCAGCAGTTTATTTGGGTTCAACTCCCATGACTGGTCTGTGACCTTTATGCTCTTCTTTATTTTTCTAAAATAAATGGACAAAACTGTTCCTTTTTGAATTCCTATTGTTACTAAAAGCCACATCCTATGCACATGGCTTCTGCCACAAAATGACTGGAGGGCAACATTTGACTCACCCCAGATGAAGAAGTCCCCTATCACAAGTTCCTTGACTGCCTTTTCACTTTCTTTCACTGTGTAGGATTCTGACTTCTGAGGTGCTGTAAAAAAAAACTTCTTTTCATACTATTTCCTCCTTTGTTGCAAGCCTTGCTGAACTCATATTCTGGTTTGCTTGCCCTCCTCAGCATTATCTTAAGAAACCAAGTGATGATGCAAGACCTTTGTCTGACCACTGTCCATGAACTTACATTTTTCTTCCTGCCCTTCTCTGTGGCCTTATATTATCTGTTTCACTGTTTTGCACCTGCTCACCCATATTGCTAATTTCTTGCCTTCTGCTGTTGTGTGAATAAGACCACTTACATATCACAGACATCTTTGGACTCTCCTTTCTGATAGCCTGAACTCAGTTTTGCAGTTGTTTCAGTTCCTCACTGTGGCTTCCAGACTTAGCCCTCTCCATGTACTGATTTTGCATTGTTCCCATATGCTTAAACTGCGGTTGCTCCATTTGTGAATGACTTTGGAAGGACTGCTAGTTGGAAAAAAAAAACCAAAAAAAATGATAAAAAACACTAGCACACAGGACCACAAGGTGGTTTCAAACCCTGGTACTTCTCCTCATAACAAGACTCAGTTATAGAAAAGTGATTCATTGACAGACCCTGTGATCTTTCAGTTGTCAAGCTGGAGCCCATTTGGCTATTTTTGTTTGGATAGTGATCACGCAGACAGCAACTTTGATAAATAGTTTTAAACAAATTCCAGACTCAAGCAGGCAGGTCCTTCCCTTCCCTTCCCTTCCCTTCCCTTCCCTTCCCCAACTGAAAACACCTATTACAAGTAGCAGCAGAAGAGAGCATGGAGAAGACTTGTACCAGAACTGAAGATATGTTTTACAGTACATCCATGTTTCTTTGGAGGCATTGTTTTTATTGTGCATGGTGTGATCAGATGTTTCTTTAATGCATTCACAATTATGGCTTATTTTACATAGCGAAGGATGTTGTCTCTGCTTTGTCTCATCATGTTGTTAGTGAACATGACACAATACTGGAAATTAAATGTGACAGTTAAATGACAAAAGACAAATAATTATTTTCAAATCAAGAGTATGCTATCAACTTAATTAGCACCTCTCAGCACTTTCCAGGTTTTATTTACAAACAGGCTGGGCCAAATTCTTTTCTCAGTTGTAACCATGCAAACGTCTATTGTGCATGTCTGAGAGTTAATTTTCTGCTGTGTTTGCACTTCAATTTTGTAGACAATGTCTGCTATATTCCTTTCCAAAGTGTGATGGCAGAAGACGAAATGTGATTAAGGTGGGGATTAAGAGGGAGGTATATTGAAGGCATCACTGTGAGGTATGTGACTGGAAGCAAAGAAAGCAGAAAATGTGGTTGAAAGCAAGGCAGAAAGACTCAATCCAGTCTCATGAGTCAAGGGATTTATGAATGAAAAAGTAATACGTCTGAAGGGACTGGTATGAGGAAAGGGACTGGTCCCTGACAGTCTTTTTCATGCATCCAGCATTTATGCAGCAGCAGCAGCTGCTGTTCCTGACCTTGGCTGTGCTCTCATGGTCGTTTTGACGAAGAATGAACTCCAGGTCTACACCACCAGGCTCTGAAGTCCCCTTTTCAAAGAGGCATACAGTATTAGAGGATAAATCTCAGAGGAAGACAATGGGACTTAGACTCCGGTGTCATTGGGAAGTGTCTGAAAAAGTTAACCTTAAAATCCAGGCCCTCACATGGCCCTGGTGAGGCTGCATATGTGTGTGTGGTAGTGGGTGTTGCTATTTATCTTCATCTACCAGCAGCTGTGAGTCTTGTTGTGTCTTGTAAATTCCTCTCCTGAAACTTCACATCACCCTGTGTCTGTGCAAACCAAAGTCTGGGAGACAGGCTGTTTTCCTGTTATCCTTTGTTGAACAGGCAATCCTGTGATCCTGTGGGAAAAGGATACAACAAACCTGCAGAAAATCCTGAGAATGGAGTATTGGTACATGCTTTGTACTGTGAACTGTACATATTTAAAGTAACTTAGAAATGCAGCAAAAAGGTGTGAGAACTTCTTAACGGTCCATAAAAATATACCATGTACTCCCCTACCCTACTTCTTTTTAAAAGCACATGAAAAATACAGCCATTCTGGCTCACCTTTCAGAAGGGCTCTATGAAGGCAGGTGACGTGTTAAGCATGTGCTTACTATAGTATATAATATATTAATATAGAATTTGGGGTTAAATGTTTTCCTAGAGAGGAACTATTAAAAAAAGGCAGAGGGAAGGGTGGCAGAGGGAAGCGTTCTGATGAATGTGAAATTGCTACCTACAGTACATTAGAAAAGCTTCTCAGAAAATGTAAAAACACAGCCCTGCATGAGGAACAGCAGTTAAACTGTAAGGCATGTAAAAATGCTTGCACAAAGGTTTGATCTCAGCCATTATTTTAGTTCATTAAAGAAAATGAAGTAATTACTTTTTAGAAAGAAACATGCACAAGCACATTACCAGTTCAAGTACACATAGTATGTGTACTTATAATCGTTTTTCAAGACAGCAGGTAGGATTTAACTGGGTGTTGTTTCCTTTTAAAACACATCAGGACTATTTTTATGATACGTTCAAAATTCTCAACAGCTATCTTGTTGTGTGACAGGAGTTTACAGCATTAGTTTCACCAGACAAGGACTGGTGGAGTAAAATTAGTCATGTATGTAAATTATAATCATGCTGAATAGTTGTATGTGCTCATTTAGGCATTTTAACAGTGTGTGATGTTATCCTCTCTGCAGGACTAATAAGCATTAGCCATAATGAGGTCAGTCAGTCAGTCAGGCATTATCATGGGATTTAATTGGGACACTGGTCTCTGCTGAAGTGAAAATTAATAACTTTTGTCAATGTTCTGGCGAAATGTTCTGTCTTATTAAACTATGAGGGTCAATTAGAAAGCATTATGTAATAAAGTCCCCAGCAGCAGAACTCAAATTGAGTTATACCACAGTCATTATTCCAGGACGATTGCATTTGAAAATGGAAAACCAGAGTGCCATATGGAGGGCGCAGGTTATATTTACAAGCATTGCATGTTAAAGCTTCGGCAAGAAGGAAACAATTAAATGTAATACTGAAATAAATCAAAGCACTGAAAGTGCCATGTTGTGCCAGGCGCTTAATATAGCCAGCATACCCCTAGATGCGACTAGGCAAAATGGCACCTGTTTATAAGCCTTGTTTGGGTTCTGTCAGACAGCTTCCTCCCTCTGGATTGCTCCGATGATTCAAAATCTGGGGCACACCTGGAAGGCTCAGCCTGGCACATTGACTCATATAAATAACAGTTTATTGTATGGCTATTAAGACCAGAGATTGCTTTTATTAAAGTGCAGTTATCATGGTACAACAAATTAAAGAACTTTTAAGGCATGTTTAATGGCCTCTGATACTCCCTGTTCGGTCATGTTTTACAGTACTTCAGATGGGGGAGATACAAAGCCTTTGCTGGTGCTGGTGTCTAAAGTCAATGCCAGCAGCTGACAAAGGTGCAGAGACCAAGAGGGAGACAGGTATGCTTCTATGGGGAGCGTGACAAGCTCGGGCACCTGGTTTCCCTCCTCTCAGAGGAAGGTAAAGCAGTCACAAACAGTAACCTTGCTGTTTCTGAGGATTCCCGCTGACCAAAAAGTTAGCAGTATCTCTCTATAAGGGCCTTTTTCTCAAGCATTTACGTCCCAAAGACAGTTGAAAGTGGGTACCCACAGACTGAAAATGGAGAAGGGCAACGCAGGCCCTCTGCTGCCACCTGAAGCCCTCACATGAGTCCATACCAGAGCTGTGCGTACCTCGGGGCGATGGCGGGCCCGTGACATCGTGTTGGAGAGCCACCCGCAATCTGCTCTCCAATTATTGTTCACACACGTGCGGGTGACTGTCTGAAGCACTCATTGCCTGGCCAAGCACAGCTGCCATGGAAGGTGGCAGGAACTCCCGCTCTGGTGTTTACAAAGCGGCACAAGAGCTGTGCGAGGGCTGCGCATTGCTGGAAGCCGTGCTCCTTTAGGGCAAATTCTGATCTCAGCTTCTGCCGGTGTCAGTAAGGGTAATGCTATCTTTGCTGGGAGGAATTATTTTTTTCATCCGGAACTTTACAGTCCAACAGGATTTTACCTAATTATTACTGGCAGTGTGAGGTAGGTTAATTTTTACTGGGGTGGTGGTGGTGGTGGTGTTGAAGGAGCTGAGCTGAACTTCTGTTTCACTTAAAACTGTTTAATTAGAGCCAAGCATGTGATTTCCAACTCAGCTGTAAACTGACAGGCAGAATGAGGCTTGATTTTCCCGTCGCTCCTTCCAGTTTGACGACAGCATGGCTTAGGTTGGCCGTTTTGGTGTTACTTCTGATTTACACCGGTGTCAGAAGAGATTCAGGCTTGTTAGCAACCTGTCCCTCATGGAGTGAGAACACTTTGTAACTTAGCTCAGAGCAGCTGAGAATGTCAATATATTTGATAAGCATTTATGAACAAAGCCTCAGTGCTAGCCCCAGGAGGTCCTCTACTGTGGATAAAGGTCATCAGCTAGACTGTTAAGAAGCACCTACCAAGTTTGGGAACTACACTTTTTTCATTGTCCAACTTCGTATCCTGCAGTTTGGAAAGAGCCAGGCACCCCTTCACTCTCCTCCTCCTGAAAATCACAGTGGCTGAAAACCCCCATCAGGGCCCCCGGTGTGCTGGGGGCAGACGGGACGTGGCTGGTCTGAGACCTGCCAAATGTCCCTCTCTGGCAGGGCTGGGCCCAGAGCTCAGAGCAGGCCGTATGCAGTTCTGTGCCTGAACCACAAGACTGTGCTTTCTCCCCTCTAAATACTGCGGGAGAGCCTGCCAGCTTTTCTCTCTCTTCAGCCCTTTGGAAGTCACTTTTTCTCTTATTTTCTTTCCTGGACAGGAATAACGTATGCAGAAGGTTGCTGTTTCTGGCAGGCATGGCTGTGCATTATATGTTAGGCTCGTACTTACACACACGCACATGCATACACAATTGTGCGTATAGATTTATACATGCACTCACAGATATACATGCCTTCACACACACGAGTGGGACACCACCCAGATGCCGTGGTTCCAACTTACCATTTGAAAGCAATTAGTGTTTATTATTGTAAGCATTTTCAACATAGGGAATACTTTAAAGACAACAGCACTGCTAATTACTTTCAAATGGCGAATGTCAACATTTTCAAGGTGTTGCTGCATAGGCTAGGCTTCATGGAAGCAGATGCCCTCAGCCTCGTATAGATAAGCACTCGTTTTTGAACAAACACACATTCATCTGGCCTCACCTACCCGCTGATGAACCCACAGACATTTCCCAAGTAGGATTCTTTATCCTTTTCAAGTGCACAGGACATCAGAACTTCTAGCTTCACTCTGTGTTTTCCATCCTTGTGTTTTTTGGTTTGGGGGTTTTGTATGTTTGTTAGTTTGTATTAAATTATTTATTTATTTATTTATTTTAGCATTGCTACAAGACTAATGTCAGGGATTTTTGTTGTTGCTGGAAAAAGTAAGTGGTTGGATAAGTGCTGATTCTCCCTAGTCTTTTATATCTACAGTGTTTAGGAGACAATACAAAACAGTGCCAGGTCTTAGTGCTGGGCTGCCTGCTTCAGTCTTTGGCAAAATGATAATATTTTGGCCGAAGTGCCTTACATTAACAAAGAAAAGTTTGATTAATCAGCAGGAGGGAAGACGTGGGGGAAGAGGGAGTGGAAAAGAGAGCGAGCGACAGACAGACGTAAGATGAAGTCTATTCTAAAAAAGTCTAATCAGTTTTAAAACAACTTTAAAAAGAAATAAAAATTCTTAAATCTCTTTGATGATATTCAAAGAGCCTTTTTTAATATATGAGAAGGCACATTCTAAATTCTTAACACTGCTAGTGTCACCAGTCCTTTTTTCCACTAAACCATTTTAATTCCATAATTTAGAAGGCCTTGAAAAGTATCAGGATCAAACTGCAGCATAATTGGATACACCGTGCACTTCCAGGGTGAATTTGGGTCCCTGGTAGGCACAAGAGATTTCTCTCTTTCTTTCTTCTAAGATCACATACAGAGTACTCACTTGAAAGGAGAGATGCAGCAATGAAGTAAGCTTTTTACAAGGAGGAAGAGCTAAGTGTGGTGCAGGAAAACACTGGCCATTTGTTTGGCACTGATGTTTTCTTTGTGATTGGAGGGAATGCTATTGACAGGAAAATCAATGTGGGTTTACTAAAGAACAGCAAGTGATCAGGGAGCAGGGAAGCAGTCAGAGAGAAGCGGCAGCATACTGCACTTCCTTCAGAAACAAATGGGTACAGGTATTTCAGATCCTTCTACTGCTGTTTCCCTCTCCCCACAACCCATATAGAGTATCTTTATGCTCGATTATTCGCTCTGCTGACCACAGTAACTCATAGAAAGTTGGAACTTTGGATGTGGTCTGGTATTGAGAAGCTAGGGACAGTTGCAAGCCTTTTCTGGGGTCCTACAGGGCTTTTAAAAACAGAAGGCAAGAAAGAAAGAGAGGGAGAGAAGAGAAACATCTGAACATCTGCTGGAAAATCCTAACTGGCTTGTTCAGCTGAGTTCAGCAAGAGCAACAGCAACAGCAGAGGAGTTGGCAGGTGTCGCCGCACTTTAGTTGGAAATTGCTGCAGATGATCTCAAGATACAAATGAGAATAATCTGGACAGTCCCTACACCTCCCCCTGCTTTTCTAGTCTATTTCTCCTTCCCAGGAGACAACAACTGTATTGTAGGCTGGATAATGGGGGGAGGTATGAATATAGCTGGGAGCAGGGGTATGCATGCACGTAAATAGCTGTATTATCAAAGATGTCCTACTGTAGTTTACTGCTTTCTTTAAAATGGCTCAGGGGATAAAAAATAATAGAAATCATCAGTCTTTCTTTCAGGGGTACAAATAATCACCTCTGAAACAGACTTATTTAGGGTCAGGAAGGAGAAGTGTTAATGATAGCGCATATATTTTTCCCAATATTTGTGCAATATGAAAATACGCCAGTATTTGTCTCCAGTAAGTGTTCCTCTCCCTGCCCCCTGCCCCTGGACACATTTATACTCACATACATAGCCTACGTAAGTGTGTATCTATGTCTGTGGCACTAAGTGTCCCTCTCACTACATTAACAAAGGATTTCACACATATATACTCAAGTTTGAAGAGGACCCCTTAATTTCTCCACTGTTTGCATTCTCCCTAAATTTAACACTATTCCTGGCAGAAAGTTTCAAAGCTAATCAGTCAGCTTCCCCAGTCAGGGCTTTTCACCATTTGCTGAGCAGTTCATAGTTATGTTGGCTTCATAGACTTTCCCACTGTACCCTCTCTGTTCCACAGCCTAGCCGACAGGCTCTGGACAGCAGGACAGCTAGATCCAATAAATCTGAGACCTGTCTAGGTGCTTCATTTATCAAGAGGCCTAATTTACCCAGGCCCTTTAGACTAATTGCAGATTTGCAAAAAATGCTGATAATGTAGAACAGTGCATTGTGAATGTCCCTTGCCATATTTCTGCTAATGTGTTTCATCTGGAGTACATAAAGAGACAGGGATGCTGATTTTAGACACAGCACTTTGGGGCTAATCCAGTTAAATGATTATCCCTAAAAATCTGCAGTGATGTCATTTTCCCTATAGAACTCTGCCAGTTGCCTTGTTTGCTTTATTGTGAGAAATGCGTGATCCCAGGCTTTAGGAGTTCACCCTATATTCTTCTTCTAATACACTGTAACTCTCGTGTCCTACTCTCCCAGCTAACCATTCCTTCTTCTCTATAACAGACGTGTTGATAGCAAACCCTGGCTTAACTTTTGTACATACCCTAATAAGGAAGAGATGTGCTCCTTTGCTTGGTATATGCAGGTAACCACTATGTTTTTCTCATGCAATTCCTTCATTCCATTCCCTCTCATTTCTCCCTTTCCTTCAGAGATTACTATTTCACTATGTTTTGGTCACTTTTATTGTCAACTCTGTGTTTATCTTTGGCCCCTTCTTCTTCTCCACTTTACTCCAAGATTCGTGTCCACTTTTTTTTTTTTTTTTTATGCTCTACATTTTCTTATCCATTATCCATAATGCTAAAATTCTGCTCCATTGCTTCATCACAAATTCAGCCTCCATGTTCTTCCCCAGATATCTTCTCCCCTTCCTTTGCTCTTGCAAGTCCTTTGTGATCTGGGGGAACTGCGCATGGAACCACTCTGTGTGGTATGAGAAGAGTCAAATTTTTGTTTTTTCCCCATGAACTTCTGCGCTTCTACCCTGATAATATTCTGTCCATTTTGTGCCCACCAAGCCTGGCACTCCTTCCTTCTCCCTGGCCGCTGAGGTTCACTCACACAGCTCACCTCTGTGTTCTCCAAGGCTTTCTAAAAGTCTCTCTGCAATGTAACTGATACAGTGCTCTCACTGAGGCAGGGGCCAGCTGACCCAGTATGTAAAGCATCAATGTATACTACTGTAATAATCACTACTGTTATTATTAGTAAGTATAATGATTATAAAACCACCACACAACTCTCACTGATTCCTGGGGGCAGCTACTAGGCAGTCCCAAGTGTACTTCCCTACTCCACTGACAAGTTAATGCTGACATTTGCAGTGTAGATTTGGAGAGAGTTAAGGATCTGGAATAGATAAAACATCAGGAGACCCTCATTTTACAGAAAGTGGCTGCACAGGTCTGTGATAAGGCAGCCTCAGGAATTTGGCACTATAAATATTACAAAGCTTTGAGAGACAGCCTTACATTTATTTGTTTATCTAGCAGTAGCTCCTTCGTGGGTAATCAATGGAGCCTTCCATGGAGAGATACAGGAAAGCAACAGGGATGACTTCTCAGGTATCCCAGCAAGGCTGCATGTGACTTATCAGTGTTCAGCAAGCAGATGGCAACCAAATCCCACTGCTATAGTATTAACAAGAAGCCCGCTTTAAAGGTTTTCTCTTGTTCTTTCAGATGCCCCTCAAGCATAACCCAGAGTTCAGAGAAATTAGTATATGATGAGATAAATCCTGTCCAAACAAGGCAGGTGGATTTGCAGAGAGTAAAACACAGAGGGACTTTACAGGCCAAATACTGTAAGAGGCTGCTTGCTCTCAGGAGGGGAAGCTCCTCTCCCAGGGAAGTCACTAACATTTGAAAACTGTCAGCTAAAGACACTCAAGTCTCTCTGGGAAAGTCCTGAGTACTTCTTGGGGTTGCCTTTTACTTTGTATCATCTATCACTTTAAGGTATCCTTAACCATCCGTATGCTATCATGCTGCAGAATGGAATAAACCAGCAAGATTCTTAACTAGGAACAACGAAAGAAGAAAAGTTAGAGGCATTATTTACAGTTCTGGTATTAAAACAACAACAACAACAACAAAGTATCCCTTTTCTTCCTAGCCAAAAGTTCAGCTTTGCCAAGCCCTGCAGTCAGTAGGTTGATGCAACAAGATGCATCCTGTGTAGTATGGCCCTGAGACAGGCATCAGAGTGTATGCACATTCAGACAGTGGGAGCCTCACATTTCTCGTTAGTGTTACAAGGGTAAAGGAGAATTCTATGAAAAAATTCTTTTGCCCCTCTCCAAAAACTCAGTCCTTGTGGCTGTATAACGTGAATAATCTCCTCTTCTAGACTCTTGCAGGCAACCCCTAGACTGTAGAAGAGCATCCAAGGGGGAGGCAAAAACTAATAAAAGTCTGGCTGACATTTTGAACACACTCATGCATATATCAAGATTATCCCATAGGCATATGTCACAGGGAAAGAGTAGTTTTTCCATATTAAAGATGGCATTAACCTTCTATCCTATCTTCTCCCCTTACTATTCCCAAACTCTAAATATTTCAGATGTCTTCTGCTCCACTCCCCCACCACTCGGCCCTGTTAAAATTGGCAAGATGATGAAAAACCCAAATCTGATCCAGGTCCTTCTTTGTCTCTAAGGTAATTAAGTCTCATTCCTTTTTTGTGCTCAGACACAAAGGTATCTCATTGTTAAAAGTTCACCTCAGGTTGCTCTTCTGACCCCCGAATATGCACCAGCACTCAAATAATTTTCATAAAGTACGGACACATACAGGGGAATGTTGGACCAGTGAGGGTTTGCTCCGTTACATTTCATGCTGTTTTAACACTCACAAATGCACTATGGGCAAAAACAAATAAATGAACGAGACTCTCCCTTTTGGGGAAAGGTTGACACTTGAGAGAAAAAGCACTGTTTTTTGCATGTCTGGGTAGATGTCAATCTACACTACTATTTGGGAAATGTTCATTACTGTTCATTGTCACCTATTTGCCCACCTTGTGTCTGTGGAAATGCCACACTGAGTGGAAACAGTAGTTATATGGGAACTGGGACTGAAGTTGCGTACAGAAGTATTTGGTCAGGAGAGGAGAGAAAATCTTGAGAAACTGAATGAGAGTTTTGGTAATAAATGATACAGTAGTTGTCATGGAAAGTTGATAGGAATTTTATCATAGCTCTCACCAGCAGCACATACATATTCCTAAGTTCTTATCTGGCAGATGCTTTTATCTTTAACCTAACAAGAGAAGGAAGTATGCTCTGAGCAGGGATTTTGACATATTATGCTGCCTTATCTAAACTTTCCTAACCAGGAGCCAGGTCCTGGACCAGTGTCACACACGGCCAAGTCAAGCAGCTTTCAGACACAGTTTGACCCAACCTCTCCAAGAACTACTTGCCACTTACTACAGAACAGTGGCCCTCCTCTGAACAAAGAAATGAGATTATTTTTGTGCCCACTAAACCAAACAGGCAAAAACTGTGCCTTGGAACAATGTTGTTTAAAAGTAGAAGGAATTATATATTGAGAAACTAAGTTACTGAAAAGAAAAAAATGATGATTTGAAACTTCAGAGGTAGTATTCCTATGAATGTATTATATACAGTCTTCCTAGGCTGTATATAAGTAGAAGAAAATCATAGCAGCAGGAAGACTTTTTTCCCCCGTATTGATTTTTGTTACATTTCTCGTGACTTACTGAGAAGATAGCCAGAAGCAATTTATAAGTACAGTAACACTAGCAGACTCCAGAGCACTGGTACTGAAGTGCCATAGGTTACAGAGGATGCAAATATAATTCAGTGCAATTCTTTAACCTTACCCTATGTGGGTGAAATTCAGTATAAGCCCTTTAATTTCAGTGGAATTATGGCGATTTACACTGATGGAGGATCTGGCCTGAAGTACTGTCAGGAGTAGACTTCATTTTATTTTATCCAATATTCAAGTGAAGAAGTTAAATAATGAAATGCATGTTGTCATTTTACAGAATTTTAATAAGATTATACTTGCTTCAGACTTTCAAGTTCTGTTCCTACTTCCACTCATGGAAGTTCTAAGTAATTTCAACAATGGAGTTGGTTGAAGTTATAATACAGTTGGTAAGAGTGTTATATCTTAGGGGGAGATGTTATACCAATGTAAGATCAATCATTGCTCTGAGCATGGATTGTCATGATCAAAAGTAGTAAAATAACTTTACTCACGTGTTTACTGATATCATTCATTTATTTGTCCTAGCAAGATTGCCTGTGAGGAAACAGGAAAAAATTCGGAAATGTGTTCATCTTCCAGAAGCAGTATACTTCGAAAATGGATTTGCCCATTAAGACTTGTCATTAAGGTTGAATCCCCTATATTATATGTATAAATAATATATGGGAAGATTGACCTTCAGACAAAAGAAGAGATGGATGGGAAAGCTCCAAAGGCAGAAGCTCAGGAGAGGAAGAAACTGTCTGCACCTCTGGGTGAGCATGTTACAGAAAGAGCTTCATCTAAGGATGCATCCTACGTAACTTCTGGTTAGCGGAACTGACCAGAGAAGAAAATGAAAGAGCCTTTTCTTTTAGAGGACTGGAGTGTGCATTTTGGCAGCTACTATTTTACCTTTTCTTACTCAGAAGATTTTTTTTTTTTTTTTTTTGGCTTGATCACTGTTGTAATTAATCAGTGTGAACTAAGTGCAATCATTCCCACCCAGACATTGGTCCAACCTGAGACCAGTTCAAGGGGGGCAGACTCAGGACAGACTCATGGGGAGGGCAGCTGTTGGGGTGTGCAGGCAGAGAGCACAAACAACTGCCACAATTTCTGCAGAGGAGACTTTATTTATCATTCAGACAACTGTACTGTTGCTGTGTTGAGGTTTTGGTGTCTCCTCAAAAAATAAAATTTTCCATGGGATTTGCAGTGGGGAAAATTAGCCTACCCAACAAAAGTTTTGACTGATTCAAAAAATTCTGGAGAAAGGCTGAAGATAGCTGTGTTTGTGGCTGTAACTGAGATCCAAGGCTGTTTAAATAAACATTGTGACTGCCCACAATATCTGGCTGAAGGATTACAGCTAACTACACATGCAGGTGGAGAAAATACTTTTGCCCTGATTCAGTGACTTATGTTTTTTTCATCCTTATTTAAAAGACTGAAACAGGTATTCTGAAACAATCAGTTTTAGTTCTATCCTTATTCTTTCTGTTTTCAGCTGAATTTACTCTTTATATGGTCTGTTGAGAGCTGTAAAAAGGAATACTGTATTTTGAACTCTACCTTGCCATTTGTATTCAATGAAGCTATCAGCTGATGGCATTTTACCTGCTGAGCTGATAAGTTTCAGCTAGCAGTATGTCCCACCATCATGTTTTACCTTCACCAGGAATTTCCACAGAAAGCTAGAAATTTTAAGTACAAACACAGACTCAGCTCTCAGTTCCTGGCAGACTTTCTCTCCCACAACCCTCCATGTTACACCAGCCCCTCATCCTCAGGGGTGCCAGAGCCTAACTCCTCAAAGTAAGTAAGTACATAGAGAAATAGCTTTTCTGCAGCTGAAGGAATCTCAAAACCTGCCACCAACAGGTCCAATAATGCCTGAGGCTTTGGACCCAGACTTACAGTCTTTGCTCATGTGTGTCATCCCGATCAAGCTGCATGGGACAACTCACATAAGTAAGCATCTGAACAGCTCATTTTCTTTGTGTTGCTTGTCAGTGCTTGTGTGCTTTGATATTCAATGTGTCTAAATCACCACACAGCATTTTTATTTTTATTTTCATAAAATACTTGAATTACACTCATATGAATTATGCCTCTGGCCCCATACAGATGTTTCCAAAAAGCCTAATAACAAACAGATCACAGGGCAGAAGAGCGCTTATACTTATAGTCACTTCCAAGCCTAACTGCTCTTCAGCGTTCTGATTACAAGAAAAGCCATGCTGCCCGATGTTGCTTTAACTGTGATGTTAAAATGAAACTCATTGTTGCATCCCAGGGGGATTCAGGAACACTGACTTTGTTGCCCATCTGAAATGGGATAATGTTCTCTATTCCTATCATGTGGGTATCAGTTCCAACTTGGAAACGAGCCTCCTCTCATAATTCAAGCTGGGGCTATACTGAGGCAAACCTTCTCAGATATTATAAGCCAGTATGAGCTCAAAAAAAGAATTCACTGCTCAAGGCCAAATAGCTTCAAAGCTAACAATCCTCCAGAGTCAGTGTGAAAGTGTTGAAACTGTCAATGTCAACTTACACCATGCATAGTGAGTGTAAAACTTCAATAATGACATCATGGAGAAAAGGACAAAGGGCAGGCACTACACAGAAAAGTGCCAGTGCTCTTCAAATCTTTGAAACCTTCCAGGATTTATCTGGACTAACACTTCTACACATAGTCATTGGGGTCTTAGGCTATACTGATTAAGGATTTAGCTTATTCAAAGGCTCTCACTGATAGCAAGGATGACAAGGTTTCAGCAGTTATATTGGATTCCATTAGCTTTCACTTAAAAAAACATACCCCAAAACCCTGAGGATCCTGGTCTTTTTTTCTGTCTCTCTTTTCTTCCTTTGTGCCAACCTTTATTTTTTTCTTTAACACACGCACGCACACACACACATTAATATATATTAGTGTCTGGGTTTGATTCACAAACAGGTTTTGCAGCACTTATGCTCTCAGTTCTCAGAATGCAGATCCCAGAAGAATTGAATCAATTCTTCAGGAATTCCCTTAAGCACCACATAACGTGTTTGCTCATTTCAGCTGCACTTGGGGCAACAGATACACTTTTAAAAGGGGGAAAACGTATTAGAGAAAGAGGGAAGGGTGTTCTAGTTAAAGGTAAAAAAAAGAAAAAAAGAAAGATCAGCTAATCAAGAGAGAAATTAAAAAGTGAGACTCAGTGTGGTTTTGGTGCCTGTGATAAAGGAGTATCCTAATGGTTCAAATACAAACTAGAGAACCTTAGCTGTAATGGAGAACATCCATGCTGCCTTTATACAATGGTTTTCAGAGAGTCAGCCTCAGATGAAGACTGAAGATATGGAAGTAGACTAGGAGGGAACCATCCTGTCTCTCTTCCCTCTCTCTCTATTATTTGGGAGAAAATGAACAGGAGAATCCATGTTGTACTGTGCAGCCATATAGCAATGCTTTAAGCCACATGCTAAACAAATTCCTTGGGAAAAAAAAAAAAAAAAGAATTATCATCTCTTCTTTCACAGAGGGCAGAAGCAAGACAGAGAAAGATTATTTAAGAATTATTTAATAATTTAATTTGCCCCAGTTATTCAATAGCTTATGACAGTGTACTGCATGCAGGCCACCTGACTCAGCCCAGCATCTTAGCCTTGAGGTCATTCCTCTGTCTAGAGTTACCTTTATCATTTCTACTTTTCTCAAACTCTGTTGTAGCTACCACCTGTTTCCTGCCTCCTCATCTGCCCCACCACCCCTGACACAATTCAGTTGCTTAATAGAGGTCTTTGGTCCATATAAGCCATGCTGGTATACCCATGACATCCACAGCAAGCTGGCAGATCTGACACAGGGCCTATGGGAGACCTATGACTTTCTGAAGCACCAGCTGTAAAGCCAGACAATGATACTTAAGAATATCTGAAATGGCACTAGACATCTGTGTTTTGGCAACAGAAGTGTACTATGCACGTGTCAATACTGCTGTCCTGAGGAGCTACATGAGCTGTTGCACAATATTGCTGGGTGCCCAAGCTCCAAAGGTCCCAATCCCACCCCACAGGAGTGAGGGACAGTCTGCCTCTGAAATACTGTAGCTCAGAGGAACTCAAGTGCACATTCTTCCAGGATTACCAAGGATATTATATAGCATTACCTGTTTTGTCATGGAAGGAGCATGCACTTATTCTAGAAACAGTCTCTGCCATTGTTATAAGACAGTTGATGATGAAGCACAGAGAACTTTTTGAATTTATCAAAGGTGCCCATGTGTACCCCATTATTACAGTCCAAGTAGCTTTCCAAGTGTAAGTACCACTCATGCGAGGCAAAGAAGGCCTTTCAAGAAAACAGAACCAGCAAGAGTTGTGCCTGTTACACACACAGAAGAGTGAGGTTTAATGAGACAGTGGAACACAGTGCAGGGAGCTGCAGGTTATTGTGGTCATACCCAGCTCTGGAATGGGAAATAATAAAGCTAGATTGGTGGGTTACTCAACCCAAGCTAATAAGTTATGCTGAGATGCTGAGTGTGTTCTTCTAATACAGTTATCCTGCTTTTGAGACCTCAGGCAAGAATGTGGGATAGAGCTGAAGATCAGCACTAGCACAGGGGGCTGTATATGCTACCCTGGGCAGCAGTGGCCTGAATGTACTCTGTGCGGTTTGCTCAGGCTCACCTGGGAAAGGGGCCAAATCACAGCCACCGTGGCCAACTTTTCGGGGCTTTCTAGGAAGAGATTTGAATCACTGGAGGACTTCTGCAGTTTTTGACCCAAAGGTTCCCTGACTCCTGTACCACTGGCACTCACATTTTGGGCCTCTGTGGAACTTGTTCTCTGGAAATTTACAACTGTGTGGTAAAGTCTCCTGCTCTGGGTACACCAGAAGGCCATTGTCCTTTGGCTCATGACCTCTGGGCTTTTGACAATATTCTTAGTGTTTAGTTTTCCACATTCTTATTGTTGTTGTTGACTTAAACCAACTGCTTATTTTTCTTGCAGCACTTGGTCTCCTTAAGAAAGAAATTAACACAAAAGGAATGAAGGGGTAAAGGGTTATCACAACCATGGGAGTGGACAAGAACAGGAGGGAGGTGGGAATACTCTACCTCATCTACAAGCAATTCTCCTCTGTGCTAATGCACTTTTTTTTTTTTTT